>CAUYUJ010016624.1:53751-146251 GCA_963575745.1 Prorocentrum cordatum
ATTGTTGTTGTTATTGTTGTTGTTGTTGTTGTTGCTGTTGCTGCTGTTGTTGTTGTTGTTGTTGTTGTTGTTGTTGTTGTTGTCCTTGTTGTTGTTGCTGTTGTTGTTGTTGTTGTTGGTTCGTTGTTTGTTGTTTATTGTTTGTTGTCGTCCCCCCGCGACCCGGCCCGCGACCCACCCGCGACACATCCGCGACCCACTCGCGACCCGGCCCGCAAACCACCCGCGACTCACCCGTCATCAACCCCGCGACCCACCCGAGACCCATCCTGCGACCTACCCACCTCGTTTTAACCAAAACATCGGCGCCTGCGTCGAGCTTGTTGTATTTTTTTTGGGCCGCCTGGGGCGGGCTTCTTCAGAGCTTCGCAGACTGCCGATGTCCCCGCTGCCCCCTCCCTCTTATTCGCAACTGCGGTGTGCTACGTATTATACTTCGATGGTGAAGGAGGCCTCAACAGCGATGAGATCAAGCGCCAGGTGAAAGCATTGGGAACCGAACTCCGTATTCGAGCTTCAGGACAACACGCTCAGACTATTGGGGCCCGAAGCGGTATCCTCAGAGGCGTCATGCGCACAATGGAGAAGATCTCAGAAGGCATGACATCCCCTTTGCTTTCCACAGGCCACTGGCCGAACCATTGTTCGCTTGCAGCGCATTTGCCTTCTATGACGGACGTTTCCCATACAAAGCCTACACCAGCAGACAACCACCCATGTCTCCGGACCTTGAAGGTCCAGATTTCGAGGAACCCAAGACCACATGCCAGGAACGTGAACGCCGCATCCGTGAGATTGCCCTGGAAGCTATTACTCAGGCCACTGCTACAGCCAAAGTGAACAGGGCTTTCAAGACGATAACCCAAGTGGAAGGTGGCATAATTATCTGAGTAGGCGATTCGGTGGACTACCATCGGCCAGCCGTCACCAAGGATGACGACGGTGGGTGGAATATCTTTAGTACTGTCACCGGGGTCAACGAGGAACGAGGACAGCTTGTGGCCAAAGTTGGGTCTAGAGACGTCGTTTTTCAACTCACTGATGCTAGTCTGGCTCTATACATCGAGGTGTTCATGGTCAAGGCATTTGGCGTTTTCAACGTGGCCATGATAACCATCATATTCTACATTGCGGCCCTTCCTGCAGGAGAGGCCCCCGTCACCTGTGGTTGCGTCCCCCGAATCACAAGAAGGGATACCGACAATCTTTGGGCAGGAAAGTTGCCCGAAGGTAGATAGGGCGTTGCAGAGCATCGTAAGGCTGGCTAAAAGCGTCCACTCTCTGCAAACATATCAGGGAGCCGACCGGAATGCACGGACTTACTATGAGACTGACGTCCGGCCCGGCATCGAGTTGTACGAGTCTGCCATTTCTCTCTCCACGTTCGTGGCATCACTGGTAGCAACCATGCTCGCCTCATATCGTGCCAGATTGCAACTCGACCCGTCCGTTCGTTCGACAAGGACCTCAGTCGGTTATCAGACGTTGCTGATGGACCTCAAGATAGTGGTGGCTGCGGAAGCGCGAGCCTCCCTGAGATCCCGCTAGGGTCCGAACGTGGAGACGGCCTTCTGTCTACAGTCGAAGAGGGTGATGGCGGACAAGAGGAGGATACAAGGATCATGCGCGATCGATACCAGGAGATCCATCGTTCCGTGGAATCATGTAGTATGACTGAACAGCTTCAGGCCCTGTATTCGGTCCCCATCTCAATGTTGTTTGCAAGCGCTGTGCCCGTATCCTACGAGCATGAGAGATCCACGTCTCAACTGGACCTCATTGACTTACGTGACTATCAGCAACATGAGTTCTTGTTTTCCTAACAAAGTGCTGGTGCCGCTGTGATGACCACCGACGTGTCTGGCAATGCCGATATCAACGACCACTAAGACCTTGATGCCGACCAGCGCGGTAGATGTGCCGAACAGCCGAACTCTGTTTTGCTGCTGCTATGGCAAAGCTAATATTGGACGAGCCTCAGTTTGAAACCTTTCTCCCCGATGAGTTGGCTACTATTCGTATCTACGTCTGAGCCGAAGTCAAACGAGCGATGGTGGTCAGAGAGGGCGAGCTGCTTGTCAATCAGGACATCGTCAACAGCCCGGAACAAGTATCTTCAGCTTTGTTCGCTGGAATGAGGATACGGTGGGCCAGCGAATGCTTCGCCGAGAAGCTGCTGCCCAAGGCCCACGATGTCATAACCTCGAGGTGCGTGTGCACGCGGAAGTATGTAACGGCATATTCAGGGACAGTGATTGTATTGTTGGATTTCGCCGCGTATTGTGTGGTGTATTCTGTTGTTTCATGGGCCAACTCCGTGGGAACATGTTCTTGAACTGCGCGATGCACATCCCAGCGCGTGTTGGGAAGTGACGCAGGATGTCGCTCTGAGTAGGTCCTTGCCAGTCACGATATGTCTGACGCCTTCCTCGGATGCCTCGTGCAGGTGACTGGCCGAAGCTGCAGGTGAATGGGGGCGTATTGTGCGTTTCAGTCTACCTTTTGGCAGTGTCGCTGTCCTTCGTGCCCTGCCCAGCTTCGAGGGCCGCGCATCATCGCGACTTTGTTGATGCTGTCTCACGCCCGGCGCCAGCGCCAAGGATGCCCCCCGAGCCTTCTCCCTCAAACTGCAAAGATCGCAAAGGGTATCACCTGCCTCGAGTCCATGTCAAGCCCATGTCAAGGGCGTGCTCACAGCCGAGCATCTGGGCGACATCAATGCGCGCGGCGCAGGGTCCTGCGTAACCGCCCGCGTGGCAAGTCGAGGAGGTATTTGGCGGCAAGTCGAACAGAGGCGCCCGCGCGAATTGTGTAGTGACATGCACTGAGACGGCAGAGGGGGATGCGATCACGGACCAGGACGAGTACGTCAAACCCTTGCGCCCTATTTCGCATCCCGATCCTGAGGGTGCATTCCCCGGAGCAAAGGCTAGTCATATTGTCAGCGACATGTTTGTTGGCCAACGGGGGCCCCTGCGTAGTCCTCGATTGCGCATTTCTGGCTTGTGGCATATATGCATATATCGCTGCTCTGCAGAGCGTCCAGAGGCCGACGATTTTTACAGGAGACGCTCGGGCGCCCTCGCCCGCAAATTGTTGCAGGGGCCCGAGAAGATCATGTACCGAGCCATGGCCCCTGATGGCACTGTGGGCCAGCGCGGCGACTCCGGGTTTCGGCGGCTCACCAGTGTCTTGGGCGATGGGCCCAGCGGCCGCGGCCTTCGTGGATGCGATCTATTGCGTCGTGGAAGCACGAGCAGTCAAGCGGAGGTCGTGCGCTGCGTCGCCAGCTTCTCCGAAGCTCGTCGTCGTCAAGTTAGTCCCCGGCTGCGCTGCCGAAGCACTTCCCGCCGGTAGCAGTCTGTTTGTTGCCCCGCTCTTGTAAAATTACGCGAGCCCATCGAGCGGCTCTCGAGCCCCTCCGGGCTCGAACGCCTCAGTGGATGCGGTGGGCTCCGTATTCAAGTATCCCTCGCGACTGGCCCCGAGTCAGCGTGGCAGTCTCTTTCCAGCAAAGATCTCAAGACACCCGCGGAGAAGACATTGTTGGGGCATGTCAGCTGGGCGGGATAATTCTCAGAAGACCTCGGCGCCAGCGACGGCGCGCAGTGGTGTAGCGCCCGCGACGCGACGGTAGATGGCCGCGCCAAGGGCGCCGTCGACCGCGACCTGCATCTGCAAGTCGCTGCTGGCTACCAGTGCTGCGCTCGCGGGGTGAAATCGCGCGCGCCGCGCCGAAGCATCGGGCCTTCCGTCGCCGACAGATAGCCGCTGCTTCTGTTCGCGCGCCGCGATGAGCCCTTGCGGTCTGGTGGATAATTCGGCTGCGGCAGTTTTGTGCAGGCCTCTTGCTGGCCCCGCGCAGCGCCTTCGCGGACTTGCGAGTTTTCGGACGTGGACGCGTTTCTGCGGTCCTGCTGCGCCCTGCTGTCGGGGAGTCGCGACCGCGCTCGGTGCCCCCTTTGTTGCGGATTCGCGACCTTGCCCCGGTCGTCGCGGAATGGCGCTTGCGCGCTGTGCAGTTCGTCTCTGCCCGCCGCTTCTTGGCGCCGAGCCGCGAGGTTCATGGAGACTCGGCCGCGGGGCATCTCAGTCGCCTCCTCTATAACGAAGACTGCCGCGTGAACACAGCTGCGAAAAATGAATGTGCTCGCGGTGCGCCCGACCATGATCTGTATTTCCGATGTTTTTTGTTGACGGGGATTGTGGGGGGTTTTGACATTGTCCGTTGCTCGTCGCTTGTCGGGTGGTGGTGGTGGTGTTGTTGTTGTTGTTGGTGGTGTGTGTGTGTGTGTGTGTGTGTGTCTTTGCGTGTTTGTGTTCGTGTTGTGTTGTCTTTGTTTGTGTGTATTTGAGAGAGAGAGAGAGAGAGAGAGTGTGTGTGTGTGTGTGTGTGTGTGTGTGTGTGTGTGTGTGTGCGCGTAACGCGTGTGTTCATAAGGGGCAGGGGTGCCCCCCCGTCCTCGAAGGGGAAGACATGGGGTTTGAAGAGGAAACGCTCTAAGCCACGCGCTCCCTGAAGGTCCCTGAATAGGCCGAGCCCCAAATGTCGGCGATGTGGGATCTGCTCGCAGTAGCCCCGCCCGTCCCACTGGGTCAACATGGACAGTCCAGCCTTGCGTCTGATTCCCATGGCGCTTCGGCGGACTGGGCCCAGAAAGAATGGGGCAGATGGCTCATGGATGAAGTGCAGACGCTGGCTCAGTTGGCAGGCGCAGAATGCTCCGGTGGGCTGGCCCACGGCCCCCTGGAGTACTCCCGGGAGCTTTCTGTCCTTATGATCGCGGCACTTTGCAGGGCCACGTGGTTCTCAGTGGCCACCGCCCCCCAGCTGCATCTGGGCGCCCCCCCCCCGACATTCCGCGCCCAGAATTGCCGGGGGGTCTGGGGGCGGAAGGGAAGGTGGAGGGTGTGGGTTTCTCTGGGGAGGGCGAATTCGGCATCGACAGCGGCGGGGATGATGTGGGCGCCGACAAAGACCCAGACAATTTAACGCGGGGCAGTACTTTGGCTGCTACGGGGACGCGCTGCACTGCAGCATTTGCATCTCCGATGCATTGGATCGCCGCGTTCATCTCGACCCGCAGCATGGTCTATTCGCGCCAGAGGGCGAGCGGGAATCCTGCCACCCCGCCCACGAAACGACGAATGACGCCCCCGAGGCGCTTCGTCGCGGCAGGGGCCGCGAAAAGGCACGTGGCGTCGCGGCGTCGCGCAGCGGGGGGCCCCCCCGGCTGCAGCAGCGCGGGCGGCCGGGGTGCGCGCGGGCATCGGGGGCTGGTGGAGCTTCGACCCTGGCGCCGCGGGCCCAGTCCCAGGGCAGCTAATCCGTGTGCGATGGGAAAACGTGCCCAGACATGGCCTGGCGAGGGTCCATCGGGGTCTGCTGCGGATGCGCCCTTCGCGCGCGAGTGGGTGGAGGCGTCGTTGCGCGCCCGGCCCCGCCCCGGAGCAGCGCTTCTCGGGCCCGTCGCATCGCGACCGAGGCTCGTTGATTAGTCGGGTCCGCAATGCTTGCCGATCGGATGAGATGCTCCCGAGCGGGCGCCCGCGTGGGGATTGCTTCGATGTGATGCGGCGCGCGCTGGCGCAGTGCGCGTGGTGGTTGACCACGGGGGCATGGCAACGTGGGCAGGTTCATGGCCCCCTTGACGCCGCCTGGCCGCGGCGCGTCGCAGACGGCCCGTCGCTTTGCAGGGGGGGCGACCCATGCTATCGCATCGTCGTGGCCCTGGGCAGTTTCTTGGCCAGGTTCGTCGCCGAGGGCGCGCTGCGGGACTTCCCGGGCGCGCCGCAGGATCTGGCCGTGGCGGGGGCGGAGAACGCCCGGGACGTGGCCCTCTCATTTCCTTCGGGGGCCACGGGTTTGTGCAGGGCGGCTTCGACGTCTAGAAGACGAGCGACATTGAAAGCTGGACGTCGGGCGAGAAACAGAGCGCCTTGCGCGCCCTCTGCCCCTGTGATTGGGCCCGGGCGGGCGAGCGCACCAACCGCCATGTCTGCGGAGTGCGGCGAGCTCTTGCGGGCGCGGTGGCGCGCCTCATTGGCGCGAGAGACGAACCCGCCTTTGCCGGGGGTCGCCGGGCGGCCCGCGTCAGTGATGATCTCGTCGCAAACGCAGGCTTGGGCCCGCGACGCCAAGAAGCGCAACTCTTGGTTTCCTTTCTCCGACGTGAAGGTGCGTGCAGACTGGGAATGGGTGGCCCGCGCGATTGCGTGCCGCGGTTCTCCCGCGGCGCGCGCGCTACCGATCTGCGCCCAGAATGCGCTGCCCCATTAACGGGGGGCGCCGAGGCCGCGCGGGGCCGCTCCACCGACGCAGGAGCTCGACTCGGCAAAGCTTCAGGATGGCATTGGGTGTAAGCCAACCATGAGCACTGGGGGGCAATCCAAACGGGCAAGGGGTCTAGAGACGGCGCGAGCTGAGGGCAACCAGCAGCAAGACCGCCCACCAGTCGACCAGGGTGACGAACAGACGCGACAGAGGCCCCGACGCGCGGGTCCGTCCACGTGGGAACCAGCGCCAGACGACGAGAACACCCAGTCGAAGCTGGCTGGAATCCCAAACGGAACACCAGTGTCGAGCGTGGCGCGCCCGCTTGGCAATCTACGTGGGACCGCTGGGCAGACGCCCGCCACTCGGACGGATTTGCTTCGGCGGTCAAGGACCCTTGGTTACTCGGCTCTGTGCTGCAGCTACGGGCTTTCATCCAAGCCCATGAGCTGCGTGCGGAACTCTGGGAGTTTAGCACCAACTCCACGAGTCGGACGGCTTATCGCGGGCGGGGAGGGGTCACGACAGGGGTCAGATCTTTCGTGGCACCAGCCAGTTCATGGCCGAGCGTGACAGTCGCTGGTAGCCCTGCAGGCTCAAGCGCAGACGGTCCCTGGCTCGCATTCTTGGCGGCGGCCCTCCCTGTCCTCGAAGCCTCGGAGGCAGCCGACCGTTATCGATGGCTCATGCGGCCGTGCGTGCTGTGTGGCTCTGAGGCCTTTAAAGTCTGTGCGGGCGCAAACCTAGGAGACGACCGGCCTCGTGCCGCCCATCTTTCCAGGGAGATGCGCATCTGCTATGCTGTGGATCGCATCCCATCCGAACAGTGGCTGCCACGGCAGAGGACGCCAGTTTGTGGGGCCTGCTTTGGTGGTGCAGACGCGTTTTTTGCATGCAGAGGTCTACGGTGGGCTTGTCTTCCCATGTGCGCCAATTCCCCGCGCGGCGTCTCGCGGCGCGTTGTTGCCGAGCCAGGCCGTCGGGGGGATGCCTAATGAAGCGTGATTTCCCGGACACTGCGCGCCGTTATGCGTCGTGTGCGAAACGAGGGAGGGCGAGTGTCATATCTGCCGTGGCCCACTTCACATTCGCGCTTGTCCCCCGCCCATGTTCCGGCCAGTCAACACCTTCCAGAGGGGGGGGGGGCGAGGCCGACGGGACGTTCGAGGGCGACGTCGCGTTGCGAACGGCGACGTGAGCTGGTCGGAGGCTATGCCTCGCCCCCGCCCATGCTTTGCTATCAGTGACTTGAGGGCGGCCTTAACCGTGCCTTGTGCGGTGTTAATTGTGGGGGTGCCCCCCCGCTCCGCCCCGCTCTGTCTCCTCCCATTTGCTTCCTTCTTTGCGCGCCACTGCGTGTCCTTGCAGTGGCCTCTTGCGACGCCGACCCCGCTTGTCGCAGCTCTCCGCCCTGGCTTCACTCCGCGCGGCGACCGCCGGAATGGTGGGCTTATTCTTCGGGCCCTGCAGTTGCCACGCGGCTTGTCCTGCGACACCGTTGGCGGTCTCTGCCGCATTGTCGTTTCGTCGCTTTAGGCGCTTGGGGCCTTTTGGCCGCCTGCAGGCCTGTACCTTTCGCTCCACTCGGTGCGCGAGGCAGTTTCCTCGTGCCACCTTGTTTGGTAGCGTTTTTTTCTTTTGTCCTCTGGGCCCAGCGCTGGCCTTGTCGCCTCGTTGCCCACGCGCCGTCATAGGTTGTGGGCTGGCTTGGCCACGGCCCGCCTTTCGTGTTGCGTGCTCCCCAGGTTTCGCCCTGGGGTTGCTGGCCGCGCCGCCATCCTTCTGGCCGCTACATTTTTCTGTGCCGCCTTAGGCAGAGGACCTTCGGCATTCTGGCTGATTTGCACTTCTGGGAATCTCGTGGTATTCGGCCGTTGCCGTGTCCGCGCCGCCCATGTGCCGCCCGTCGCTCGGGCTCTTGCGCCCCTCTCGGGTGCGCGTGGCTATTTCCGCGTTGCATTCGTCGTGGTTGGCGCCGTTTTTCCGTCTGTCCGCTGGGCCGGCGGTGGCCTTGCCGCCATGCTGATTGCGCCCTGGTGTGGGGTGCGGGCCGGAGGGTTCGCGGCTTCTTCTTTTTGCACCTGGCCGTCACATCCAGGTGTGCGCGTCCGTTGCCGGGGCTGCTGTTTGCTGTGGCTCCTGGGCTTCAGCTGTATGTGAGCGTGCTCCCGCGTGTCCGCCGGCGTAGTGTTGGCGGGTTCGCTTGGTCCTTGCTTTTAATTTGCCACCAGCTGGTCGGAGTGGTGCGACTTCGCGGTGACGCGTGCAGTCATCTTTGGGCCTTGAGGGTTGGTCCATGTTGCCTGGCCTTGCCAACCTGCCTCGCTGGTAGCCGTCGTGGCACTGGTTGCGGTTGGGGTTAGCTGTTTTCAATTCGGCTTCTGCATTGCATGTCGGCCACCGCCCATGTGTCGCGCGTTTTGCGCTGTCGTTCACGGTCGCCCGCGTTCGGTTTTGTGTTTTGAAGCCCGGTCGTGTCGGCCGCGGGAAAGCCTTTTTCACGCCACCTGGTACACGCTGCTGTTCGGTTGCTGTTTTCGGTTTCGCCTGCGTCAGATCGATGGCGGTGTCGACGCGCAGACTCCTGCGTGTATGCGCCGCTTTAATGTGGCGGGTTTGGCAGCCTTGCAGTTCTTGTGCTTCTGGCATTTTGACCTTCAATTAGCACCAGACTGGTGCATGCGCGTCAAATTACCCACGTCGAGCTTATGTTCCGGGGGCTTATTGGCCGCCGCATGATGGCTTTGCAGCGCCTCTCGTTTTCCTACCATTCCACTTTCTGCACTTCGATGGCTGGCCTGTTCAATCACGGCTCGTCCCATTCAGTTCGTTCGCAATTGGGGCCTCCATCTCCCGACCGCGCCTGCGGTTCCTGTGCGTCGCCGAATCATGTGTGTGTGTGTGTCTGTGTGTGTGTGTGTGTGTGTGTGTGTGTTATGTGTGCATGCATGCGTGCGTGCGTGCGTGCGTGCGTGCGTGCGTGTGTGCGTGTGTGTGTGTGTGTGTGTGTGTGCGTTAATAAGGAACAGGCCACCCCCCCTGAGTCTCCGAAGGGGAAGGAGGTTGGAACAAAAAAATAAGCTACACGCGCCTCAAAGGTATCACAATAAGCCAAGTCCCAAGTCTTCGTTGACGTGCCTCCGGATGTGTTGCTCTGCGCGCCTGGCCGCCATTTGCCCCGCCTGCCCCTGTATGCTGAACCCACGGCGCAGCATTGCAGAATTATTGTTTTTTCTAGTGTGCCCCTTGCACGTCTCGTCTCGAGTGCCAGCTCTTTGCCTAGCAGATCTTGTAGTTTTTTGATGGCATGCCCGTCGCATCCGCCTCGTTCGCGTCGTCGGCGGGTCTCAGCTCCTATCGTGGGCGTGGGTTTGCCCTTCGCCTCTCCTGCCGTCGCCGCGGTTGGATTCGGTGCGACTGTTCTCACGTGCGTTGCCCTTGCGCGCTGCCCAGTCGCACCCCCTGGACTGTTCAGTTACGGTGACCCCGCGTTGGCACCGTCGCCTGCTTCACACGAATGAATGCCTCAGGATCGTGAGGCTGCAACAATGTACCCGAAGAGCTGCATGTTCTCCTTCTTTCTCCCCCTCGCGGCCGCCCCGTTATCAGTTCTTCTGCGCGTCTTCTGGCACGTAATTAACGCCTCCGTGGCCAGGTTGCCGCTCTGACCGCGGTGCGATCGTCTCACCACTGCCTACAAGAAATGATCCTCCTAAGCCGTCGCATGTAGCTGCACGTCTCCCCCTGAACGCTGCCGCGAGGAAGGCTTCATAACTTGCCGCCACGATGCGTGTTCGCTTGTGTATGCTGGATCCGTATGCCATAAGATGTGATACGTAATAAGATGGTCACTCCCGTTTTTGGTCAGATCGTCTTTTTCGATGTCCATACTTCTTGAGACGTCTCGTGCCCAGTGGTTGCACATACACAGACAGGTGCATGGATATACGAATACGCGTTCGCACATGTACATGCGACCATGCACATACATGTATGTGTGTGTATGTGCGTTGCGCGCGTTGAGGTGTTTCATGAATGTGGTCAGCTTCCACCAACCAACCGATTCATATAAAGGTACACGCTCGTGCATACGCGTATGCATACATCATCGTATGTCTACTTATACATGCATCTACATAGTTCGCAATCGTACTTGGGGGTCATGCCCCTAATACCAAACTCGAGATGGACTGGGAGGAGGATTGGGAACAGGAGGGGAAGGAGGAATGACAGAGAAGGAGGGGGTAATTGGAGCTCGCACGCGCTGCGGAACGGAGCAGAGGGATCGAGGGATACATGATGATGATGATGATGATGCTGTTGGTAGATATTGGTGGATACGGGTAGTAGGGCACGGCATACAAAGGGGCCGAAGGGGAGCTGAGAGGGGGGGAGGATGAGGAGGAGAAGGATGAGGGGAAGGATCATGACGCGGAGAAGGAGGGGGATGATGATGATGATGATGATGATGATGATGATGATGATGATGATGATGATGATGATGATGATGATGATGATGATGATGATGATGATGATGACGACGACGACGATGATGATGATGATGATGATGATGCTGATGATGATGATGATGATGATGCTGATGCTGATGATGATGATGCGATGACGATGACGATGATGATGATGATGCTGATGATGATGCTGATGCTGATGATGATGATGATGCTGATGCTGATGTGATGATGCTGATGATGATGATGATGCTGATGTTGTTGATGATGATGATGATGATGATGATGATGATTATGCTGATGCTGATGATGATGATGAGGATGATGATGATGATGATGATGCTGATGATGCTGATGATGATGATGATGATGATGATGATGCTGATTATGATTATGATGATGATGATGATGATGATGATGATGATGAGGATGATGATGATGATGATGATGTGATGATGATGATGATGATGATGATGATGATGATGATGATGATGATGATGATGATGATGATGATGGATGATGATGATGATGATGATGATGATGATGATGATGATGATGATGATGATATGATGATGATGATGGAGGAGGAGGAGGAGGAGGAGGGAGGAGGAGGAGGAGGAGGAGGAGGTGGAAGAGGAGGAGGATGAGGAGGAGGAGGAGGAGGAGGAAGAGGAGGAGGAGGATGAGGAGGAGGAGGAAGAGGAGGAGGAGGAGGAGGAAGATGAGGAGGAGAATGCGGAGGAGGAGGAGGATGAGGAGAAGGAGGGTGGCAGGGGGAGGGGGATAAAGAGCAGCAGGAGGAGATTCGCTTCCGCCGTATTTGCCCTGCCCTGCCCCGCCCGAGGCGGTTTTGGCGGCGGCGGCTTTGGAGGAGGCCCGCTGGCGACAATCACGACTTTTATGATGGAGGGTGTCCCCCGTGCGCGTGGCACCCTGCCCCAGCCTATCCTGAGTTCTGGGCGCCGCAGAGTTTTCACGTTTGGCGTGTTCGCCATGTTGCGGTCCCTTTGGCCCTCGTGGACTGATCCTGCTTGAAATGTGCTGCAGGAAAAATGGGGGCGAGGGCGGATCTCAGAGTCACGCGGTCGGCGCTCCCCCCGACCCAGATAGAGCAGACCATGCGAGCAGGCGAGCAGAGGCTTGACCGCTGGAGCAGGCCCTGATGAGACGCACAGCGTGCGGTGTTATCTGGGTGGCGTGCGTTCATTGTGCGGTGCATGTGGCGCACTCTCGGCCAGTACAGGCAAGGCAGACAGGCCGTTTCCTTGATCTCTACGGGGGGAGCCACTTGTCAACGTTTGCTTTCCGAAGCTGACAGGATGTCACCACACAGCAAATCATGTGCTGTATATTTTGGCTCGGTACGCAATGTGTTTGTTTTGCGCACGTCTCCTATACGATACTTGAGCCGTGCTTTCTTGAGCCATCTCCTGCGCCCAGAGGGTACGTACACAACTTGCGTTCTGGTAAAACGGCCAATGCCTTAACTTTGTATCCGGTGTTTTGAAAGCTCATAGGGTAGGAGGAGAGCTGGAGGGATGGACAAGTGGGAAGTGTTCGAGGCGTTGCACGGGGGTGATTTTGGATGTCCTTTCGGGCTGCTCTCCTGCGGGCCCGCAGATCCTTTGTTGAGCTCCCCTTGTATCTCGGCTGTGGATGCCACAGAAACAACAATTCGGAGAGCGGTCTGGACAAGGAAGGGGGCGGTGGCTTGGAGGCGCGCGTCGCCAGGTTGGCCACAAAATGCTGGGTCCGCTAGGTCGCCGCAGGTCGCCGGGTCATGGGGCCGCTGGGTCGCCAAAGGTCGCCAGGTCGCCTGGTCGCAGGGTCGCGAAGTCGCCATCGGTCATCGGGTAGGCGTTTTGTTGGGGGTGAGGCCGCCATCCTTGCGCTCCAGTTTCTCCATGATCTTGATTGTTGACCGCACCTGTGCAAGTGAACATCTATGGGCAGTAGCCGCGACAGTAAGCACGTGGACATCCGGCATCGTTAACCTGAAATTGTTTGGGCTCGCTGCGTTGGGGACACTATCGTCGCGACCTCACGGGACCTTCTACATGGATGTGTAAGTCTGGCAAGCTCAGGAAACCAACAGCGGGGCCCTCTTGGACCAAGGGTCCCCCCTACGGCTGGGGCCCTGCGCACTCACTGGAAAACTCAATGAACGAGGGCAGCCATGGGCGTGACACTGTTGGCGGGGTTCTATGCGACCACCTGGAAATCAAGCCCACCATCCGCAATCTTTCCCGCCTTGGGCAGGACCTCTTGGCGCAAGCGTTGTTGGGGAGTCGGGCGCGGAAGGCGCCCCCAGCGAGGCGCGCCTCCATGCGCGGGGCCGAGGCCCCACTCCGCCAACGGACCAGCCAAGTCTGTGCCTCCTGCCCCTGCCCCGCCTGCCTGTTCTCGTCTCCCCCGTCGCCCCGTGGGAGCACAGAGCTTCTGGATGGGGAGCTTGGTGCAAGGCATCGCCTTGCTGCAAGGCCATCCTCGGCACTGGGAGCGGGTCGACCTGTGGCACGGGGGGGGGGCCCTGGAGGACCTTGCTGCTGCTGCTGCTGCGTCTCCCACTCCTTTGTGAAATGCTTCCCAACCATCCTGTGGTGTAGGGTCCTCGTTTTGAAGAGACAGCGCCCCGCGTTCCTCTCCTCTCCTTTCCCCCTCTTCCTCCCCTGCGGGAGGGTCCGCATGGCGCCGCCGCCCCATGTCGGCACACTCCTCACACGTTTCGTTGCCCCATAGGTAGCTCCACCGAAGGCCCCAGCGGGAGGGTCCGCGTGGCACCGCCGCCCCATTTCGGTACACTCCTCACACGGCACCGAAGGCCTCAGCGGGAGGGTCCGCATGGCACCGCCGCCCCCATGTCGGCACACCCCTCACACGTTTCGTTGCCCCATGGGGAGCTCCACCGAAGGCCCCAGCGGGAGGGTCCGCATGGCACCGCCGCCCCATGTCGGCACACCTTTCACACGGTTCGTGGCCCCATAGGGAGTTCCACCGAAGGCCCCAGTGGCAGGGTCCGCATGGCACCGCCGCCCCATTTCGGTACATCCCTCACACGTTTCGTGGCCCCATAGGGAGCTCCACCGAAGGCCCCAGCGGGAGGGTCCGCATGGCACCGCCGCCCCATGTCGGCACACCCCTCACACGGCTTGTGGTTTTATAGGGAGTTCCACCGAAGGCCCCAGCGGGAGGGTCCGCATGGCACCGCCGCCCCATGTTGGCACACCCCTCTCACGGTTCGTGGCCCCATAGGGAGCTCCACCGAAGGCCCCAGCGGGAGGGTCCGCATGGCACAGCCGCCCCATTTCGGGACATCCCTCACACAGTTCGTGGCCCCATTGGGACCTCCACCGAAGGCCTTTGCGGGAGGGTCCGCATGGCACCGCCGCCCCATGTCGGCACACCCTCACACGTTTCGTGGCCCTATAGGGAGCTCCACCGAAGGCCCCAGTGGCAGGGTCCGCATGGCACCGCCCCCATGTCGGCACACCTCTCACACCTTCCGTGGTTTCATAGGGAGCTCCACCGAAGGCCCCAGCGGGAGGGTCCGCATGGCACCGCCGCCCCATGTCGGCAAACCTCTCTCACGGTTCGTGGCCCCACAGCAAATTCCACCGAAGGCCCCAGCGGGAGGGCCTGCATGGCACAGCCACACCATTTCGGCACCCCCCCACACGTGTCGTGGCGCCATAGGGAGCTCCACCCAAGGCCCCTGCGAGGGGTCAGCATGGTACCGCCGCCCCATTTCGGCCCCCCCCGCACACCTTTCGTTGCCCCATAGGGAGCTCCACCGAAGGCCCCAGTGGCAGGGTCCCCATGGCACCGCTGCTCCATTTCGGCACACCCTTCACACGGTTCTCCATAGGGAGCTCCACCGAAGGCCCTAGTGGCAGGGTCCGCATGGCACCACCGCCCCATTTCGGCACACCCCTCACACGGTTCGTGGCCCCATATGGAGTTCCACCGAAGGCCACAGCGGGAGGGTCCGCATGGCACCGCCGTCCCATTTCGGCACACCCCTCACACGGTTCGTGGCCCCATATGGAGCTCCACCGAAGGCCCCAGTGGTAGGGTTTCTCATGACACCACCGCCCCATTTCGGCATACCCCTCACACGGTTCGTTGCCCCATGGGGAGCTCCACCGAAGGCCCCAGCGGGAGGGTCCGCATGGCACCGCCGCCCCATGTCGGCACACCCCTCACATGATTCGTGGCTGCATAGTGAGCTCCACCGAAGGCCCCAGTGGCAGGGTCCGCATGGCACCGCCGCCCCATTTCGGGACACCCCTCACACGGTTCGTGGCCCCATTGGGAGCTCCACCGAGGGCCCTGGCGGGAGGGTCCGCATGGCACCACCGCCCCATGTCGGCACACTTTTCACACGGTTCGTTGCCCCATAGGGAGCTCCACCGAATGCCCCAGCGGGAGGGTCAGCATGGCACCGCCGCCCCATTTGGGCACACCTCTCTCACGGTTCGTGGCCCCATAGGGAGCTCCACCGAAGGCCCCAATGGCAAGGTCCGCATGGCACCGCCGCCACATTTCTGGACACTCCTCACATGGATCGTGGCCCCATAGGGAGCTCCACCGAAGGCCCCAGTGGCAGGGTCCGCATGACACCGCCGCCACATTTCGGCACACCCCTCACACGGCTTGTGGTTTTATAGGGATTTCCATCGAAGGCCCCAGCGGGAGGGTCCGCATGGTACCGCCGCCCCATGTTGGCACACCCCTCTCACGGTTCGTGGCCCCATAGGGAGCTCCACCGAAGGCCCCAGTGGCAGGGTCCGTATGGCACCGTGTCGGCATACCTCTCTCACGGTTCGTGGCCCCATAAGCTCAATGGCAGGGTCCGCATGGCACCACCGCCCCATTTCGGCACACCCTTCCCATTGTCCGTGGCCCCATTGGGAGCTCCACCGAAGGCCCCAGCGGGAGGGCCCGCATGGCACCGCCCCCATTTCGGGAGCTCCACCGAAGGCCCCAGTGGCAGGGTCCGCATGGCACCGCCGCCCCATGTCGGCACACCCCTCACACGGTTCGTGGCCCCACAGCGAGTTCCACCGAAGGCCCCAGTGGCAGGGTCAGCATGACACTGCCGCCCCATTTCTCGACACCCCTCACATGGGTTGTGGCCCTATAGGGAGCTCCACCGAAGGCCCCAGTGGCAGGGTCCGCATGGCACCGCCGCCCCAATTCGGCACACCCCTCACGCGGTCCGTGGCCCCATAGGGAGCTCCACCGAAGGTCACAGTGGCAGGGTCCGCATGGTACCGCCGCCCCATTTCTCCACCGAAGGCCCCAGTGGCAGGGTCCGCATGGCACCGCCGCCCCATGTCGGCACACCTCTCTCACGATTCGTGGCCCCAGAGGGAGCTCCACCGAAGGCCCCAGTGGCAAGGTCCGCATGGCACCGCCGCCCAGTTTCGGCACATCCCCCACATGGGTCGTGGCCCGACAGGGAGCTCCACCGAAGGCCCCAGCGGGAGGGTCCGCATGGCACCGCCGCCCCATGTCGGCACACCCCTCACACGGTTCGTGGCCCCAAAGGGAGCTCCACCGAAGGCCCCAGTGGCAGGGTCCGCATGGCACCGCCGCCCCATGTGGGCACACCTCTCACACGGTTCGTGGCCCCATTGGGACCTCCACCGAAGGCCCCAGTGGCAGGGTCTGCATGGCCCCGCCGCCCCATTTCGGCACACCCCTCACACGGTTCGTGGCCCCATAGGGAGTTTCACCGAAGGCCCCAGGGCAGGGTCCGCATGGCACCGCCGCCCAATGTCGGCACACCTCTCTCACGGTTCGGGGCCCCATAGGGAGCTCCACCGAAGGCCCCAGTGGCAGGGTCCGCATGGCACCGCCGCCCCATTTCGGGACACTCCTCACACGGTTCGTGGCCCCATAGGGAACTCCACCGACACTCTTGCCCGCAATGCGGTATGCTCAACAGCGTATGGTTGGGTCCTTCGCCAGCATAATGGCGCTCGACTCGGTGGGTCGACCCTGGTCGGCAGGCCTCGGAGTCACTGCCGGCCGCCTCCCCGAAGGCGGCCTGGACAGGAGTGCCTTCGGCGGAGGCGGGCGTGGCCGTGCTGCTGGTGGGGCGCCCGTCGACAGCGTCGAGGGCGGGCGTGGCTTCGGAAGCGGCTACGGCGGGGCGGAAGGATCTGGTCACGCCAGCGGCATCAAAGGTCTGAGGCGCCCTTTCTTCTATCCCTCACCAGGAGGCTTCCGGGTGCCTTCCCGCCCTGTTTTTTCTCTCCGCATGTGCGGCCCCGTTGCTCGACAACTTCCCCTGGGGTTGCAGACTCTTTCCTGGTGGGGGCTTCAGCGACGGTCGTGGAGCCAATGCCCGTCGTGCTGATGCTTGCTGTCCAAGAGAACGATGTTGTGGAGGCGAGGCTGCTCGATGTCATCGGGCAGCATTTGCAACCAGCCTTCTTTGCTTTCCACGCCGAGGTCGCAGCTTTTGACATTACGATCAGAGTGCTAAGAGCACTAGTGGAAGGCAGGACTCGGAAGCGTAGAAGGCACGGTAAACCGCGTGTGTGGTGACAAACAGCACGACGAGCCCTGGCGCTTTCCTAAATAGCAATTGTTATTGTTGGGCCCCCTTAGTACTCTCTGGCGTTTTCGCCTCGGCGCCGGCTGCATGTCCTTTGACAGTGAGGCTCACGCTCAAGCGTTTCGGGGTTGCGCCCACACCGGCCCCCAAACAACAACAGCACTCCTGCTCGATATTCCCTTGCTTTTCAGTCAGGGCCTGTGCCTTTGCTCGCCGCCGAAAATTGGCCGTCCAACAAAGCCAGCGCTCCCGCTCGATACGTCCTCGCTTCTTACTCAGGATCGGTAGTCTTGTTCGCCGCCTAAAACCGCCTCTCCAACAGAAGCAGCATTGTCGCTCAACACGTCCTCGCTTTTTACCCAGGAGTGGCATTTGCAGTTGGGGTCTGCAAGCTTCCCCGTACAATAACAAGGCTCACGCTCGATACATGCTACCCCTACAACAACGAAGTGCACACGCGCGCGTCGTCGCGCGCGCTTGCCGGAATCTTTCAAAAACCTTGGTTTCCTAGGGATTGCAAAATCGAGTGTCCCAGACATCTATATCACATATGGCTTTGCAACCCGAGTTTTCCGAAAAGGTATGCGCGCGGGCTCTTTGGACTTCTTCAGAAAACCAGCGGCTTCTCAACATTTGTGACCAAGCGGGCCTGTCGCGCGCGCATGTCGACATCATTCGAATGCTCTTGCGCGCGTGCTGGGGATGGCACTATCCTTGTCAAACAATAGCATGCGGGACACTCGCGCGCATCGGCCGCGCGCGCATGTGGAAATCCTTCAACACATGCATCACCGACGCGAGGACACCATCATCGTCATTGGCGTGATCAGCATCGGCGTCGTCATTGCCCTTGCCGTCGTCATGGTCATCATCGTCACCAGCATCGCTACTGTTGTCATCGTGTCTGCCGTTGTCGACGTCGCCATCACACCTCGCCCGCCCGAGTTACCGACTCGCACTGATGTTCCCGCGCGTCAGCGCGGCTTGCCGGACGTGCTGGGAAGTCCCCAGCGGTCAGCGCAACCGCGGCCGAGTCCGTCGTGCCAGACTAGCTGGCTGCCCTGCGCGGGAGCCTGTGCGCGCTAGCGCGTCCGCAGCGATGCGCCAGCCAGCGCCAGGCAGTCATCGCAATCGCACCCACATGGGTTCGGCAGGCCAAGTTGCGTGTGTGTGTGTGTGTGTGTGTGTGTGTGTGTGTTGGATGATTGCGCGAGCAGTGGACTCGACGACTCGCTGCGAGCAACAAACAGTTGGCACCACACCTCGTGCACCACGGCACAGATTGTACACCATAGATTCGCCAATAGATTGCACCACCATGTGTTGCTAGAAACACGTATTGGGGGGGCGAGAAAAGGGGAGCGGGAACCAAACCTCCACCGCCGGCATTACTGCGCGACTGCCACCACACCGCAGGGGGCCTCTCCCGAGTCTTGCCCCCCTGGCCGTCGAGGGGTCCGCGTCGTCGTCGTCGTCGTCCACCAGACTCACGTATATCCCACAACATACACTGCCGCACATTGATTGCCCACCATCTGCTGCTAGAAGCACCCTGTTTGGGGTCGCCGCGCTGGCGAAGCTTGTTCACAAAGGGAAGGCCTTGTGCCTCAGACTGGGCCCCTGGCCCCCGAACTACAACGGCGACTCCCGTTTCATAGTTGCCAAAGGTTCTTGAAACATTGCGCTGCCGCTCTCGCGTGGTACTCCCCCCAATATATTGAAACGCCGCGCCCCTGACACTCAGAAATCACGCTCTCGCGGTTTTCTTCACGATTTACTTGGGAATAGCGCTATCGCCTGTCACTCGGATGCTTCAGCGACCCGCCGACTCGACCCCGCCGTCTCGGCCCGCCCGCCCGCCCCGCCCGCTCGGACCAGCCCGCCCGACCCGCTCGTGGGGATTCTGCCGCCTGTTTTCCTGCTCCTGACCACACTCTTGCTAATCTCGCTCGTGCTCTATCCTTGTCCCTCGCCCTTGTCTCTTCCCTCCTCCCTGTTTCCCCTGGTTTAGGGGCTGCGCCAATTACACGTGGCAGGTAAAGAAGATATACCCCCAAGGGCGGTACGATTGAAGACGAAGGGGTCGGGTATCCAGGGTTTGGGATGTACATGTTGAGTGGCGCGCGGGCAAGTAATGGAAAGCAGTCTTAACATGGTTGTTGAAGTGTTGTTGATGCGCGCCTCCTGTTTCTCCCCCTCCCAGGGCTCGCACATTGTCTTTTACACGGGAAGGTCTCGGACCTCAGGTTGGGTTGCTGGCCGCCGAACTACAACAACAACGGCTCCCGCCTCATACTTCTTCAAATGCTCTTGAAGAATTGCGCTTCTGCTCGAGAGTTCCACGTCATTTATCCAGGATTCGCGCTCTCGCGCGGTACTTCATTCAATTTATTGAAGCGCCGCGCCCCCGACACTCAGGAATCACGTTCTCGCTTTGGATTACTTCACGATTTCCTTGGGAATCGCGCTGTCGTTAAACAAATCCTAGCGACTCACGGAAAACTCCAAAGGGGGTACGGAGGAGGAGCAGGAGGAGGAGGAGGAGGAGGAGGAGGAGGAGGAGGAGGAAGAGAAGGAGGGGGAGGAGGAGGATGAGGAGGAGGAGAGGAGGAGGAGGAGGGGGAGGAGGAGGAGTAGGAGGAGGAGGAGGAGGAGGAGGGAGGAGGAGGGGGACGTTCCAGCGACCCGGCCGCTCGACCTTGCCGTCTGGTCCCGCCCGCAGGGCCCGCCTGATAGGGTCCCGCCAGACACGCCTGTCTGGTTTTGCCGCCTGTTGTCCTGCTCCTCACCCCCCCTCCTGAAAGTCTCTCTCGTGCTTCATCCTTCTCCATCTCCGTTGTACCTTCCCTCCTCCCTTCCTTCCCTGTTTTCGGGGCTGCGCCAATTACACCTTTCCAGTAAGGAAGGGTCCCCCCTAAGAGAGGTACGATCGATAACGAAGAGGGCGGGCATCGAGTGATTGAGACACACATGTTGAGTGATACACAAGCAGATATGCCTGTTGTTGATGATGATGGTGACGACGATGATGATGCTTATGATGATGATTCTGATGATGGTGATGATGATGATGATGATGATGAAGATGTTGCTGATGTTGCTGTTGCTGTTGCTGTTGTTGTTGCTGTTGCTGTTGCTGTTGTCGTTGTCGTTGTCGTTGTCGTTGTCGTTGTTGTTGAACATTATTAATTCTAAAGAATAATTATTGTTGGGCCCCCTGGTGCGCGCCCCCCCCGCCGCGCCTAGGCCGCAGCCACGTTTTCATCATTTTCGTGAGGAAGCCTCAGGTAATTCGAGGTGATCAAGATCCGGTTGTTTTGTTGTAATCCGTTTTCCCTTGCAAAAAACACTATAAAATGACATTTCTTGTTCTAATATAATCAAATTTCAAGAATCCCTTGCAAAAAATAAGGTAAAGTGGACATTCGCGCGCGCAAGACGAAATCCTTCCAAAAGCTTAGTGTTCGGAGCGATTTTAACATAAAAACATCAAAAAACCAATGGTTTTTCAACAAAAAAATGTCAAAATCTCATCCCGCGCGCTCTTGCGGATTCGTAGGAAACCCAACACTTTTTAAACATTTCTGTCAAACGGGCTTTTGCGAGCAACTTTTTCGAACTTCTGCGACAACGGTTGCGCACCTGCCAGGGCCATCATCCCTGTCAAATAATACCATGCGGGACACATTCGTTTTTTCTTCGCGCGCGCACGCCGAAATCTCCAAAAACCATTGGGTTCTGTGGGTGTGTACCCCACGCCAGTGTAGTAGCCACGGTCGTCCGCACGCCACGAAGTGAAGTGTCCCAACGTCATAGGGCGGGAAGCTGGGTTTGGGTGGTCGCGAAGAGTCGTTTGGATATTTGGTAGAGCTTGTAATGCCCCCCCACGAAGTGGGGGTATTGCCTGGTGTCGTATGAAAACCCTGGCACTGGGGAGAACACCACGCGTTCGGGTAAAATGATTGTTGTTGTTGTTGTTGTTGTTGTTGTTGTTGTTGTTGAACTCTCATTCCAGAAACATATTTATGGTTGATCCCCCCCCACCGGTGCATACGGTTTTTTCTTTATCGAAGTGTGCCCCTCGACGCTCGCACCCTGTTTCTTGACAGGGAACGTCTTGATGCTCAAACTGTGCCCCTGGCCCCCGGGTTACAGCAACAACGGCTCCCGCCTGAGACTTCCTCACAATCTAGCTAGGACCCCCGCTCCCGCCCGAGACTTCCTCGCATTTTATTCAGGAGTCGCGCTCTCGCTTGGGACTTCCTTGCAAATTATTCAGGAATCGCTCTCCCGGCGCTCTGGAGTCGCGCTCTCGCTGGAGATTTGCTTGCAACTTACTAAAGAATAGCGCCCTTGCGTTGGAATTTCTTGCAATTTGCTCAAGCGCCGCGCTCCCGACACCCAGGCACCCAGGAGTCGCGCCCGTTGTGGCCCCATGTGCATGCCCTTCGTGGCCCTGCTGTCGCCGTTTGTGGCCCCCTCACTGTCCTACGTGGCCCAGTTGCTACCCTCAGTGGCTCCATCGTTGCCTTCTGTGGCCCCGCATTATCTGCCCTTCGTGGCCCCCGCTCGTTCGCGCTCTTCGTGGCCCCATACGCATTCCCTTCGTGTCCCCGCTGTCGCCCTTCATGGCCTACTTCGTGTCCTTCGTGGCCCTGCCGTCGTTCTCTCTCGCTCAGTTTTCGCTCGTCGTCGCCGTCGCCGTCGTCGTCGCCGTCGTCGTCGACGTCGTCTTCGTCGTCGTCGTCGTCGTCGTCGTCGTTGTCGTGGTCGGTCCCCTGTCCGTCCCTCTTGGGGTCGGGTCGACGGTCCGCGGCCGCCCCGTCGATCAGCGCTGCCGCTGGCCAGGCCGACGGTCCGCGGCCGCCCCGCCGCTTGCCAGGGCCCGGCCTGCAGGGAAGATAGGTATTCCCCCCAAAAGGGGTTCGATCGAAGACGAAGAGGGCGGGTATCGAGGGTTTGGGAAATACGCGCCATTGGACACTCGGGCAGATAAAGGGCTGTTGGGGCGTCGTCGTCTCCGACGGGTGGCTTGCACACGTCGGACCTGGTGCAGCGTAAGACGGTGGAGCGGGCATCTTTGTTCTGTGCCAGAGATTCTCGGCAGGGCCTTGGCCACCCTCTCTCGGCCCCAGCGCCGCGCCCCGCGAAGGTGGAGGCAAGAAGGGCGGCAAGGGCAAGGATGGTTGCGGCGGCCGGGACGGCTGCGGCGGCCAGGACGGCTACGGCAGCCGAGGTGGCTACGGCAAGGGTTTTTCGCAGGCCGAGGGCGAGGGCCACCAGCAGAAGGGAGTCCGGAGCGGTGGCGACGACAGCTGGGGACGTGGCAAGGGTAAGGGCAAGGGCAAAGAGAAAGACAAAGACAAAGATAAAGGCAAAGACAGGGGCAAGGACGACCAGTTGGAACCACCTCCTGGGCTCCCCAGAGGTGGAGCATCACTGGGCCATATTGAGTGTCTTTTTGAGGGGAGGGGGATTTTGGTGGCGCGCCACACGGGGACGAGGCGAGAGGGGCGGTCTTCCAAGACGGCAGGAGCCAGTACTCGTGTGGTCGGCTGTTGCATCGTGGAGTCCCCTTCTCATCAGCTGGGGAGTCGGCTGTTTTCACGGATTGATAGCCGCGGACCTTTCGGCACACCCCTGATGTGGATAGTGCAAGGGCTTCTGAGGTGGGACGAGGGGCTTCTAAAAAGGCTTCTCAGAGGGCGGGAGGGCTGCCGAGAAGGCCCCTGCCTTCTCCGATGACCGCTCGCCTCGCGCTCAGTGTGAACGCAGCAGTCTTTGAGGGCACGCGTGTTCTGAGGGCAAGCAGAGATCCTTGAAAGCAGCATCTGCTGCTTCCAGTGTCAATGTCGCCTGCAGAAATTCCCCCCCCGCCCCCCCGTGCGCGCCGCCGAGAGGATGCAGAGGAATCGAGGTCCCGGGGCCCGAGGGTGGGTGTCTGAGCTGCCCGAAGGACCGGCCGAGGAGGTTCGAGCGGCCCGACAGGCCGGATGAGCAGCCGCACGTCGCGGAGATAACCCTGCTGGAACCCAGAGGAGGCAAAGGTACCGTTACCGCTACTCATGATTGTTGGAACCATCTCCACCCCCACTGGGGCAGAATACGTTGGCTCGCCAACGTACCCCCTCGAGGTGGGGAAGGGCACTCCGAAACCCGAAGGAGACGGTACCCATCCCCACCTAGGGGGGGGGGGGGGGGGGGGCAGAATTCCCAGCGGGCCAAGGTTTCCCTGGTGGGGGTGGGGATTACTTTCCTCGTCCAGAGCTACCTCGCCCGTGTCGCGAAGGCCGGATTCCCCTCCAGATCTTGGTCGGAACGCGCCCGTGGAGAGGTCCAGGGGGCAGCGGTCTCGACGCCCCAGGAGCAGACCATCGCGTTCTGCAGGTCGTTTGTGACAGGGAGGGAGAAGGAGGAAGAGAAGGAGGAGAAGGATACAAAGAGGGAACAGGAACCTCAGAACATGGATGGCCTGGTGGTACTGGCGAGAAAGGACAAGGACGAGGTAGGACCCATCAAGGGCAAGAAGAGCAAGGCGACGAAGGCGAAGCCGAAGGCGATCAAGCACAACGCCGAGACCTTCCAGTTGTTCGCCCGAGTCAAAGTCGATGCGCCCATCACACTGGACGACATCCAGCCCACGCTCGAGAAGCTGGAGGCGCAGCTGGCGAAGCTCCAGGAGAAGGCGACCTCGAGTAGAATTGCCCCTGTGCTTCGGTGCGCTGTTCCAGCGTTCCCCTCGAGTCCTCCTCGCCTCCTGCACCCGCGCCTCGTCCTGCCCCCCTCCTGCTTCTCTCCCCACTCCCCGTGCTCGCCCCACGCTTCCTCCCCCTCTTCTCGCGTCTTCCCCACTCCGTGCTCACGCCCCCTCCTTCTTCTTTCCCCACTCCGTGCTCGCTCCACGCTCCCTCCCCCTCCTCTCGCGTCTTCCCCCCCCCTCCCCCGCTTCTCCCGACGCCCTGCCAGAGGCTGCCAGGCTCGCGACGTCGGAGCGCTCGCTTCCTTATAAAGGGGCCCCGTCGCGGGCCCACGGTGCGGTCGTCCGGGGGCCGTGCTGCGGTGGCAGAGGAGGCCCTCTCCGATGGGCCCCCTGGGTTTTTTGTCGCTGAACCGTTGGACGTTTTTTTTTTTTTTTTTTTTTTTTTTTGTTTCTCTCTCTTTCTCTCTCCCAGTGGCGTGCAATCCACTCTTCTCCCCTCCCTGTCTCGCCTCGCCTTCCCCGCCGCACTGCCTAGGGAGAGGGGCGGATGAGCGCAGGTGCTCTTCTTCAGCGCACGTCCTGGGCCTCCCGAGGCTGCTCGAGGACTCGCTCAGTCTGCGCCTCTCCCAGCCTCCTCCTGCTTTCTGGCATCCGCCTCTCCTCGTGGGCGGAAAACACGTGTCACCGCGCGGTTGGTTCCGACGCGCGGCCCCGCGTCTGGGGGAGGGCGCTTCGGCCTCCACCTTGGGCGCGTCGAGGACAAGCGGCGCAGCGACGTGTCCGTATCCGCGCCCTCGCGGGCTGGGGCCCCTTGGGCCGCGGCCCCGCGGATGCGAGGCGTTTTTCCCTGGATGCCCTGGGCGGAGCGCACCCGTGCGACCGTGCATCTGCGGGATCGCGCCCCGGAAGCCGTCCAGGGCTGCGCACCCGCGGGTGCGCCGAGCCAGACCTGCGGAGCAGCCCCGGGAGCCAGAGCCCCTCCCGAGCCGCCGAAGTGGCCCTCCTTCTTGCGGCGCCTGGGCCGCAGGCAAGAGGGCGTCTCTTAGAGAAGGGCCGCTTGAGACAGCAGACCTCAGGAGGGAACAAAAACACACAGACACGATTCATCGTCGATTCCCAGGAAAATCTGCGAAACTATGGGAAGTGGGGGGGAAGGCAAAAGCCCAGAAAGTATGGGAAAATATCGGAAGTCCTGCTAGTTGTGTCTATTTATTTCTGTGCCCCAGGGCCCCTTCAAGACCACACCACTGCCTCCGCCCTGCGCCCTCCCTCCCTCCCTCCCTCCCTCCCCCTCCGTCTCTATGCAGGGGAAATCCTTGCGACCGTCCAGACCGCTGAGGAGGAGGAGGAGGAGAAGGAGGAAGAGGAGGAGGAGGAGGAGGAGGAGGAGGAGGAGGAGGAGGAGGGGGAGGGAAGGGGGAGGGGGAGGAGGACAAGTTAGGTGCGCTCGCGTCATATCTGATGTCTTACCCCTCCCTCCCATCCCTTACCATGGCGCAGATCTCCTCCCTATTCTCACAATCGGATGCCGTAGCATGGCATAGCATTGCATGGCATAGCATGGCTTTGAAGATTAACGCGTAGCATGACATAGCATGGCGTTGCGACGGGGCTTTCGCGGCGCAAAAAATCAACGAATCGACACCGAATGTGTAATCACTTACGATGTTTTTTTCGGGAGGCCATTGTTTAGATTTTGGGGCTGAGACGACCAGAAACCATGCCGTGGCGTGGCACTGGAATTAAAGACGCCAATACTGCAGCGGGATCGCGGTTCGGAACGACCAGAAGCGCGGAAATGAGGCCAGCGCTGCAGCGGGATTACGGTTCGGAACGAGCGGTAGCCCGTAAATGAGGCCAGCGCTTCAGTGAGAGCAGCATTTTGAACCAAAAAGCCCAAGCGCGGAAACGCGGAACCGAGGACGCGTAACCTGACATAGCATGGCGTGGCGACGCCCCAAAGTGGGGAGGGGCTTCTGCGGCGCAAAATACCGACGAATCGACACCGAATGTGTAATCACTTCCGATGTTTTTTTCGAAGGGGGCGGGGGGCATTTTTCAGACTTGCCGGCCGTTTGGAAGGATCAAAAACCATGCCGTGTCCTGGCGCTGGAAATAATGACGCCAGCGCTGCAGAGGGAGCACGATTCGGAACGAGCGGAAGCGCGGAAATGAGGCCAGCGCTGCAGCGGGAGCACGATTCGGAACGAGCGGTAGCCCGTAAATGAGGCCAGCGCTTCAGCGAGAGCAGCATTTTGAACAAAAATGCCCAAGCGCGGAAACGCGGAGCCGAGGACGCGTAGCCTGACATAGCATGGCGTGGCGACGCCCCAACGTGGGGGGGGCTTCTGCGGCGCAAAAAACCAACGAATTGATATTGAATGTATAATTACTTCCGATGGTTTTTTCGGGGGGGGGGGCGGGAGGCATTTTTCAGACTTGCCCGCCGTTTGGAAGGATCAAAAACCATGCCGTGTCCTGGCGCTGGAAATAATGACGCCAGCGCTGCAGAGGGAGCACGATTCGGAACGAGCGGAAGCGCGGAAATGAGGCCAGCGCTGCAGCGGGAGCACGATTCGGAACGAGCGGTAGCCCGTAAATGAGGCCAGCGCTTCAGCGAGAGCAGCATTTTGAACAAACATGCCCAAGCGCGGAAACGCGGAACCGAGGACGTGTAACCTGACATAGCATGGCGTGGCGACGCCCCAAAGTGGGGAGGGGCTTCTGCGGCGCAAAATACCGACGAATCGACACCGAATGTGTAATCACTTCCGATGTTTTTTTCGAAGGGGGCGGGGGGCATTTTTCAGACTTGCCGGCCGTTTGGAAGGATCAAAAACCATGCCGTGTCCTGGCGCTGGAAATAATGACGCCAGCGCTGCAGAGGGAGCACGATTCGGAACGAGCGGAAGCGCGGAAATGAGGCCAGCGCTGCAGCGGGAGCACGATTCGGAACGAGCGGTAGCCCGTAAATGAGGCCAGCGCTTCAGCGAGAGCAGCATTTTGAACCAAAAGCCCAAGCGCGGAAACGCGGAACCGAGGACGCGTAACCTGACATAGCATGGCGTGGCGACGCCCCAACGTGGGGGGGCTTCTGCGGCGCAAAAAACCAACGAATTGATACTGAATGTATAATTACTTCCGATGGTTTTTTCGGGGGGGGGGGGGCGGGAGGCATTTTTCAGACTTGCCCGCCGTTTGGAAGGATCAAAAACCATGCCATGTCCTGGCGCTGGAAATAATGACGCCAGCGCTGCAGAGGGAGCACGATTCGTAACGAGCGGAAGCGCGGAAATGAGGCCAGCGCTGCAGCGGGAGCACGATTCGGAACGAGCGGTAGCCCGTAAATGAGGCCAGCGCTTCAGCAAGAGCAGCATTTTGAACAAAAATGCCCAAGCGCGGAAACGCGGAACCGAGGACGTGTAACCTGACATAGCATGGCGTGGCGACGCCCCAAAGTGGGGGCTTCTGTGGCGCAGAAAACCGACGAATCGATACCGAATGTGTAATCACTTCCGATGGTTTTTTCGGGGGGGGGGGCGGCATTTTTTAGATTTGCCGGCCGTTTGGAAGGATGGAAACCATGTCGTGGCATGGCGCTGGAAGTGATGACGCCAGCGCTGCAGCGGGAGCACGATTCGGAACGAGCGGTAGCCCGAAAATCGGAGGTTGGGGGGTGAGATCGAAGTGGAACGGAGAGCCCCCCTACTGGGAAATCGATTTCGGTTTCGTGTTCGTGCGTGCCGTGCGTGCGGGCGAGGCGAAGCTGCGTGGGCGGGCGAGAGGAAAGTCTCCTGTGGCTGAGGCGCGGCCGGACCAAATGATTCTCCACCGGGGCGCGGGGCCGCGCGGTGTCCCGCCGGTGTCCCGGTGGTGTCCTCTGTGGCTGAGGCGCGGCCGCACCAAATGATTCTCCACCGGGGCGCGGGGCCGCGCGGTGTCCCGCCGGTGTCCCGGTGGTGTCCCGTCGGTGTCCCGTCGGTGTCCCGATGATGATGTTGATGATGATTATGATGATGATGATGTGATGATGATGATGGTGATGATGATGATGTTGATGATGGCGATGATGATGATGATGATGATGATGATGATGATGATGATGATGATGATGATGATGATGATGATGATGATGATGATGATGATGATGATGATGATGATGATGATGATGACGACGTCGATTGTGAGATCGATTGTGATCGGAGGTTGGGGGGTGAGATCGAAGTGGAACGGAGAGCCCCCCTACCGGGAAATCGATTTCGGTTTCGTGTTCGTGCGTGCCGTGCGTGCGGGCGAGGCCCCGTGCACCCACCAGTACAGGCTAGGCTTTGCCAGCCGCTCTCTTCGAGCGCGCCTCGTTCCTTCGGGCGGCCGCGCGGGCTCGCCGCCGCGGCTGGAAGCGAATCGAAAAACTGGTGCGTCTGGGCCTCTGGAGTTGGGCCGTCGACATAAAAAGGGATACGCCGACAGGATGCCGGCGCGGGCCCCTGGGAGGGGTTCCGGTTCCGTTTTGAGGTTGGCGCCGAGGTTCGGTCGAGGTTTCCTGGCCCTCGGAGGCCCTGCTTGCCGCCGCGGCTGGAAGCGAATCGAAAAACTGGTGCGTCTCGGCCCCTGGAGTTGGGCCGTCGACATAAAAAGGGATACGCCGACAGGATGCCGGCGCGGGCCCCTGGAGTCGTCGTTCGCCGTCGCTGTTGGAGTCGGCGTCGGTACGTCCCTGCAGGTTCCCTTGGGACCTCCTGAATCGTTCCCCGGGCCTTGTTGTATCATCATGCCGTGCTGTATGCTGTGCCGGCGTTGACGCCGTCAGACCGCATCCCATCACGGTTCTGTGTTCGGAGAGTTCCCGCGGACCTTTGGCCGGTCCCGCGGCCATGGCCGCCGCCGCCCGCATGCTCAGACATGCGTTGCCTGTGTCCCAGGGCCAGGCTTTGCCAGCCCCAGGGACAGAGACACCCTACGCGGGCTCGCGCAGACTCGCGCAACGATGCGAGTACAAGGGCACTTCCTTTTCGGGCATGGTGGAACTCCATCCTCAACGCCTGCTGACTCGGGAGGAGTTCAAGACGAACTTGCTGGCAGCACCAGGCGTGCTGAAGGTCTGTGTGCTTCCAAAGATGTTTGTGGCCACTCGGCGTTTGGGTTGGCCATTTGGGATTTCGGGGGTTTTCGGGGGCCTCCTTGGGAGGAGCCATCTTGAGCCATCTCCGGTTATCTTGAACCATAGTGGAGGCCATATGGGGTTCCCCGGGAATGCTTACGAGGGTGACCCTCAGGTCGTGGACAAGAGCTCCAAGACCTCGCAGGGCAACCGAGGCGACCGCGTCTTCGAGCAGAACCTGGAAGTCCACCTGCACCGCGAGCCCCATGTAGCTCTGGAGTTCGAGATCACGCGGAACAACCACATGAAGCACATGGAGGGGCGCCCTTATACAGAGACAGCGATGTTCAAGGACCCCCCCGAACGGCATCACGCGGCGGCGTGGCGCGTGCTCTTGCACGCCGTCAAGGGCCGGGAGCTCCTTCCACAGCATGCCCGCGACTACTGCAAGAGCTGCCTGACGAGACACGGTACCTGGGAAGACGACGTGCTCCCAGAGGGCCTGGAGGGGATCCCGCTTGAGCCAGGCTTTGCCAGTCCTGCGGGGTCTTCCAGCTCTCCGACGCAGGCGCCAGGCCTTCCAACAGCGCCAGGCCTTGCCAGCTCTCTGACGCAGGCACCGAGTCGCAAGCCAACGTTCCCGTATCCTTTCCAGAACGCTCCCGCGATGCCCGGGGTCCAGGCGACCGCCTCTGCGGCGCGGGTGGAACCCTGCCCCACCGAGTCGGCCTCGATGAGTCAGGGTGGCCGCGGGGTCCGGCTTGAGCCAGGCTTTGCCAGTTCTGCGGGGGTGGGGGCTTCAATAAATCAGGGCGGCGCGACCGGGCCTCCTGCCAAGAAGAGTAAAGCGGCGCCCGGGGGTGCCGCGATCGCCCCTGCGGCGCAGGTCAGCGGGGGGGCGCGTCAGGCCTCCTGCCCGGAGGGCCTGAACTACTGCGAGGCTGGGGTCACGGAGCTGAGAGCGTTCGAGCGGGGCGGGAACATTGCATCGTTGGTCAAGGCCCAGGACCTTCTGCTCAAGGGAATCGAGCGCATCTCGGACGTCTTGCCTGAGGGGCGCGATTTGGACGGCACCGAGGAGGAGACGCTAGGTGCGGAGTTCAACCGTTTCGCGAAGATCGCGGAGGATGCGCGCGTGCGCATGCGGACCGAGTTGGGGGCGGCAAGGAGGCCAGCGGGCGGGGGGCAAGCGGTGGCAGGCGAAGCCCAGGGGTCGGGGCCAGGCTTTGCCAGCCCGGCGACCCAGGGGCAGAAGAACGAGGACAAGGCGGATGCGGAGAAGACGCCGCCAGGGTTCGACCCCGAAGCCGATTGGACAGAGGATACGGCGGACGTGCACCAGTTCGACATCGCGGCTGACCTGCGCGAGGAGCTGGCCGAGAAGCCCGATGGGGACCCGGCCGCCGCCCGTGAGTCCAGGGAGGTCCGCGCTGCGCTCGGCGCCGAAGTTCTTCCCATCCCGGATTTTTGAAGCTTGTGCAGGGTCAGCCGATGGCCAGCATCGCCGCCCTGGACGATGTTCGTGCCATGAAGAGTCGCGGTGTGGAGCACGTCCGGTACCGAGTCATCGATGAGCCCGACGATCCCGAGGTGCAGGACAACATCGACAGGATGCGCCGCGAGGCCTGGGAAAAGCACGAGGAGCGTCGGAGGACATGCGCCCGTGGCCTGGACACGCGGGACATGTTCTTGGGCCGCGAACTGGTGTACGTCAAGCTGGTCAGTGCCGGCGCGGTGCCCATGACTCCGAACGAGTTTTTGAACGCGGCGTCTAAGAGGTCTCTCTGCGTCAAGGATCTGTCGCGGCCACCTCCAAACACGCGGGCACGGGAGGGCCGCTTGCGCATGCTCGCGCTGCGGGAGCATTATCAGACGTTGTTCAAGGAGCTCCCGGATAAGGCAGCGCAGAAGTTTTCGCCGAACCAGCTGGGGGACGACGACGGACCATCGAAAGCGCTGGTGGGTTTGGTCAATCACCACTCTGGCGAGGTGGTGGAGCTGGACGGGTGCAGAACGCAGTGGTGCCTTCGCAAGGTCGCACCAGGCATTGCCAGTGCCTCGCAATTCGAGAATCCACAGTTCTGGTGCGTGCAAGGTGGTTACACCGTGGGACGACGCCCGGAGGGGCGGTGCGAGTACGGCCGGTGCGGGTCCGAGCTCTTCGCCAAAGCCGTCGACGCACAGACCCAGCGCGAAGCCGCCGCCGTGAACGAGGGCGAGGACATCAACCCACAGGTCTACATGCCCGCCTGGGCCCGCCAGTGGAGCAGGGTATGCGTTCCGTGCGAGGCGGTCGAGGCGCGCGAGTGGTGTCGGCAGAGCCCCGTCACGACGCTGGGGGAGCTCTTCTGGGACTTGGGCCTGGCGCACACGGCCAAGGCCATCTACGCCTTCTACAGGACGCTCCGGCTGGTCGCGTTGAAGAGGGGCAAGAACAGTTCCACCAAGGCGAGCAGCGCGCCAGGCTTCGCCAGCGCATCTCGGCCAGCCGGGTCGGCAGCTGCTTTCGGTTTCACAGGGTCCGACCTCCGGGCGCCCCGCGTCCGCGCAGATTACTCGTGCCCGGCGACCAACCGCGAGGTGCTCGTGGAGGACTACATAGAGGCGGTGGGCTTGTCCACAGCGTACGTCAGCTCCAAGACCAAGCAAGAGTTGCTGGACGAGGCTGTGAAGTGCGTGACGTTGGTGTTGCTTCGGGACATGCGCCCGCCGTGGCTGGATCACGTGTTCTCCCAGGGCTTGCCAGGGGATGGCTTGTTGTCCAAGTTCACCAGACCGTCTTTCCTCTACTGGGACGCCAGCTTCCTCGACATGCTTTTCGGCGCCGCTCTGGGAAGCGATCTCAACGACCAAGCGGTCAGCGTCGACTACCAGCTGGCGGGTGTCATCGCGCGCCCCCTGTATAAGTGCACGCAGATCGTCGACGCCAGCACCGGAGCAGCGTGCATGAACGTCGCGTCGATGTCAAGGCTTTTGCGGGACACCGCGTGTCGGGGCCACGACGCGTGCAAGGAGTGTGCTGAGAGGAAACAGGGCGCCGATGAGACGCCGGGCTTCCCCAGTGTTGCCCTTCGCGCCCTGTGCATGTACCCCGCGGTGTTCGGGCCGGATGGCGAGCCCGCGCCGCTTCGCGCGATGGCGCCCCATCGCGTGTTCGTGCACGCGCCTCCGGAGAATTGGGGGTGGGGCGTCGAGCGAGTCCAGCGCCGCGTGGTGGCCCAGGCGAACCCCGCGATATCCACGGCCACGCCGACATGGTTCACTTACAACGCGGAGGAGAGCGAGGCCATTTGGATCGCATCCAGTGCGTACAATGCCACGCCGCCGAGCCAGACGTGAATGGAAGGGGGGCACTGACTGCGCCAGGCTTTGCCAGCGCTTGCAGGCTCCTGCATCATGAAGGATCTAGTTTTTGATTTCGCGTAGGCTGCGCCAGGCTTTGCCAGCGCTTGCCAGGCTGTGCGCAGGCTGCGCGTAGGCTTCGCCAGCGCCCCCTGGAGTTGGTATGTCTACATAAAAAGGAATACGCCGACAGGACGCCGGCGCGGGACTCCGGGAGTGGCCCCGGTTCCGTTTTGAGGTTGGCGCCGGGGTTAGGCGGAGGTTTCCTGGACCTCGGAGGCCCTGCTCGCCGCCGCGGCTGGAAGCGAATCGAAAAACTGGTGCGTCTGGGCCCTTGGAGTTGGGCCGTCTACATAAAAAAGATACGCCGAGTGGACGCCGGCGCGGGCTCCTGGGAGGGGTCCCGGTTCCGTTTTAAGGTTGGCGCCGAGGTTAGGTCGAGGTTTCCTGGCCTTCGGAGGCCCTGCTCGCCGCCGCGGCTGGAAGCGAATCGAAAAACTGGTGCGTCTCGGCCCCTGGAGGTGGGCCGTCTACATAAAAAGGGATACGCCGACAGGACGCCGGCGCGCGCCCCTGGGAGAGGTCTCGGTCCCGTTTTGAGGTTGGCGCCGAGGTTAGGTCGAGGTTTCCTGGCCCTCGGAGGCCCTGCTCGCCGCCGCGGCTGGAAGCGAATCGAAAAATTGGTGCGTCTGAATTGGTGCGTCTGGACCCCTGGAGTCGATCTGTGTACATACAAAGGGATACGCCGACAGGACGCCGGCGCGGGCCCCTGGGAGAGGCCTCGGGTCCGTTTTGAGATTGGCGCCGAGGTTCGGTCGAGGTTTCCTGGCCCTCGGAGGCCCTGCTCGCCGCCGCGGCTGGAAGCGAATCGAACAACTGGTGCGTCTGGACCCCTGGAGTTGGTCTGTCTACATAAAAAGGAATACGCCGACAGGACGCCGGCGCGGGACCCTGGGAGGGGCCCCGGTCCCGTGAGGTCGGCTCCGAGGTTAGGCGATGGTTTCTGGCCCTCGGAGGCCCTGCTCGCCGCTGCGGCTGGAAGCGAATCGAAAAACTGATGCGTCTGGGCCTCTGGAGTTGGGCCGTCTACATAAAAAGAGATACGCCGACAGGACGCCGGCGCGGGCCCATAGGAGGGATCCTGGTCCCGTTTTGAGGTTGGCGCCGAGGTTAGGTCGAGGTTTCCTGGCCCTCGGAGGCCCTGCTCGCCGCCGCGGCTGGAAGCGAATCGAAAAACTGGTGCGTCTGGGCCCCTGGAGTTGGTCTGTCTACATAAAAAGAGGTACGCCGACAGGACGCCGCCGCCGTCGCTGTCGCAGCAGTTCTCATCATTTGCATTTGCACCATGTGCAACCCGACGAAGGGAGGGAGAGGAGCCTCAGCAGGCCTCCGAGAAAGAAATCTCCACTGGCATCGTCAGGAGAACAATCACCACTGTTGCCGACTGCTCGGCCCCTCCACCCCCCCAACCTCCTTATCACCCGCAGGGTGGTTGTATAGGTAAGGCCAGCGTTTCAGCGAGAGCAGCATTTCGAAAAAAACCCAAGCGAAAACCCGTCTCCCGGTAATCCTGAATGTAAAAAACCAGTACGTGGATGGGGGGCCGGCCATTTCCTGGACGCCACAAGGGGAGAGAGGAGAGTATTATTCATATTGTTTAATTGTGGAGGACGAGGAGGAAAAAGAGGAGGAGGAGCAGGAGGCCGAGGAGGAGGAAGAGGAAGACGAGGAGGAGGAGGAGGAGGAGGAGGAACAGGAGCAGGAGGAGGAGGAGGAGGAGGAGGAGGAGGAGGAGGGAGGAGGAGGAGGAGGAGGAGGAGAGGAGGAGGAGGAGGAGGAGGAGGAGGAGGAGGAGGAGGAGGAGGAGGAGGAGGAGGAGGAGGAGGAGGAGGAGGAGGAGGAGGAGGAGGAGGAGGAGGAGGAGGAGGAGGAGGAGGAGGAGGAGGAGGAGGAGGAGGAGGAGGAGGAGGAGGAGGAGGAGGGGGAGCGGGAGAGAGAGGGGGCGGGGGAGAAAGAGGGGGCCAGGGGAGCAGGGTCCCGAGCCAAAGCTACACCGTTCTACCACTCTCGTCGGCGAGCGGTGGGGGGAGAATCTTGTCGATGCATTTTTCTAATCGCAGAGGGCGCTTTCGCCCGGCTTCGGGCCCCGGAAACCTCACAGATCGATACGATTCGAAGAATGGCGCAGAGTGATGGGGCTGCGGGCCCCGTTTGTGATATTACGATGTCGCAATTTTTCACAATGTCAGATCTCCTCCGACGATGTGTCGGCGGCGAGCCAGGGGGGGGGAATTGAGAAGGAGGAGACCCTCTCAGAAGGCGGCGGGACTTCTCAGAAGCCCTCGCGCCTTCTGAGACGTTTTCTGCGTCTCCGCGGAAGGCTCAGGAAACCTTTCAGAAGGCCGGGGGACCTCCGAGCCTTCTGAGAAGGCCAGCCCCTTCTCATTTCCCCCTTCGGCTCGACGCCAACATTCACTGGGCTCGTTCTACCACTTGGAGACTTTTTTGTTTCGCGTTTGGCGCTGAACGGTCATTCCCCGGCCCCCCCCCCTTCGATAACGGTGAAGATCGTAAGTTTTGGGCAAGCTTGCGTATACTATGTTGATCGCAGCGCACCCGCGCCGCGCCCCGACGTGCCCCCCGCACCCCCGCCCCGACGTGCCCTACCGCTTTCCGCGGCCCCCAATCCCCCCTGGGCAAGAACCGTCACCCGAAAATCAGGAAAAACAGTATCTTGTTTAACAAATTTCGAAATGGCCAGACTGGCGCAAGGATTAGTCAAAGCGTGAACAGAGAACGGTTGTGGTGAACCGGCAAGCGGTAGAGCGGTCCTCTGAATAAGTGGATGAAGGGCGCATTTTTGGAGTGGGCGAACGATTTTAGGCAAATGGGAGAGCGCTACAGGAACGGTTAGACTATCTTTCAAGAAGGCTGCGCGAGCGAACCTTCAGGCGATTGCGATGAAAAACAATACAATCAACAGGAACGGTAAGTGGTTGAACGGCACTTTCGCGAAGTGGCAGCACGGTGCAGCGCTAACCCCGGCGCTTGCTCCTCGCGCTCTCTTTGGTCGCTCGAAGGGTGCCCCCCCCTCTGGGCCCCAGACCTGCGAGAGACAGAGGCTCGAGATGGACGGCCGTGCAGTCGCAGGGAGAGCCTCTGTCCTTGCGATTAACCGAAGGATTCGCCGTCTTCGTCGTCGTCGTCGTCGTCGTCGTCGTCGTCGTCGTCGTCGTCGTCGTCGTCGTCGTCAACGTCGTCGTCGGCGTGGTCAGCGTGGTCGTCGTCGTCGTCGTCGTCGTCGTCGTCGTCGTCGTCGTCGTCGTCGTCGCCCGAGGGCTGTCCTGAACGCCTTCGGGCCCAGCTCGTCGACGGCTCGTCGCTGGGGTCCTGGGCCCGCCTTTTCTCGGTGCGCTGGAGTCTGGAGGGAAGGCCTTCCACCTCCCTCGAGCGCGGCGGGCTCACCTCCTCCTCCTCCTCCCCCTCCCCCTCCTCCTCCTCCGCCTCCTCCTCCTCCTCTTCCTCCTCCTCCTCCTCCTCCTCCTCCTCCTCCTCCTCCTCGTCCTCCTAGGTGGCTCGCGGCGGGCCATCGCCGTTTGCCCCGCGGCGGGCACGGGGGGCCTGCGCGCGACAGCCCCCAGCGCCGCCCGAGGGGCGGGCGCGACCGACGGCGGCTGCCGACAGCAGGGGACGGTCGAGGTCGCCAGCGTGGAACCGTCGCCTGCGCCGTCTGCGTTCGCAGGCGCGGGGCCAGCTCCATCACCAGCGCGACGTCGCGCGCGACGCCGTGCACCACGGCAGCGCGCCGCCGATACATGCTGCAGCAGGGGCACAGACGGGGCGCGGGGGCGCGCCCCGTCCCATGGCGTGCCAGCATTGCGGCTGCCGCAGTAACGAAGCATGGTGGTCCTGGTGCTGCCACTGCAAGAAACCGCTGGTACTCGTCCAGGCTCGCCTTGCTAGTGGTGGCGGCGGCGGCGCACCTCGCGACCAGAGGCGCCCTTCGAGCCGCGACCGCGACGGAGGCCGTGGCTGCCCACCCTGGCACGAGGCGACAGGCGGTGCCTCTGCCAGCGCACGGGTGGCGTCAGGGGGCCGAGGCGCTGGCAGCCGCCGCGTGCGCTTCTCCAGCGCCCTCGCCCTCGTGCCAGCGGATGAGGACCCAGGGGGTCCAAGCTCGTCCAGCTGGTGGAGCTGCTCCGCCTCAGCGGCGACGGGCCCGAGGTTGCCAAATATCAGGCGAAACTGGACGATGTCAGGGTTCAGCGCGTCGCCAGGTCCATGTCCGTGGACGAAGCCTGCAGTGCCAAGGAGGCGGTGGCGGAGGTGCTCCAGGATGCCATGCTGGAGGCTGAGGAGCTGCGCGTGGGCGAGCGCTCCGAGGTCCTCGATCGTGCCACCCAGGCGTGCGCAGCTGCAGTGCAGGCGCTGGCGGCAAGTGTGGCTCCAGCCCTCGCCTGACGCGGCCGCCGTGCCGCGTCTCAGCATCTCCGCTGTCCTGGCTGGCGAGACGGCTTGGGCGCTGGACGACGGGGGCCTCTTCGGCCTGGAGGAGCTGGGCGGCTTCGAGGTCGAGGGGGGCGACCGCCAGGGGGCTCGGTGTCGCCGACAGGAGCTGCAGGATAAGTTCGGCAGCGTGGCGCGCGATGGCTTCGGCCAGTTCAAGGCCTCCGCCCAGGAGCGTGAGGAGGCGCACCGCGCGCAGTGGGGCCGCCTCAGGACGAAGAAGCGCGGGGCCGCGGAGGCCGCTGAGGGCGGGGGCGCTGGTGCCGAGCGGGCACCTGCAGCGATGGCGGCGGCGCGGGAGACGGCCCCTGAGCTGCCCCCTGCGGCGGTGCGGGCACCCTTCGACCTCCGCCGCCGCGACGCCCGAGGCGCCCGCGGCAGCAGCGAAGTCGGCCCCCAGCGCGGCCGCCGCGCCCGCGCCCGCCCCAGACGTCATGGGGCAGGGTCGAGCTCGCCTGGCGGCAGCGGGGAAGGCCGCGGCTGGCGCCACGGGGAGTGGATGGAGTACCAGGACGACTGCCGCGGCTCCGATCACATGAACTACTACTGGCTGGACGGCTACTCGGGTGTGCGAGACCAGCTGCTGCGACGACTTCAACTGCGGCAACAGGTCGGCTCTCGGCTACTCGGGGGAGTGGTACGACGCCGACTGGCCATATACCGCGAGATCGCCCCCCCTCGGTCCCCCTCGCCCGAAGTCAACGCGAGGGAGGCAACGAAGAGGGTCAGGGCCACGTGCGAGCTCTTCTGGGTCGACGACCTGCTCGTCGGCATCTGCCTGCGCAGACGCCCGCCCGCCTTCTCATCCTCGCAGCGCGCGGCCCTCTTCGGAGGTCGAGCCGCCCCTGGCGGGGTCCCCGCGGCGCGCGGCCCTCTTCGGAGGTCGAGCCGCTTCGGGGGGTCGGCCTCCCAAAGGGAGATCATGGGCAGGGAGCGTCCGCCGCTGGGCGCTGCGGTGGGCCTTTGGCTCCCCTGGGTGACAGTGCGTCCTTCCTTGCAGGAGGTGTGGGCCCGTCGGTCGGTGCGTCCCTCTACGTGAGGTGTGGGCCCGACTGCCCGGAGAGGGCCAACGCTGCGGGTAACGGCGTGTCCCTCCCTGCGGGGGGGCGTGGGCCCGTCGGTCGGCGAGTCCCTCTGCGTGAGGCGTGTGCCCGACTGCCCAGCAGCGTCGGGCGCCGAGCCGAGGCAGTCGGCATCTCTTCGGCCGCGCAGCTACATGGGCGATGGCGACGCCCGGGCCGTCGTGGCGGTGAACGTCACGGGCTGGGGCTCCTGCTTGGAACAGTTGGAGCAAGGCGGCGTCGACGACGAGGTCCGGGCCATCCTCGTCCAGGAGCATCGCCTGTTTGACGACCTACGGCTGGCAGCAGCAGTTCGAGCAGCCAAGCGAGCGGGCTGGGCGGCCGACCTCGTCCCCGCGATTGCGACGGACAAAGGCGGGGCTTCCTCGGGAGTTGGGATTTTGGTGCGCCCGTGTGTGCGCATGCAGCGCGTTGAGTTCAGCGATGACCGCATTTCGATTCGATGTTCCTCTCGTTTGGATTTTGGATGACGTCGTTGGGTTCGACTGCGGGCACCTTGCTGATCTCGGCGTATTTCCACACCAACCAGAACCTGAGCGACTTCAACCTGGACTTGCTCACCAACGTAGGCTCCGTCGTCAGGGCCATGCACCGCCTTTTTGTCGTGGGGGGCCCACTGGAACATGCTGCCCGAGGTCGTGGACGAGGCTCACCTGCTCCCCACGCTTGGTGCGTGCGCGCCTGGCTTGTTGCCTTTTTGTCGTGGGGGGCCCACTGGAACATGCTGCCCGAGGTCGTGGACGAGGCTCACCTGCTCCCCACGCTTGGTGCGTGCGCGCCTGGCTTGTTCGGGGGGGGGGGGGGGGGGGGGGGGGCGGCGCGTGCGTCGCGGCGACATCTGCGAGGGAACTGCAAGAGCACCAGCCGATGCGACCGCTTCGATTTGTGGACGCGCCGTGCGGCCCTGCTGCAGCTGGCGCTGTCAAAGCCAGGCGGTCTGGCGACGCGAGTGCATGAGGCCCGTGCCTTCCCTGCCCAGGCCTCGATGGGGCCTCAGCTTACAGGGCCTGACTGAGCCGTCGTCCTCGGCGACCTGGCCGCGGTGACCGCTGCAGCGGGCTTGGAGGCAGCGTGCGACAGGGTCCTGGACACATGCGAGGGCGAGCTGCTGCGGCACTTCGGCGTGGAGGTCACCCGCGAGGCAAGCAGGTTCTGCGGCAGGAGCGAGGGCTTGCGCCTGGTCCAGACCCAGCTGGACCGCCGCCGTTCCAGCAGCTGGCAGCCCACGGCTAAGCCAGATCCCATCGGATGCACATGGGGGCTGGCTGGGCGATCGGGCGCAGGAGTGGCGGCTGCTGCAGGCGGCGGGGCAGGCCGCCCATGCGCGGCGCCTGCAGGTGAAGCTCCTGCGCTTCAAGCCGCCCGTCCCTGGCGGCGAGCCTGCGGCGTGGCGCACTTGGCGGCAGCTGGCGCGGCGACTGCGCCGTCTTCCTGATGCTGAATGTGATGATTTGCTGGCCTTGCTTCGACGCTGGGCCTTGGCGGCGGCAGGGCGTGCGCCATACAGGCGCTGCAGGTCCTGGCTCGACTCGGCGCGCGACGCCGCGGCCGCCGATGGCTTGCGCGGGGCGTTCCGCTGGATGCGCGAGCCCGCGCCATGGGCAGCTGCCCCTTGGTTGCCTGCCGTGGGCCTGCAGACCGTGCAGGAGGCGGCCGACGCGGCCATCCGCCGATGGCACGCCTTGCGGGGCGAGGGCGCTGGGCTGGACGCGGTCAGCTGGCCAGCGGAGTTGGGCGACGGCCCTCCGCTGCCGATGCCCGACGAGCCGCGCAAGGTGGGCCACTCCTTCCCGCGCGTCGCGGGTCTGGGAGGCGACGCCTTCCACCCCCGGCACGTTGCCTTCCTGTCCGACGGCGCGCTGGAGGCCTTCGACGCCGTCTGGAGGCACATGCTGGTCCTTGGCTACGTGCCCAAGACGCTGGCGGTGCTGCAGGTGGCGCTCATCCCGAAGGCCGAGTCGGGTGTCTGCACCATCGGGCTCTTCGCGGGAGTGCTTCGCCCCTTCGCGCGTTGGACGCGCGGCGCAGTCGGCGCTCGCTGGGCCAGCGCCCACCAGCGGGACTGCATCTACGGCGCGTCGGGGCGCAGCTGCGAGACGTGCGCGTGGATCCAGGCGGCCAATGCTGGGGTCGCGACTCACCGCAAGCAGGCGGCCTGCTCCGTGCTCATGGACCTCTCCAGGGCGTGCGGGCGCATCCCGTGGGCGCTGCTGGTCGTCCAAGCCCGCCCATTGGGCTTTGAGATGATGCTGATGCGGCTGCTCATCAGGCTCTAGGCCCTGCCGAGGCTCGTCGCCGTGGACGGCGTGGTGATGGGCTGGCGCGCCCCGCGGCGCGGCGCGACGAGATAGCGGCCCTCGGCGCCGTGGACCTGGGGAACACCGTGGGCGACATGCAGCTCGGCAAGGTCGGGCGTCCCGGGCTGGTGGCGGCGAACGTCAGCTCGACCAACAGACGGATTCGAGGGGCCCTGACGGCAGACGGGCTCGTCGTCAACGATGGCAAGGGCGTGGTGCTGGCCAACATGTCTGCCTGCGGCCGCGCGGTCGCGCGGCGATGCCACCCCCCCCGGCAAGTTCAGGAGCTCGGCGCGCAAGCTGGGTGTGGATTTCGCCAGCGGGCGCCGGGCTGGAGTGATCGCCTGGGCCAAGCGCGCTTCTACTGTGCTTCGCCGTGCTGTGCGCATTCGTGTGATCCGTGCTGCTCGTGGCAAGACGCGCCAGCTGGTCAGCCTCGGTCTGGCCCCAGCTGGCACCTGGGGAGTGGGGGTGACTGGGAGGGCGTGGAGCGGGATCGAACCGATGAGACGTGCAGCGCGCTCCGCATTGTATGTGCACAGAGCTCATCGCTCCCTCGATGTTGACCTCCACCTCTCCCCCGCCTGTCCGTGGACCGTGGGCCCCGCCGGCGCTTGCACTGCGGGGCCCATGCACATGCTCGCCCAGGCGATTTGGTCCTCGCGGATCCCTCGGGAATCGATTGCTCGGTTTATGTTTGCTTCTGAGGCCGCTTTCATGGCCGACCCCTCCAAAAGCGATTGGCCCCTGGCCAAGTCCGATCTCGGCTGCCGTCGCCAGCTGCCGTCGAATAGGATGGAGACTCGGACCAGGAGTGTGCATGCTTGTAACTGACGACTGTTATAAGATACACCTCACCAGTATGTTCCCTCGCTCTGTGCTGCATGTCGCTCGTCACGCGATCGAGGATTGGCTGATGGATCGTGCCCACCAGAGCTGCGACTACATGTCGAGTCTCGCTCATAGGCCGTACTTGTCACCTATCCGTAAGCTGTGCAATGGAGCGCGCGGGCCCGGCTGGACCCCCCAGCATCAGGCCAGTCTCCGAGCGATTGCTGCGAACGGTATCTGGGATCAGGCTCGCAAGCACAAGCGCGGTCTGACGACCGATCCGTCGTGCCCCCTGTGTGGCTGTAGTCCTGGCACCTTCGCCGCCTGGATTGCGGGTGAATGCTCGGCTACCTGGCAGTATGTGCGGGATTACGACCTCCCACCCTCTGTCCGTGCTGGCCTCCGTGAGCACCCCGACTGGGCCCTTTGGAGGCGCGGCCTGGTCCCCGACCCTCGGCCCTGGGTGATTGGCCCCTCCTCCCCCCTCCTCGTCCGCTGGCTCAAGCGTCCGCTGGGCGGTCACTTCGAAGGCGAGGCCTTCGGCGACGGCTCGTGCGCGTCGCTGGTGCAGGGTGACCTGCGCCTCCTTTGTGCGTGCTGGTGCGTCGTGCAGGTCGACCACAGTGGAGGCCTCGTGGCGTCCCTGTGCGGCCTGATGCCTGGCGCGCACCGGGCGTCGGACTTGGCCGAGGCCTACGGCCTGCTCGTGTACCTCACGCACGCTAGGCTGGGCCCTTTCGCTACCACTCGGGTTGTTTTTGGGTGGTCTCGAGCTTCCAGCGTGGCCGTTTCAAGACCACGGGCGCCAGTGCGAGGGCGCCGACGTGTGGTCTCAGATATGGGATCGGGTGGGCGACCTTGAGTTGGTGGGTGAATTGCGTGAGGTGAAAGGCCACGCCCGCCGCCGTCATGACGACGAGCAGGAGCTGGGTGCTATTGCGAGGTGGGGGAACCACCACGCTGATGCTGGCGCCCGCGTGGGCGCCTCCCTCCATCCCAAGGAAGCCGAGGCCAGCCAGCGCGTGCAGCGTCAAGCTGGTCACCTTCGTGGCCAAGTTCCTGGCCAGGACGATGCAGGCTGTCGGCCCCAAGTCGCCGAAGGCGCTGCGCCGCGGACAGCTGCGGCGGGCCAAACGACGGGGGCCGACGCCAGCCCTCTCGGCGGACGCGGAGCCGCCCCCAGCTGCCCACTTGCCCGTGCCGTCCCCCGCGGGTTTCAGGTGCGCCAGGTGCTTCCGCGTCGCTCGGCATCGGGGTGCTTTCAGCCGAGCCGTGTGCGCCCCTGGAGGGGGCCACCGCGTCTGGCACGCTGGCCAGTTCATCTTCTGCGCCCGTTGTGGTGCGCACTCCAGCGAGAATGCGCAGCTGTTGGCGCTCCCTTGCCACGGTGGAGTGCGCCCCAAGACGCGCGCGCGTTTAGACCGTCTCTGGGAGAGCCTGCACCCTCAGACTAGGCAGCCGCTGCTGCCGACTGTGCAGGGACAGCTGAGCCCTCGCCCTTTCGGCGAATTTGTCCTCGACGCCGCCTACGGGGGCCTGGCCGTGGTCGAGGACGATTGCGCCGTGCCGGACAAGCCTCCTGTCCCTTCCTCGTGCGGCACTCCCGTGTGGGATGTGCCCGAGGTTACCCTGTCAGGCTTCCGCCTGAGTCTGTCTGCGTCGCCTGCCCCGCTCGCACGATTTCGGCCGCGCCTGCATACATCTCCTCCTCCTCCTCCTTCTCCTTCTCCTCCCCCCTCCCCCTCCTCCTCCTCCTCCTCCCTCCTCCTCTCTGCTGCTCCTCCTTCTCTCCTCCTCCTCTCCTCCTCCCTCCTCCTCCTCTTCCTCCTCCTCCTCCTCCTCCCTCCTCTCCTCCTCCTCCTCCTCCTCCTCTCCTCTCCTCCTCCTCTCCTCCTCCTCCTCCTCCTCCTCTCCTCCTCCTCCCCTCCTCCTCCTCCTCCTCCTCCTCCTCCTCCTCTCCTCCTCCTTCCTCCCTCCTCCTCCTCCCCTCCTCCCTCCTCCTCCTCCTCCTCCTCCTCCTCCTCCTCCTCCCTTTCCTCCCTCCTCCTCCTCCTCCTCCCTCCCTTTTCTCCTCCTCCTCTCCTCCTCCTCCTCCCCTTCCTCCTCCTCCTCCTCCTCCTCCCTTTTCTCCTCCTCCTCCTCCTCCTCCTCCTCCTCGTCCTCCTCCTCCTCCCTTTCCTCCCCCTCCCAATGGAGTAGATCTTGGCTGTTTTGTGGCGCCTGTTTCGAGCGGGTGGGGTCTCCCCCAGAGGCCGCATTCTTGCAAACAGTCGGAGCCAGACCCCCCCCTGCCCCCCCTGTCCGCCCAATGTCGAAACGCCGGATAAAAAACGCTCACGTGCCCTCCATTCCCGCCGGGGGGGTCGGGCAACATAGAACACCCACACACACAGGAAGCCCATCCCTCCAACCCAAAATTCGGGTCTTCAGGTTTGGAGTGGTGGTGGTCTGGCAGTTAGGTGCTCTCTTCCTATATGGGAGCTCAAGAGGAGATGTCCTGGAGGCCTTCGGGAGGTCTCCTCCTCCATAGGGGGAGGCTTTTGGGAAACTTGCTCTCCACCACGTGCGGGGACAGCACGCGCGCCTTCTTTTTCCCCACCCTCTTCTGTTGGGTTCTCGTTTTGGATGGCGCGCTGCTGCCTGCTTTTCCTTCTTCCTTCCGCTTCCATTCTTCTCTCTCCTCTCGCCTCCTCCTGCCTCCAAATGGTCCTGCGGGGTGGGACCTTTCCCGAATACGAGCTTCGATTCGGATGGTCTGCGCGCCTCGTCTCCGTTGTCGTCGTCGTCGTCGTCGTCGTCGTCGTCGTCGTCGTCGTCGTCGTCGTCGTGGTCGTGGTGCGTTTTGCCCTGCTCGGCACTTGCTTCCCCTATGCAGTGGACACCACCACCCTCCTGCCTCCTACCTCTTGCGCAACTCTCGCCACTCTACCTCCTGGGGGCTGCGAATTGTGGAATTGTCGCCAATTTCGTGAGCTCCAGGGAGGCCGACCCAGCGCTTCACCTGGGGTTCTGCGAACTGCGAAACTGTCGCCACTCCCAGTGGAGCGGCTACACCACGGGGATGCAGATTAGACCTCGCCTTTCCCTGGGGGCTGCGAACTGCGAAGCTGTCGCCATTCTCGTGAGCTCCTGGGAGGCCCAGCGGAGTGGGCACACCACGGGGCTTCATATTAGACCTCGCCGTTCCCTGGGGGCTATGAGCTGCGGGGAGGTCCAGGGGATTAGACTAGACCTCGCCGTTCCCTGGGGGCTGCGAGTTGCGAAGTGGTCGCAACTCTCGTGAGTTCCTGGGAGGCTCCGCGGAGTGGGTCTACCACGGGGCTCCAGAACAGACCTCGCCGTCTCCTGGGCTGCGAACTGTGAAGCTGTAGTCACGCTCGTGAGCTGCGGGGAGTCCCAGCGGAGTGGGTGCACCACGGGGGCTCAGTGGAGACTGCGCCACGCCCTGGGGGCTGCGAACTGCGAAGCTGTTGCCATTCTCGTGAGCTCCTGGGAGGCCCAGCGGAGCGGGCACACCACGGGGCTTCATATTAGACCTCGCCGTTCCCTGGGGGCTGTGAGCTGCGAAGCTTTGGCCAGGGTCGTGAGCTGCGGGGAGTCCAAGCGGAGTGACAAAGGTGTGGCGGCCCAGATCAGGTCTTGCCCTCGCCGGGGGCTGCGAACCGCGAAGCCGTCGCCACTTCCGTGGGCCCCTGGGAGGCCCGGCGGAGCGGCGTGGTGCGTGGGCCCAGACCCACATCAGGCGGCGGTGATATCCATGGCCACGGTCCTAATACAACGCCCTCACCGTGCTTCCACCCTCCTCGGTAACATGTCGGCCCAGTCCTGCAATCGACATGTGTTACGCTGTGTTTCCTCCTCCTCCTCCCCCCCACTCATCTCGTTCCCTTGCTCTTCCCTTTCCTCCCTCCTGTGCTCAGCGATGGCCAGAAGTCGCGTGCAGTTGGCGTCCCAGCTGGCGATGTGCCGCGCATTGCTTTGGGGTCCCCGTCTCGGTCTGGGCGGTACAGGGCCGCACAGCGCAGCATCGGCCCTCACCACTTTCGAATGGGGTTGCGGATCTGCTTCGCGGTATCGTTTCGCTTGGCTCGCGATGCGAAGTGCACGCGCGCGCGAGCTACAGGGCCAGCGCCGAAACATGCTGACGTTTGCGATGCAACAAAGCGTCCTGCAGTTAATACGTCCTGGCAGATATGCGTCGAGGCTTGAGCGGAACATGTGCAAGGGACGAGCCCAGCGGCGGCGAGGCGTTGTCGAGTGAGACGTGAAACGAAACGAAGATCGCCAAGTGCTGTCTGCACGACTATCCGACTACGAAGCGAATTCGTCGAGTTCGGCCCAGTGTTCTGGCCACTCGCTGAAGAGGGGCTGGGTACGTCGCAGGCTACCTTTTCGCTGCGCGCGAGGCTCGGAGGATGGGAGGAGGGAGGAGGGAGGGAAGGATGGAGGGAGGATGAGGAGGAGGAGCAGCAGGAGGAGGAGGAGGAGGAGGAGGAGGAGGAGGAGGAGGAGGGTGGGAGCGGCGTGGACGACGAGCCCTCGGCGCGGCGTGTCTGCCGGTGGCGGGGGGTGTATTGCGTTTCGAGCCGCTTCGGTGCGCCTCCCGTCGGCGCGATCGGGGCGGGTGCGGCAAGGAGGGGCACGCCGACCGACAGCGGATTCGCTGTCTGCGTCGCCGGTGGCGTTGTCCACTTGAGACCACTTTGGCGGCGAGCCCGGGGGGGGGGGGGAGCGAGAAGGGGCGGGCCCTCTCAGAAGGCTCGGAAGTCCCCTGACCTTCTGAGAAGTTTTCTAAGCCTTCCCCGGCGACACAGGGACCTTCTCAGAAGGCCAGATGGCTTCTGAGAAACCCCGCCGCGTTCTGAAACGGCCTTCTGCTTCTCACTTCCCCCCCTCGCTCTGTCCGTGTCGCCGCGGGCGTTGTCCATTTGAGCGACTCAGAAAAAGATGGTGTCGTCTGCGCCGACATTGGCGCGTGATCTGCCCGCGTAGGGTCGCGCGTAAGCGCCCTCGCTTCAAGTATTGCGTGCCGCGCGGGCGGGCCGCGTAAGCCACCGCGTAAGGTCGCTATGCCATCTGGCGTAAGACCCGCTTTTGATCGTCGCTCATTTGAGACTAAACGGTCGTCTGCCCAACAGCGGCCGCTGTCGGTTTCGGAGCAGCACGTGCTGCTGGGCATTGTGCCCATTTTTCCGTACCCATTGCGGGTGTGGGCGTGGGTGTGAGTGTGGGTTTGGGTGGGGGGGTGGGCGTGGGCGTGGGCGTGGGCGTGGGCGTGGGCGTGGGCGTGGGCGTGGAGGTGGGGCGTGCCAAGCCTCCAGGTGAAGGAGTGGGAGAGGAAGAGGAGAGAGGAGGCCGAGCAAAAGGCCGCGGAAGCGGACGCCCTCGCGACAGAGGAGCAGCCGCAGGAGGATGAGCAGGCAGGCCTGGCAGAGGAGCCCGCGGCTCGGCCGGGCCCGCTGCAGGAGAGGCGAGCAGGGAGGATATCCCTCCCTCCCTCCCTCCCTCCTCGTCCTGCCTCCACCCTCCTTTATCTTGCCGCCTGGTCCCACAGTCCTCCTTATCGGCGGCCAGCGAGGGGGGGAAATTGGAGGGAGAAGGCCTTCTCAGAAGGCGGCGGGGCTTCTGAGAAGCCCTCGCCCCTTCTGAGAAGTTTCCTGTGTCTTCGAGGAAGGCTTAAACAACTTTGCAGAAGGCTGGGAACTTTCGAGCCTTCTGAGAAGGCCCGCCCCGTCTCGCTTCCCCCCTGGGCTCGCCGCCGACCTTAAGCCTCCACCTTCCCTCCCTCCTCCCCTGCCTCTGCCGCCTCCGCTTTGTTCGCCTGCACCGCCTCGCCCATTTACGCCCTTTGGTGATCCCCGTTCGCACGTGCACGCGCAATTGCTAGCATGCGCCCCCGGGCGAAAGTGAGGCTTTCACTTTTCTTTCAGGGGGAAAACAAACAGACTCACATGATCGTCGAATCCAAGAGAAATATGGATAAATATGGGAAGTGCGGGGGAAGACGAAACTCCTGGAAATATGAAGAATAAAGGGGATCCTGGGATTGTGTCTATTTATTGGTGTGTCCCTAGACCCCTTCATTCTTATAGGGAGACTTTCAGACAGGTTTATCACCATTACCCTTCTGCTGCAGTTGCTAATGCGGTCGGTCACCGTGAAACGCTGGCTGAAGCTATCTAGTTGTCTGCGGCAAACCATCCCGCCAGTGCAACAGCGCAGCAGCAAAGAAGCTGAGTGTAGGAACAGCGGAATTCATACGAGCGGTCTGACTTTGGACGGGTCGCGAGTTCGGCCTCGTGTTCGTCCGCGCGGTAGGAAGAAGGTCGAGTTCACGTCCTGCGGCAGTTCAGCGAGTGGTCTGAACTCGGGAGGGTGGCGATCTCGACCTCGTCTTCTTCCGCGCGGAGGAGGAGGAGGAGGAGGAGGAGGAGGAGGAGGGAGAACTTGAGGACGAGGAGGGGAAGGCTTCTTGGGGCCATTTTGGGGTTAGACATATTGGTTCAAGCCATTTCCCTTTCATTCGGGGGAGGTGGGGGCCTCGAGTGGCACAGCGCCTTTCTGCATCCCTTCGTGCTTGCAACCTGGGCCACAGCAGGGCCGCGAGGAGAACACAGCACCCTGTCCTTCTGTTTGTGCTGATGGGAGGGTGCGGGAGAGCAGGCAGGAAGAAGGGTGCGAAGGTCCAGGGAGGCTTCCAGGGTCAGGAGAAGGGGAAGTCTCTCGTTCCAAGTCCAAGGCGCCATCCGTCCAGCACGGCCCGGCGCAGTCATTCCCATGGACATTGACATGCGCTCACTGCGCGGGCAGTGTCAGTCTCCGTCAGCAGTGGTGCTGGCAGTGCGGCCAGCAGGAGGAGCCTTACCTACATCGAGCCAGAGCGTCAGGAGGCGGATGCTGGCAACAAGGGCCCATGAGAAGAGCACCGATGAGAAGAAGGTTAGCCCCCAATATCCTAAAGCTCCAGCAGTCTCTGGACCTCTGGAGCGGGATGGAGACGCGAGCCGAGGGTCGTGAAGAGGTCCACGCAGAGCAGGCGATGACTGCGCTGGAGGTAGTCTTGTTCCGACTCAGGCTAGAGCTCGACGCGGGGACGTCTGAGAGCCAGCTATCGCAGGCCATGTACAGTAATCGATGCAAGGTTCAACAGCATCTGGAGCAGCACTCCAATCACAGTATCAAGCAGCAGCTGGCTCTTGACGACATTGAGGTCAAGAGTGCGCTGGTCAAGGCCGACCTGGAGGCGGCCAAGACCACTCAGAGCGAGCTGGAGCTGATGGTGTACAACTTGCTGAGGGAGCAGCAGCAGGCCATGTCCACGGATCCGTACATGTAGGACGTGCCGCCAGGTCTTGCCTTTCTTGCGGGCAGTGGCGCGGCTTTGACGGCGCTGAGTCAGTGTGGGCCCACCTGTTCAGCCCAGGCCTTCCTCGCGAGCACGAACGTATTGCACAACAGCCTCTCGCATGGTCTTGCTGATCAGCTCGCGGTGCCTTCGAACGAGTTCGCGGCCCACATCTGTGCTATGTCGGAGCAAGCGAGTTGCTCTGGCAGGGCAGAGGGTCAGCAGGCTAACAGAATAGCGGCAGGAACAATTCAGAAGGAGACGGCGGCTACCAGCGTGGCAGCAAAGAAGTCTGATGCAGCTGAGGACGTCCAGGCGCACCAGGCGCCGCTTGCTGGGCGCGACCCAGCCGAGTCCGAGGAGGAGGGCGCCGTGAAGATGCGCCACGAGAACGAGGAGGCGGCGGCCGCGGCAAGCGGCGACGACACACCGCCAGGGTAAAATTTACCAGACGCGGACGGCCGCGGTGGTTTCGTAAGTCCTCACAATCGACGCCAACAGCTGGTATTCTGCGAAGTTGCGATTTTTGGAGAGTGAGGCTCGCACGTACTTGTTCGAATCACTAGATAGCATTGTCAAGTATTGTGTGCTGAGCGTGAGAAAATACGGAAGCTGTGTTGGAAGTCATTCTGGGCTTTTTGTGCTGTCACGGCTGAATGGGGCCTCAGCAGTGGCGACCCGATCCTCTTGTGTTCACTTTGATTCTTGGCGAGTGCCAGGACAAGAGGCGCCATCTGTTCCAAACAGGTTAATTCATGGCTCCTCTTTGTTTTCAAGCTACCGGCGATGGATGCGGTGTCTGTGCGCTGCGGCTACTGGAGGGATGGCGAGGGCCTCGGGCCCACCGGCCTCCAGATGGCCCAGCAGCTGGGCACCGACATCCTTCGTCAGGGTCTCCTCTTCGTCGTTGGGGGCGGCCGCGACATCGAACCTGATCTTTTCCAGGAGGGCCTTGCGTCCTACTGGACGAAGGGCAGCTGGTGATCCCGTCGCCAGCGGCATCCTGCATGTCAGCGACTCCCGGCCGCTGTTATGTTTACTTCATGGCTTTCAAGTCGTTGATTCATTGCATCAGGTCGACCAGGGTGGACATGAACTCAGAGTAGTTTCCGCGTCGGCCTGGGCCGCTCGGCCTCAAGGCTGACTGGGGTAGGTTCACTGTGCGACGCCTCGCTGACTGCGCCAAGCTCCCAGTGGACCACCTTAGGGGGCCAGTGCCAGAACCTCCCAGCTACCAGGACCTGGGGAACAACCTCGCGGCCACCTTGCAGCCTCCGGAGGTCCCAAGTTCCAGGTGGCTGCGGTCTCCCTGGCCCCGATGAACAGCGCCGGTTTCGAGAAGGCCCAGACACCAGCTAGCAGGAGTGGATTGGAAGGTCTCGGGATGAACTGCAGGGCGCCCTGTAGTGTTACCCCCAGGGGGCCCGTGGAGGAGCGCCCTGCGAATGTCGGGAGATTTCCGTGTGTCAGCTGTTCTGCGCCAAGAGGGCCCCGACCAGGAGCCCTGCCATCGTGCGCTGCATTGGCTGTCCCAGACGATTTGCGAGCTTGATTCCTTGATTTAGAGCGGCAGGTACTTCGAGCATATCTTGTCCATTCTAGGAGCTTGGTCCGATCGGCGTGGTCGGCGACGAGATCGGGGGGATTCTTTTCCAGTCCCGCTACCCAGGAGGTTTAGAGCTTTGGATGGGGCTGCTTCGCGAGGCTGTCGCATCGCCTTGCACCCCGGGCCTCTTCAGTCTTGGGCTTCGCGGCAGGGCCCCCTCATTGCGCCCTTCAAGCTCTTTGACTTCCAAACGTCAATCCCCCTGCCCCGCGAGAGATTTCAAACGCCAGTCCTTCTGCCCCGCGAAAGGCAGGATAAACTCACCGAGTGGGGGGATTGGCGTGCGGAGGCGCTAGCGGGAGGGGCCAAGTGGGCCCGCGCCTGCGCGGAGGTAGCAGCCGGCAAGCGCAATGCACTGTTGCAAACGGAGAACGGCAGCCGCGCATCTTGTCCCACCAGCCAGTTTCCGGATGAAGTCTGTAAGTGGAGGAAGGCGTGGGTGAGTGACCAGCCGCAGATCACGGAGGAGTTGGAGTGGCCCCGAAATTTGGCGATCCCGAACCCGCCTTCCCCACGGGAGACAGTTGTTTCGCGTTGGAGCTTCTTTCGCAAGATCGACGATCGTAGCTGGCGGCTTCTCTCCGCGCCATCGTCTTATTGTGGGCGCGCCTGCCCTGTCGGTGTCTAACCTGACCATGGGCCTCCTGTTCGTCCTCGGCCTGGTGCCGAGCTGGGTGCGCAGGCTGGTTGTAGCCCTGTTGCAGAAGCCAGTGGCAGGCAGGAGCGCGATCGGTTTCCTGCAGAGCCTGACTCGTATCGCCTCGCCGTGGCATTTCAGGCGCCATGAAGGGTAGGGGCAGAAAGGATGGTGCGGGGCCAGGGCCCTGCGGGCGCTGTTTGGATGCAGCAGATGCGCGGAGACGTGCAGTAGCAAGTCGCTAGGCAGCTCTTTCTGCTTCAGGAGATCTCTCGCAAAGTGGTTCTGGGCACGTACGTCATCCGCTGCCAAAGCATGTGAAAGGTGACAGTTTGCCCTGCGTGCTTTTAGATTTGCTTGTCATGCAGCCTACAGATGGGCGCGTGTGGTTAGTGCGGATGGGGGTGATGTCGCAGGAGATGGCGCCTGGGCAGGGTGTCATGGCTGGCAGTGGTACAACAACATTCTGAATCCCATGCTTGTGTGTTCCCCCGGCTACGCGGTTCCTGGAGCTCGTGTTCTCGGCTGCGCTATCAGTGCAGATGAACGTTTTTTCCCGCTTGCCGAGTATCGTGCAGATGCTCTTAGATATGTTGGGGACGTCGCGCTGGCGCTGGCATTCCTCGTGGAGCAGCTGTTCAGCCTCTTCGACCTGCGCGTTGCGTTCAACGTGTTCGCCGTTGCTGTCGCCGGTCCGAAGCTAGTGGTGTTGGCGCGGGACCAGCTCCGCCTGCGCGCAGGCAAATCCCATGCCGCCATTCTCAACGCAGGAGTGGACTTCGCCCTTGGCACGCGCGGGACATCCCGACAGGCCGCGGGCAAAGGCGAGGAGAGAAGGGGGGCGGCGAACGCCGGACTCGCCAACGTCGGGAGTTTGGGGGGTCCCCGGGGTCCATGGGCCATGATGAGTTTTTATTTTGTCAAATCTGCCACGACGCATGGTGGTGGGTGAGCTCCGCTAGAGATCAGGACGCCCAGGTCTGAGGCCATTGGTTTCGTGGGATCTGATTCGAATTGGGCGCTGGCGCTCGAGCCCAGCAAAGATCCGCTTCGGCTTGCAGGCGCAACTTTGATTCGTTTCGACGAGGAATTTTGGCTGGCCTCCGACGGGGGCCTCAGGCCGGGCGACGGTGTCCCCATTGGGGACCTCGTTAAGCTGGTGAACGAAGTTCGTAGGTTTCAAGAACTTCGCCTGAGAGCGTCTTGGCGTTTTCTTGCGTGGGGCCCTGCCAGAGATGCGCCTTTGCAGACCCAAGGAGCTGGTTGGTCCACGCGAGGGCCAGGAATGTTTGCCAGGAGAGATGGTTATCCTAGTATCTCAGTTGACATGCCATATGGGCCCGTTCCTAAATATTTCGTGCTGACCTAGATGAGGCGCCCCAGAGCATGCAGCGCGGGTTGAAATACTGCGAACACGAGCGTGCGTCTGATATTCTACATCGATGGTTCTGGAGAAAGCCGCCGATATCCTGCTGGAGCTCTAGTCGGTCCAAACACCGCCAACGCGTAATGTGGCAAGTGTTGGCCTGGGCGGCAGGCCGCTTGCGCGAGAAGGGCTTCCAGTTCGCGCGGAGCTGCCCGTTCTGCTGCGCTGGTGCGATTGACGGCGCTTCGCGTGGGTGCATTTAATGCGCAGAGCGAGCTGAGCATATTCGCGGGGACTGGTTGGATGCAGGTCCTGCAGCAGGCACATGGGACCCTTCCTTTTGCAGTTTGTGTCTCCCAGTTCCAGGTGGTTTGAACGGGCTTGCCTGGTTGGGTCGACGACGTGCCGTGGCCTTGAAGGGCCCGTCGCCCCGTTGCGTGTCAAGAAGATTGAGTTTCTGTGCAGCGACGGCTCTTGCCTCGGAGGCATCTGCGAGTGCGTTTCCAGAGCTGGATGGGGGTTGATTTCGACGGGCGATTCGGACATTTTCTGAAATGGATCTTCGGGGACCTGCTGGGCCGCCTTCCCCGTGGCGCGGTCTTCGGGGAAGTGCGTGGCATGCTGTCTGGTCTAATCCACCTCGAGCTTAAACAGAGGCCCGAGGATCCCGGCGAGCTATTTTCGGAAGTGGGCATTGATTCCGCTAGTCAGCAGGGGGGATGCCGTGTTATTCGGCAGGCAGTCTCAGTTGCCGGCCCGCGGTCAGAAGTATTGCGTGCCTTTGGCCGTTCAGAGGTCCCTCGTTTGAGTGCGAAAAAAAGGTAGACCCGCATGGGCGGCGATATTTCAGGTGCAGCCTTCTGGCATCATCGAGGCAACGACCTAGCAGACGAGTTCGCTAAAGATGAGGCCAAACGTCATCACCCTGAGGTCCTTCAGGACATCTACAAGTGCAGAGTTCGCCGAGCAGGCTTGTCTGAGGTAATCATAGGCATGGCTGGAATTCTGTCGGAACTCCCGAGTGCTGAAGGGCTCTTCGGATAAATTGCGCGCCGCCCATCCGTTCCGCGCCCGTGGCCTGTCTCCAGTGGCCGCCGTCACCGAGTGCTTTGGGCGAGGTCCGCATGGCGGTGCGTGTCCTGTGCGCGTGTGTTCCGCATTCAGAAAGCCAGAGGTGTTTGTGCTGCTTAGGCCCCCAGCCTAAAGCAGGCGGTGTAACTTGAAGGTTTCCCCCCGCGAGCGTTTGCACGTGCGCAGAGTAATTCAAACCAATGTTCCCGGCGTGTTTTGCGCGCCCGATGCGGGGCCCGCGCTCCGTGCCCTCCCCGTGCGATCGGCAAGCCTTGCTGGGCGGTTCACTAGCAATCGAAGGTTCAGATTTTGCGTGGTAAGTTCCCACGGCCCACGGGCCCGCGCTCGCCCAGGCCGCAGCCCCTTGCCCGCCTGGAAGAGGGTTCGGGGGGCGAGCGGTGTTTCCTCCCTCGCGACCTCTCATTCATTCTTCCACTCTTCCAACGGCCCTAGTCGATCATGGATTGGGATGGCCGCTCTGGCTCAGTTTGATTCTGAGCTTGATCGTGCGAACTTCAGAACGGCGCTGCACGACCGTGCCTTTCTTGGCTTTGTCCCGCAGCCTACCGTTTGCAGGTGGCGCCCGCGCAGTTCAGCCTACGGTGCGCAGGTGGCGCCTGCGCGAGCCAGTGGCTCATTTCTTTCAGACGATTCAGCAGCCGCCGCCGCGGGCGGCGCTCCGTGGAAGGTCCACCGAGTGCCGTTCACGTACGCAGCCGTGGATCTGCCGGCGGTGTGGATGCGGTCGAAACCTCTCGTCGCGGTGGTGCTGCAAGCACTGTGGTTCACAATGATGCTCATCTTCAGGAGGCGGAGCGGAGGCAGACGGCGATGCGATCGCCCTGGCTGCTGCTCCTGATCCACATGTCCGTCTTCCTCCTGGGCCTGTGCGCGGGCGTGGTGCTGGGTGGGGTGCAGGGTGGCCACCGTTGCCCGAGGCTAAGTCCATCGACGCCGAGGGACTTTCGAGCGCAGAGCTCGACAGCCTGGCTTCCTTGGCGCGCAAGCAAAGGCAACGTGCGCTCTGTAAGAAGCACGAGAAGGACCGTGAGCTCGACTGGCGCGGGAGAAGCCTCGAGTGGAACAGCCAGTTTCGCTCCATGCCCATGCCGGCCAGACTCGGAGCAACATCAGGCAGTGCGAGCTGCGTGCCGAGCGGGAGTTGGACGAGCTCGAGCGCTGGAGGGCGGATACCAAGCAGCTGGAGGAGTCGGTTCGGCAGCTGTCGGAGGAGCTCACCAGCCACGAGAACCACTGCATGGAGCTGGTGGCCCGGATCCGTGTTGAGGTGGCGTCGCCTGTTGCTGCCGAAGCCACTGCTCCCGAGCTCAGCCTTGGGGCGCTGGTGGAGGCGGATGCCGAGATCGACCTCGCTGATGACCTTCTGGGTGACATTCCTGTGGAGTTCGAGATCTCCGATGACGACGAGAAGGAGCTTGGGGGTGGGGTGTGGGGGTGTGGGGGGGGTGGGGGGGGTGGGGAGGGGGGCGAAGCTTCTTCTCGACCTCGAACAGCTACGTGAGGCGGCATGTCAGCTCTTTGGGAACGCCAACTGTTCGCCGGGGGAGGCGCGGAAGGAGCGCGAGGCGCGCGTCGCCCGCCAGGTGCGCAAGAGGCGCTCGACTGGAGAGTCTGGAGACGGTGCTGCACCTGGGGGCGACGGCGCTGGAGATGCCACGGCTGCTGGGGAAGCGCCGCCTGCTGCTTCCTCTGGGGCTGGAGGTGGAGCCTCGGCCGCCTCTGGCGAGTCGGTCGCTGCAGGGGCTTCACAGCGGCAGGCCGCCACTGCGCTGGCGCCGCCTGCCTCTGGGGCCAGCCCTGAGCCCCGTGAGCGTTTGCGCCGAGCCCTCGGCAAGGCTGAGATTGGGCCTGACCAGGCCCGTGTTAAGTATTGACCCAGTGGAGGATCCAGGCTTAGATGGTTCCCAGGGTTTCACCCGTTCTATGGGGGCCAGGATTTGCAGTCCTGGTGATCCCTTCAGCCTTAGTTTTGAAGGCCACGACTTTTTGGAGGATTTGGAAGGTCGGGGTTCTCCAGGTCCAGGTTCAAATCCATGCGATGATTTCCTGGAACTTGTCATCGCTGCGGCAAATTGCAACAGCTGGGGGTCGCTACGTGACTGGCTGCCCTCGGCTACATCATTTCATGGTACTGGTGCAAGAGCACCGCCTGGCTGATGAGAAGAGCTTGAGTCGCGCCTCGAAGTTTTGCTCTGACAGCGGTTGGAAGTCATTGTGGATGGATGCTGTTCGGACGCCTGCGGGGGTCGCGTCGGGCGGTGTAGCTATCCTGAGTCGCAACTTTGGGTCTTCATCAACCGTGTCAGATATTTCCCGGGCGTGCTCTGGGCGCCGTTGCTCATCTTCCAGGAGGGGCCCCGTTCTCCTTTGTGTCGTTCTACTGGTTCGATTTCGAGGGGGTCGCGGACAGGCAGTTGGAGTTGTTTCGAAATGTGGGGGCTCGCCTCGAGATGGAGAGTCTCGCGTTCGTGTATGGGGGCAAGGTCAACCTGGAACCTTCAGAAGTACAGGACCTTGGTATTCTGGAGAAGTGCCCAGGCGGATGGATTTCGACAGGAGGTCCTACATGTTTTGTCACGAAGCAATCATGCTACGACTACTACCTTGCCTCGAGCGGTCTTGCTAATGGTGCAGGGTCAGTCGGCCTCTGCCCAGATTTTCGGAGTTGTCGCTTCATTTCGCGGTTGATCTCCAGTTTCGTTCTCAGCTGGCTCGTCTTCAGGCTTTGGGCATCCGGGAGCCGCCTCCCCTTCCCGTGGATCCGCCTCCAGGGGCGGCCTGTCGGCCCGGTGATTTCTCCAAGGGTCACGCTTTTCTGGACAGGTGTGAAAAGGAGATTATTTCTGGGGGCGCGGGGGATGCTTCCAGGGCCCTCAGCATGGCCTATATGCAATGGGCCAACGTTTCGGAAAGAGAGCTGTGTCCCAGGTTGGGTGAAGAGCTTCCGATTCATGGGTCCCGTGGCAAGGGCCCCGTGATTGAATATATATTTATTCTTATGAAGGATTCTAAGACCCCTGCAGGTATCCTGCGCCCAGGGTGTTCAGGTGGCTCTGTGCGAGGTACGAGGCATTTGCGCAGTTGGCCCAGGAATGTCTGCAAGGCCTCCTTCCTCTACCTCAGGTTGGGCTGGCGAGGGAGCATGCCGCCGCCGTCAAGAGCTCGGCCTGGGTCCCGAAGCAATTGGAAGGGGAGTATAAGAAGCATTCCGATGACATTTAGGAGATGTTGGAGGAGCGGGAGGCCGCTTCCTGACAGGAGTGGCCAGTCCCTGGCGGATCGCCCCCCTGCTCGCAATATTTTAGCGCCGGGGGCGGCGAGTCTGTTGGACTGTTCGGGCCGCGACTCCGTCGATGATCTTCTGGGTAGCGACGACGATGTCGTTGCTGCTGTCCCTGAAGCTGCCCCTTTGCGTGAGGGGGAGGCGCTGGTCTCTGCGATTTCGGCTTTGTATCTTCAGCAGCGTGATCTTCTCGGGGCTTGTATCAAGCGTACCAGCTGGTTGCGAGGAAGAAGTGGTGCCTGGTTGACTGATTGTCTCAATCAGGGTGCGAGGAATGCCCGCTCCTCCCTCAAAGACCCCCTGGTCTGGCGCCCTTCCACTACTCTGTCGGCGGAAGGTCAGGTGGTGTCCGACCCCAAGCACCTGCTGAACCTTGAAGCCTCCAGGTTCTCGGGCCTCTGGCAGGTCTGTCGGGCCCCCAGACGTCTCAGGGTGAAAGTGTCTGAGCCCTTGGCCCCCAACTGTGGTGGCGGCCTCCGCGTCTTGAGCGAGATGTATCCTGCCGGGCGTGCGGCGTCTTGCGACGGCTTTCACACGCGGCACTTCGCATTGCTAAGTGACGAGAGTTTAGAAATACTCGCGCGCTTCTTCTTGCTCGTGGAGAGGTCTGGCACCCTCCCGACCCAGCTCCCAGCCGTTATCGTTGCCCCCCCGGCGAAGGAAAGAGGATGATACCGCCCAATTTGAATCCCCCCTCGGTTCATCGCCCCCGGGGGCGAGCCCGGAGGCCCCTTGCGACGGCCTGGGAAGCTGCGCGCTCCAGGGATTTCTGGGCTGCGGGGAGCATCGAGGGGCTCTGCGCAGTGTTTGGAGACGGTCGTTTAGGTCGGAAGCTGGGGCTAGAAAAGGAGCCTACTCGGCCTCAGTCTTGTGGGACATGTTTAACTACTATGGGCTGATAGGGCTGGAGGCCTTGGAGGAGAGGGCGATCGAGCGCGCCTTCTCCCTGGGCATCTTACATATCTGTCTGGCGGCCTACCGATCTGCCCGCTACATGTGCTTGAATGGAATGTGTTCCCAGGCTTTTTACGCGATGTCTGGTGCAGTGGCGGGGGTTCAGTATGGCGACCGCGCTGATTCGGGTCTACAAGTTGGATGCTTTCGATTCGGTTTCTAGGCGATGTGCTCCTGCAGGATCGATCGGGGCACGGAAGAGTTCTCCTCCTTGAATGCCCGTTGCAATGATGCGTGCGTCTTGGTGGTAGGTAAGCATGGTTTCTTTGTGAATGCGGTTGTTGGCATGGCCTCCCCATTGTTGTATGCGATCGAGGTGATGCTTGTGCTCGTGCCCTGCTCTGGGCAAGGGGCTTGAGGCTCGCTCGGGGCAGTTCGGGCACTTGCGCGACTCAGCCGTCAATCTCGGTTGCGACGACGCTGCTGGCATTCCTTTTCGTCGTGGCAAGGGTAGGATGGCTCAGAGAATGGCTAGGAAGGAAGGGCTTGAGAGGGAAGTTCGGCGCTTGCACCGTTTGAAGGTACACTTTGGTCGGAAAGCTATTCGGGTTGTTTGCTCGTGCCCGATTTCTGGCTTCGCGCGTGGGGGGGGGGGGGGGGGGGCGGGGGGCAGGGCTTCGCGGGCGGGTTGGTTCTGTCATTGGGGCGGCAGGCGGCGCCCGTGATTTAGCCCATGCTGCTCGCCGTTCCCTCACTGTACTATCGCTGCTGGAGGCCGACCCGACTTGGCAGAAGGCAGTGCTCTTCGTTGCAGCAAGGAAATGGCTTCTGAGAGCTGCGAGTTGTCCTGAGACCTTGGGCTGGGCCACCGTTCGAGCATCTTGGGCGGCGTTCCAGAGCAGGCAGCTGTGCGTTTCCTGGAGATTGGTCTCGGGGTATGTTTATGAGTTTGAGGAGAATATGATGGGATATGAATGATCATCTTACTTTCGTCGACGACAAGGGTTGGACTATCTCATGTACTCAGGTTGCCCCAAGTCCCTTCAAGAAGCTTTTGCACGAGGCTGTGCTCAGGAGCCTGAGGCGCGCCTCGTACCCGAAGCTGTTGGAGGGGGATCTTGACGTGCTTCCTCAGCCTGCCCCATCAGTTGCTAGTGCCGCCAGCGCAGCGCCCCCTGCTCAGGGCGAGCGACTCCTCGATCGGGATCCTCCGAGTCTGCAGGGATCGGGCCGATTGTGTTTTGGTGTCATTGTGAAGGCGCTCCGTTATAACAAATTTCCCCCTTTCGGGAAAGGGTGCCGTAGGGCGCTGGTGTGCGATGCTGTCTGGACCAGCTCGCGAGGTAGGAGGGCTGGCTATCAGGTGCCCAAATACTGCCCCTTCTGTTCTAAGGTCGGCTCGCTCTTCCACCGCCCTTGGGAGTGCGGGTCCTGCCAGGAGGAGAGAGAGGAAGGAGCTTGTGGGCCAGGATGTGATCAGGTGGGCTCGCGAGGTTCTTCGAGATCCCAACGAAGAGCTCCCTGCGTTTACCGTTGGGGCTTTCTCTCGTCCTGGAGACGTGATTCCTGGTCCTGTCCTCCAGCAAGGTATGCAGGGCCCCACTTTGGAGTTCTTCGAGGAGGGATGCTCGGCGTCCGGCCTGGACCTAGGGCCCGACCCCCCCCTTCCACGGTCATATCCCTCTTGGACGGGTTGGGTCTTCGTGATGGCGTCGTCCGAAGGCTACCTGCTGGTCAGAGTTTTTGGGCCCGTGTGGGCCCACTTGCCCCAGATATTTCAATGTGGGGAGTTTTCGAGCTCGGCCGCTGCGGGGGTCAACCTCGATGGTCCGTCGTCTCTGTGCTCTGATCGCGCCTCGATTGCCCCTGTTGCCTCGGGGGCCCGCCGGGCAGAGTTTCGGGGCACCGGGCTAATGCTGGCTCGGTGTTGGGCGCTTTTTCTATGGGCGGCTCTCTCATCAGAGAAGTTTGGAAGGTCTCTGCGCATAAGGGCGTAGAGGAGATTGGAATCAGCTTGGGGGAAAAATTCCCGAGGCAGGGTAATTCGTGGGCGGGCGACAATGCGACGAGAGGCGCCCGTCTCCATCCCGCGGCTACTCCTAATGTTCTGGACCAGATTGACCGTTCCATCAAGATTTCGAGGGCTGTAGTATGCTGGCCACTAAGCTGCTCCCAAAATGGCCTCGGTTAGACCTGTCCCACGCGGCCTACGTGCGTCCTCCCGAGAAGGACAGGGAGGGCAAGCTTGTGCATGATTGGTCCTGTGCGGGGGAGTTTTGGCTGTGTCTGTGCTGTCTGCGAGGTTGGTGCGGAGCTTGCCGCCATTCGGGTGGGGTGTGATCGGTCCTGCCTCGTCTGAATCCCCAGCTCCTCCAGAAACGGGGCCGCCGCTGTGCTGTGATATATTGTTCTGATGGGTCCTTCCAGTGCATCTGTCTCGACTGCCATTTTTACAGCGCTGGCGGAATAATCGCGAAGCTAGGAAAGACCTGCGCGGGTCAAGAAGAGTCATGCGCGGGTAAAACTGCGGGGAAATACTTTTGTCTGGGCCGCCGCCCTCTGCGGCAGAAGCGAGGAAATGATGTTGAGTTCCTCCCCATCGCCGTGGGCGGTTCCCTCTTCTTCTGCTCGGCCGCTGGAGGAGGTGGGGGCCCCTGCCCACTCGCGTGGCCCCTTCCCCCCCGCCCGCTCGGAGGAGGGCGAGGTTGCTCGAGGGCTGCGTGTGGGCGCCATCGCTAGGCGTCTCCTCGCCGCAGCCTCGGCGGCCCCAGGTGCCACTTCGAGTGCCGCCGGCCAAGGGGCTGTGGGCTTGCGCGTTGAAGACCGACGGACGGGCCCCCGCGGGTTTTTCTGGCATGGACTGGGCGGCCAATGGTCGCACTCGCTGTCGTCCGTTTTTTCCGTCGGTGGTGGTGGGGGGCTGGAGGTGGGTGGGGGCCTGTCCGACTCTGACTAGCGTCGCTTGCGTGTCTCCTTGTTTGTTTTTGTCTTGCGGTCGCTGAACCAACCACGTTGCGGGTTCGATCTTGGGCCCTTGTGTCGTTCTCTCTGGCGGTGCTGGTGACGCAGCCAGCCCTGGAATTCGGGCCGCGGGATTCCGCCAGGCAGGCGATGCTGGCTGTCCTTTTCACCGCCGCGTGTGTGGTCACCGCCTCCTGTGCGCGGCCGTGGGGGTGGAGGATGCTCCCCCTGCGGTGGCAGCTGCTCAGGAGGGCCGCTCGGTTGTCTGCGGTTGCTGGGCTCACGTGGCGGGTTCGTTCTGGGGTTTTGCGACGTCCTGCTCTGCGGTGCTGGTTGCGCTGCCAGCCTTGGAATTCGGGCCTTGGAGTTTTGTCGCGCAGGCGTCGCTGACCGTCCTTTTCATTGCCTCGTGCTGTCCTCGTCCCCCTGTTGCACGGCCGCGGGTGATTCCCCCCCTGCGGTGACCGCCCATCAGGGGGGCCGCCCCATTAGTTTTCAGTGTGCGCGTCAGGGCACGGGGGAGGCAGCTCCGCCCCCCCCGACTGTGCGCCCTGCCGTGGCGCTCAGGACTCTCTGGGCAGCGTCGTGTGCAGCCGATGCTGCCCAGTGGTCCCCGACTCAGACGCGTGGTGGAGGGTCCTCTAGGTCGATGTTAAAAACCATGGATTGGGTGGAGCAGTGACAGAGCCACTGGGGAAGCCTTCTCGGGGCATCGTTAGGGCCTCCTGAGCTCCTGATGGCCTTTGTGGGGCCTCTTGGCGGCCTCCTGGGGCCTCTTTGGGCCTTCTTGCTGTTTTTTTTGGCCGTCGTAGGGGGCTCTGGCTCGTCTGGCGCCTTCGGAGGCCGTCTTCGGGGCCTTGTCGGGGCTGTCTATGTGCCTTCTTGGAGCGCGTCAGCGCCGTTTTGAGGCCTTCTTGGGAGCCCATTGGGCGATCTTTGAGTCCTCTTGGGCCGACTCTTGGGTTGTCTTGGAACAGCATTGGCTGCCTCTTCGAGGCCCTCTGGGCCGTCCTGGGCAGTCGGAAACCCCGACAGGCGAGAACCGAAATATTCATGTATTCTCCTGGGTGCCGCGTTCGGTGGATGTTTTTGTATGCCATCGAAGTGTGCGAGTGGCGCGCCGAGTTAGGTGCGGTGGTGCCATGTGAGCGCAGCGATTGGAGCCTTCCGTGGAGCTCGCTCTGGGGCCACGAAGCGTACGAGGGGTGCGACGACATGGACCGGGCGGCGCAGGCGAACTGCGCCGCGGATGCAGTCGGTTGAGCTCGCTATGGGGCCGCGAAGCGTGTGAGGCACGTACCGAAGTGGGCAGAGGGGGGGCGCATGCGGGCTGCGCCGCGGAAGCATTCGGTGAAGCTCCTCATGGGGCCGCGAAGCGTGATGGGGTGTGCCGCAATAGATCGGGGGAGCGCATGCGAGGGGGGAGCCTGGTGGAGTTCCACATGGGGCCACGGGACGTTTGAGGGGTGTGCCGGCAGTGGCCTGGGGCGCGTGCGAACTGCGCCACGGAGGCATCCGGTTGAGCTCCCAGTGTGGCCACGAAGCATTTTTTTGTTTGTTTGTTTGTGTGTGTGTGTGTGTGTGTGTGTGTGCGTGCGTGCGTGTGTGTGTGTGTGTGTGTGTGTGTGTGTGTGTGTGTGCGTGAGTGTGCCGAAATGGGCTGGGCGGGGGCATGCGAAGTGTGCCGCGGTTGAGTTCCCCATGGGGCCGCAAAGCGTGTGATGGGGTCTGCTGGAGTATGTTGGTCGGCGGATCCACGCGAATTGCGCCACGGATGCGCTCGGTGTAGCTTCTTATGGGACCGTAAAGCGTGTGAGGGGTGCGCATGCCGCTGCGCCGCGGAAGCGCCTGGTAGAGCTCCCCCTGGGGCCACGGGGCGTGTAGAAGGTGTGCCGAAACGGGTCGGGCGGACGCATGCGCATTGCGCCACGGAAGCATTCGGTTGAGGTCCCAAATGGGACCACGAAGCTCGTCAGGGGTGCGCCGAAACAGAGACACGCGCGGGGCAGAGTCAGGGATGGAAAGAGGGAGGGAGGGGGGGTGAGAAGGACGGAGGAGTGACGCGTGGCGCTGTCTGTTCACATCGAGGACCCAACACCTTCGGACGGCTGCGAAGGCAGAGGCGAGGATATGAGAAGGGACTGTGGCATCAAGAGGGACGGAGACGCGGGGCGCTGTGTCTCCAAAGCGAGGACCCAACACCACAGGATGGTTGGGAAATACCTGAGAACAATCTTTCCTTTTGGCCTCCTCGGACTCTTCTTGAGGGCCTCTTGGAGCCCTCCGTGGCCTGCTTGGAGTCCACTTGGGCCGTCTTGAGCCCCGAGGGCCACCTTAGGCCGTCTTGGTGTCATCTTGGCTTTCTTGGGTTCAGCCTTGGAGGCCATCTTGGCCGCTTGGAGGCCGAACAGAGCTGGAAGGCAAATTCAGGGGCGGCGACTTTCAAGGGACGCGCGTGGCGAGGGGGGGGCGGCCCTTGAACATCAGGTAAACCTCCTAGACAGCAGAAGATAATTCTAACACGCCCCAACGGGCACAAGGCCCGGTGACGGATTTCATGAGCGAGGCTCAAGTTGCTTCGCGAGTTTGATCACCGCACATGGCAGGGACTGAGGGCTGATGGGGAAGTCGACCCCCAGATTTCTCCGATGGTGCGTCTGGACCAGAATTTTGACGTGATCCACCCATGGCGATGAAAAGCTTCCTTGAGACCCACGAAGTAAGAAGAACCATCAAAATCTTGAACCCCGATCCTCCTCGGTGACTCGGTGTTGCGGACGGTTCTCCTGATGAAAGGTGGCGCCCTCGACCCTTCCCGCCGGTGAGCAGGCGGGAAAGGATCAGAAACCAAAAGATAGCAAGAGAGATCAGCAAGAAGGAGGACGGATACCTATCTATGACCATGGAGGAGGGAGGAAAAAGTGGCAGCTAAGCTTCGGCGCCGTGCGTGTGCAGTGATGGACCGCGTGTGGGCCCCAGCCTCCCTGGGGGGAGGAGGAGGCCCACCAAGGCTCACCTCTCCTTGAGTGGGGGCCCGTCCTCCCGTCATCCCGAGGTCCGGAGGTCAAAACGTGCGGGGGGAGGGTGTGTGCGACGTGGCGGCACGCAGCAGGAGTGGGCCGTGTGGGTAGGGTGGGGGGGAGGAGAGGGCCTGGGCGCTCAGCTGGGTTCAAGGTGCGATGGGAGCGGCTGTGCGAGGAGGAGGGACAGCTCGAAAGGCGGGAGTCGAGAGGGCAGGTGAGGAGCGGGGATGGCCCGAGCGGAGCCACCACACCCCGAGATGGGGGAGTGGTGGCCCCCTCGGCTTGGCTCTTGGGTGCGCGCCGCCGTCTGGTCCACGGCCTCCAGGGGAAGCTGTATCTTCCCCTGGAGGCCCGTGCAGAGCACGGCTCCCATCCCCGCCCCGTTCTGCCCCCTCCCTTCCCTGTCCCGCGAGTGGCTGGCGGTGGGGTACGCTGGAAGAGGCTAGTGGGCGAAAGGGGGGGGGGGAGGGGGGCTGCAAGAAGGAGAGGTGAGGCTGGAGCAGGTTGGGGGGGCCTGGAGGTGCCTCAGAGGAGGCGGGCGAGTGTGAGGCTGGCGCTCAGGGAGCTCGTGAAGTGAAGGTTCGTGCTCGATGCTCCTCTCCCTCCTCCCCTGCTCCTGCCCCGCCCCCCCCCCCGCCTCCAGTCGGAAGGTTGGCCGCCGCTCGCCTAGCTCGCGTGAGCTGCCTCTTCGCTCGCACAGAGCACTGCCCTTTCCTGGCGCCCGAGGCCCGCCGACGATCCAGCGCAGGAGGGGGCGGACGTGGAGGAAGCGACGGAGCAGGAGCCGCGGGGGGCCCTGAACCTCGGCGGCGCGCGCGGGGGGGAACGAGAGGGTGGTTTCTTCTCTGACAACCCGTTCAGCTCTCCCGAGGAGCGATCCAGGAATCGAGCCTCTCACAAGGAGCTATCTGGGACAAGCTCGCACAGCTGCTCCGTCTGCAGGCAGCGCGCGGGAGAGCCTTTTGAGGGCGCTCCGAACGGACGCCTGAAAGCATGCCTGGGGCGGGCCTTCTCAGAAGGCTCAGAAGTCCTACAGCCTTCAGAGAAGTTTTCTGAGCCTTCTTCGAAGACACCGAGAAGCTTCTCATGAGGCTGGAGGCCTTCTGAGAAGCCCCGCCGCATTCTGAGAGGGCCTTCTCCTTCTCACTTCTGCCCCTCGCTTGCCGCTGAGAACCTGCACCCCCATCGCGCTGAGCCAGTCGAGGCGATGTTTTTTCCGTAACTTTCTGCCCACGGGGGGAGTGTCTGGTCCTCAGGACCATGAAATTCGATGCAGGCCAAAAAATCGTCCCACAGGAAGCGGGGCGGGAGCTCCAATGACGCTGTATCGACAAGATCACGGTGACTGAGGTGCGGTGTTCGTTCTTTGAAAGCTCTTGGGCCCCCTTGGTGCATTTCTGGGGCCGGTGATTGCCATGTGGGGCCCGTTGGGGGAGCTCGGGGCCTTCGGAAGAGTCCTCGGGGCCATGATATTGGGCCGTCGCGGTATCGTCGTTGAGCCATCTTGCAGGTGGTCTCGGGCGGTCTTGGAGGCGTCATGGGCTCCCGAATGTTTTTCCGCTTGAGCTGGTATTTTGATGGAAACTGAGGACGCGGCAGGTGAAGACGTCGATGCTGAGGCATTGCCTGAGGACGATAAGCAGGACCAGGAAGACCAAGAAGAGGCGGATGCACAATGAGCCGGCGGAGATTTTGTACGTGTGCTTCCACCCTCCCTGTATACGTAAAACTCATATATACATATATGATACCGTAGGAAAGTCCCAATCACAATCTTTTTTGGGCTATATGGCTATAGGGCTATATGGCTATAGGGCTATGGGGCTACAGGGCTATAAGGCTATAGGGCTATAGGGCTATAGGCCTATAGGCCTACAGGGCTATAGGGCCATAGGGCTATGGGGCTATAGGGCTATAGGGCTATAGGATTACAGGGCCATGCGGCTATAGGGCTATACGGCTATACGGCTATAGGGCTATTAGGGCAATAGGGCTGTAGGGCTATAGGGCGATAGGGCTATAGGGGGATAATGCTATAAGGCTATAGGGCTATAGGGCTATAGGGGACGCGGGCACCCGGGCAACAGGGCACTCGGGCACCCGGGCACCCAGGCACCTGGGCACCGGGGCAAACCGGGGTACCTCACCGCCATAAAGGACCCCTACAGAGGCCAGACCGGTTAGGTAGATATGACATGTGATTCATATATATAGAGCTATATCTATATCTATCTCTAATATCTACATCTATATCCATGTCCATATCTATATCTATATCTATTTTACCCCGGCAACCGGGGTTCCCCGTTCGAGCCGGCGCCGAAGACGCTATTTGAAGACGCTATTCCCTGTGAAGACGCGTCCCTGTGAAGACGCTATTCTGGGTGAAGACGCTATTCCCGGTGAAGACGCTATTTCCTGTGAAGACGCTACTCCGGGTGAAGACGCTGTTCCTTGTGAAGACGCTATGCCCTGTGAAGACGCTAATTCCCGAAGGAGACGCTATTCCCTGTGAAGACGCGTTCTGCGAACACAGACAGCACATCCCTTATGAAGACGCTAGACTCGGTGAAGACGCTGTTCCGGGTGAAGACGCTATTCCCTGCGAAGACGCTATTCCGGGTGAAGGCGCTATTCCCAGTGCAGACGTTATATCCGGTGAAGACGCTATTCCCTGTGAAGACGCTATCCTGGGTGAAGGCGCTATTCTCGGTGAAGACGCTATTCTGGGTGAAGACGCTACTCTCTGTGAAGACGCTATTCCCGGTGAAGACGCTACTTTTGGTGAAGACGCTATTCCCGGTGAGTGCGCTATTCTGGGTGAAGGCGCTATTCCCAGTGAAGGCGCTATTCCCTGTGAAGATGCTCTTCCCTTATGAAGACGCTTTTCCCGGTGAAGACGCTTTTCTGGGTGAAGACGCTATTCCCGGTGCAGACGTTATTCCGGGTGAAGACGCTGTTCCTTGTGAAGACGCTATGCCCTGTGAAGACGCGTTCTGCGGACGCAGACAGCACTTCCCGTATGAAGACGTTATTCCCTGTGAAGACGCTATTCCCGGTGAAGACGCTATTCCCTGCGAAGGCGCTATTCCGGGTGAAGACGTTATTCTTTGTGAAACCGCTATACCCGGTGAAGACGCTATTCCCGCTGAAGACGCTCTACCCGGTGAAGACGCTATTCCAGGTGAAGGCGCTATTCCGGGTGAAGACGCTATTCCTTGTGAAGACGCTATTCTGGGTAAAGACGCTACTGTGGGTGAAGACGCTACTCCCAATGAAGACGCTATTCTCGGTGAAGACGCTATACCGGGTGGAGACGCTATTCCCAGTGAAAACGCTATTCCCGGTGAAGACGCTATTCCCTGTGAAGACGGTATTCTGGGATCAAGACGCTATTCTCTGTGAAGATGCTTCTTCTCTTCACCAGGCCCAGTACTCAACGCGCTCTCCTCCCAATTATGACTTGAAAGTGCAATTTTCCTTTACGCTTGCCGTGTCCAACACAACATGTGCCCCATCTGTTGTGCGACACCCTCTGCTAGGCAACGTCCCTCCCCAAGTTGTTTAAAACAGAGTCCTCGCTGCTAGACATGCCCCATCTGCTGTGCAACGCCGTCTGCTGGGCAAGACCCCTCCGGGAGGACCCCTTCCCAAGTTGATTAAATAATGAATCCTTGGTGCTAGACGCGCCCCATCTGCTGGGCGGCACCCTCTGCTAGGCAGGGCACCTCTCCATGCTGATTCAAAAAGAATCCTTGGTGCTAGACGTGCCCCATCTGCTGTGCCGCACCTTCTGCTAGGCAAGAACCCTCCCCAAGCTGATTAAAGACGAATCCTTGGTGCTAGACGTGCCCCTTTGCTGCGCGGCACCCTCTGCTAGGCAAGACCCACCCCCAAGTTGTTTAAAACATGAATCCTTGGTGCTAGATGTGCCCCATCTGCTGTGCGGCACCTTCTGCTAGGCGAGACCCCTCCCCAAGTAGATTCAACATAGAATTCTTGGTGCTAGACGTGCCCCATCTGCTGTGTGGCACCCTCTGCTGGGCAACACCCCTCCCCAAGTGGATTAGAAAAGCATCCTTGGTGCTAGACGTGCCCCATCTGCTGTGCGGCACCCTGTGCTAGGCAAGACCCCTTCCCAAGTTGATAAAACATGACTCCTTGGTGCTAGGCGTGCCACACCTGCTGTGCGGCACCTTCTGCTAGGCAAGACCCCTCCCAAAATTGGTTCAAAAAGAATTAATTCTTGGTGCTAGACGTGCCCCTATCTGCTGTGCGGCACCTTGTGCTACCCTCCCCAAGTTGATTAAAACATGAATCCCTGATGCTAGACGTGCCCCGTCTGCTGTGCGGCACCTTGTGCTAGGCAGGAGCCTTCCCCAAGTTGATTAAACAAGAATCCTTGATGCTAAGCGTGCCCCATCTGTTGTGCGGCACCTTCTGCTAGGCAACACCCCTCCCCAAGTTGATTGAAAAAGAGTCCTTGGTGCTAGATGTGCCCCTTTGCTGTGCGGCACCCTCTCCAAGGTGAGCCCCTTTGCTGTGCTGCACCTTCTGCTAGGCAAGACCCCTCCCCAAGTTAATTAAAACATGATCCTTGGTGCTAGACGTGCCCCATCTGCTGTGCGGCACCCTATGCTAGGCAAGAGCCCTCCCCAAGTTGATTACATAAGAATCCTTGGTGCTAGACATGCCCCTTGTGCGGCACCCTCTGATAGGCAAGAGTCCTGCCCAAGTTGATAATCAAAGAATCCTTGGTGCTAGGCGTGCCCCATGTGTTGTGCGGCACCTTCTGCTAGGCAACACCCCTCCCCAAGTTGATTGAAAAAGAATCCTTGGTGCTAGATGTGCCCCTTTGCTGTGCGGCACCCTCTCCAAGGTGAGCCCCTTTGCTGTGCTGCACCTTCTGCTAGGCAAGACCCCTCCCCAAGTTGATTAAAACAGAGTCCTCGGTGCTATACATGCCTTTTTGCTGCGCGGCGCTCTATGCTAGGCGAGACCCCTCGCCAGGTTGATTAAAGCAGAATCCTTGGTGCTAGACGTGCCCCTTTGCTGTGCGGCACCCTCTGATCGGCAAGATCCCTCTCTAAGTTGATAATCAAAGAATCCTTGGTGCTAGGCGTGCCCCATGTGCTGTGCGGCACCTTCTGCTAGGCAAGACCCCTCCTCAAATTGGTAAAACATGAATCCTTGGTGCTAGACGTGCCCCATCTGCTGTGCGGCACCTTGTGCTAGGCAAGACCCTTCCCCAAGCTGTTTAAAAATGAATCATTGGTGCTAGACCTGCCCCATTTGCTGTAGGGCACTCTGAGTTAGGCAATGCCCAGCGGTTAGGCGTTTAAGAATTACCACGGTCGCACGCAACCAGCCTAGCTGTGCACCCCGGAGGATGAGGCCGAGGCGGAATAGAAGCGTCAAGCCGAATAGAGGCGTCACGAGCTTCACCAGGCGTCAGGGGAATAGAGGCTTCAAGCCGAAGCTTCACGAGCTTCACTCGGCGTCAGGGGAATAGAGACTTCAGGCCGAATAGAGGCTTCACGAGCTTCAGTGGGCGTCAGGGACATAGAGGCTTCAGGCCGAATAGAGGCTTCACGAGCTTCACTGGGCGTCAGGGGAATAGAGGCTTAAGGCCGAATATAGAGGCTTCACGAGCTTCAGTGGGCGTCAGGGGAATAGAGGTTTCAGGCCGAATAGAGGCTTCACGAGCTTCAGTGGGCGTCCGCGGAATAATGCTTCAGGCCGACTTGAGGCTTCATGCTTCAATTGGCGTCAGGGGAATAGAGGCTTCAGGCCGAATAGGGGCTTCACGAGCTTCAGTGGGCGTCATGGGAATAGAGGCTTCAGGCCGAATAGAGGTGCCACGAGCTTCAATGAGCGTCAGGGGAATAGAGGCTTCAGGCCGGATAGGGGCTTCACGAGCTTCAATGAGCGTCAGGGGAATAGAGGCTTCACGTCGAACATAGAGGCTTCACGAGCTTCAATGAGCGTCAGGGGAATATAGAGGCGTCAGGCCGAATAAAGGCTTCGCGAGCTTCAATGGGCGTCAGGGGAATAGAGGCTTCAGGCCGAATAGAGGCGTCTAGGGTCGCCACCCCACCAGTGCGCCGCAATTCGTAGGCCGAATAGACGCGTCTCGGGCCGAATGCAGTCTTCTGGCCGAATAGAGGCTTCAGGCATATAGACTTGACGAGCTTCAATGGGCGTCAGCGGAATAGAGGCTTCAGGCCGAATAGAGGCTTCACGAGCTTCAGTGGGCGTCAGGGGAATTGAGGCGTCACCGCAGGTCGTTGGGCGAATAGAGTCTTCAAATCGCGTCTGCCGCGCCGGCTCGAACGGGGACCCCCCCGGAACCAGACCCCTGTCTATAGATATGTATAAATATACATATATATATATATATATATATATATCTATATTCATATGTATGTCTATATCTTTGCATGTGTGTATATATGTATGTACTTTCAGAAGTCAGTAGGTACGCTGCCGGATCCGGAATCGCTCGGTCGACGTCGTCTCCCTTTGTCTCCCATTGTTTTTGGTTGTCGCTCTATCAGTCTGCCTCTTTCCCTATCCCTATCCTTACCACATCCCCATGTCTATCCCCTTTTATCCATATCCATACCCCCATCCATCCCCATCCCGGATCCTCATCCTTTCTCCCTGTTCAGATATCCCTTTCCGTACCATGTCTTAATATCCCTGGCCAGATATGCCCACGGCTATCCCTATCCCTATCCCGATCCCCCCATCGTGGCCCCCCATCGTGGCCCTCCATCGCGAACAGCTATCGCGGCACCCATCGTAACTGTGTTAAAGCTGGTTCGGGTCTTTTGCTGCATGAGTGGAGTTCTTCGTCATTGGTCTTGCACTTCCTGATGCTTCTCGTATCCCTACCAGCCCATCCAGAAACAATGCCCACGAGAGCTGCTCGGGCGAGGGGGTTGAAGGAGGGGAGGATCATGAGGAAAACGAGGAGGAGCATGAGGAAGCAATCGACCAGGAGTATGATGCTGATGACGATGATGACGATGCTGCTGCTGCTGATGATGATGATGATGATGAGGAGGAGGAGGGGGAGGAGGAGCAGGAGGAGGAGGAGGAGGAGAAGGACGAGGCATTTGCGGATTTGTTCTGGTGGGAGACCCTTGGAGGACTTTTGTAGCCATCTCTCTGTGCCCTCTTGGGGTCCCCTTGGAGCCTCTTCGGGCTCCTTTGGGGTGTCTTGTGGTCCTCTTTGGGCTCTTTGGGGTGGTCTTGGGGCCCTTTCGTGGCGATCTTTAGCCCTATGGCTAATGAAAGGTGGTATCGTAAATTCAGGTTCGACTCTGGACACTGAAGAATTGCCTCTTGGGCCCTCTTGGAGTGCTCTTGATGCGATTGTGGACGCTTTCGGGGCCGTCTTGGGGGCCCTCTTGGGCTCCTCTTGGTGCCTTCTTGGACCATCTTGAGGCCATCTTGAGGCTTCAGAGGGCTGTCGGAAGCGAAAATGCGAGAAGGCAGCATTCATTGAAGTCCTCAGGTTTTGGATAGACGTTTGTCGCTTGAAGGGGCCCCCGGACTGCTACGAGGGCATTTGGAACCGTCCTAGGGGGTGCCTTGGGGCCTCTAGGAGGCCTTGGGCGCCTTGGGGCCTTCGGCTATCTTGAGCCATCTTGACGGCCATCCTGGAGCATTTGGTGACCTCTTCTTGGTACCCTCGTTGAGCCATCTAGGGCGATCTTGGACGCTCTATCGACTCGCGTCCTCCCCCCCCGTTCAGACCCAGGGTAGGGGGTAGGGGGAGGGGTCCAGCTACCCACAAGCAACAAACCGTCTCGCTCATTCCCACCCGCCCTCCCAACACATAATTAACACCCGAATCTCAGCATGGAGTGAGGCCGCCATCGACAACCATCGGGAATCAGTGCAGACGCTAGCCAGGTGGGCGAAGCCCGCGAGGTGCGCCGCACATGCTAGTTGCGCCACGTGCGCCAGGTGCGCCACATTGGGCAATATGTCGACCCTCCCACCGTCCCTGTCGAAAACCAATGTAACGTGAGGGCAGGCTTGCCGTGGGCTGGCGCTTGTTTTTACAGGGATGGTGGGCCTGTGCGCAGCAGGCAGCATGCCGCCCTCCCGCCGTCCCTGGCGCAGTGAGTTTGGTTTGGTGTCGGTCGAACAGGGTGGTGGGCCTACACGCAGCAGGCAATACGCCGACACCCATGCCATCCTTGTCAGAAACCAATGCAATGTGAGCGCGAGGCGCCCGCACATGATCCAGATTTTGCCGCAACGCGCATTTGATGTATTTTTTGAACAAAGATGGTTGGAGGTGAGGGCATTGCACACGGCAGGCGAAATGCTGCCCCCCCCCCCCGCCGCTCCTGTCAACAACCAAAATGCAAAGTGCATTTTGTATGCTTTTTGCAAGGGATGGTTGGGGGGGTGGTGCTGGCCTGCGCGCATCAAGCAATATGCCGGCACCCCCGCCGTCCCTGTCAATAACCACCATGCAAAGTGGTCGCGGGGCGCCCGCGCATGCTCCAGATTTGGAGGCGAAGCGTACGTTGTATTGTTTTTTGATGGGTGGTTGGCCTGCGCGCAACAAACAATATGAGAGGAACCCGGCCGTTCTTGTAAGAAACCCATGTGACGTGGTCGAGGGGCGCCCGCGCATGCTCCAGATTTTGAGGCACAGTGTATGTTGTATTATTTTTGAAAAGGATGATGGTTGCCTTGCGCGCAGAAGGCAACATGAGGGCACCCCAGCGGTCTCTATCAATATCCAATGCAAAGTGGTCGCGGGGCGCCCGCGCATGCTCCAGAACTGGAGGCAAAATGTATTTCCCAACCCTCCTGTGTTGGGTTCTCTTGGGGGCGCGAGGCCGCGAGGCCGCCGAGAAAGGCAAAGGGCGCGATGAAGGCGGCAAGCCTGGCAAGCGCCGCTTTGACATGGCCTGGGACGACGCCCCCAGCGCCCGCCTTCGGCGCTAAACACCTGCTGCAGCCACCACCACCCGGCTGCACTTGGCACCTCTACGGGGCGTGCTGCTCGCGGGCACCGCGCCACTCCACACATGGCCCTCCTCCCTCCTTTCCTCTCTTCTTTGCGACGTATCTCACGTGTGTGACGCGCGTCTCGCACACACACTGTCCCCTGCACCACTTCGGTGCTCCCTGCTTCACACGCTGGACCTCCCATTGGGCCGCCCAGCGTCGGTTACCTGGCTTCTGCACCTCTCGGTGCTCCCCACCGCCGCCCCCTCGCGACGTACCTCCCGTGTGGGACGCGCGTCGCTCACTCCCTGTCCCCTGCGCCTATTCGGCGCTTCTCTGCTGCACCACGCTGTGCCGCCCACTGGGCCGCCCAGCGTCGTTACCCGGCTTCCGCACCTTCGGTGCTCCCGGCCGCCGCCCTTCGCGACGTACCTCCCGTGTGGGACGCGCGTCGCTCACTCATTGTCCCCTGCACCATGCCAGTGCCTCTCCGACGCACCACGCTGGACCGCCCATGGGGTCGCCGTGCGTTGCTACTCGGCTTCCGCACCCTGCGGTGCTCCCCTCCTTCCGCGGAAGCCTCGCGCTGCCTCCTCCCGTTGCGATGCTGTTCCGCCACGCTGCCTGCGGGCGTCCGGGACGCTTCGCCCGCCGCCACCTGCCCCTCCCCTCTCTGCCCTGTGGCCCCCTGGCGCTGCCTTGGGCGGTCGCCCCCACTCCCCTCTCCCTGCCAGCCCTCTGGCTGCGTTGCCGCTTCCTTCTGGCTGCCCTGCGCTTCCTCCTCCTTGCGTTGCCGTTCCGCCCCGCCGCGTGCGCGCGCCTGGGACGCTTCGCCCGCCGCCTCCCGCCCCACCTCCCCCGGCCCCCTGGCCCCTTGGCGGTGGGCGGTTACGCCGCAGTCCCCCTGTCACTGCCAGCCATCCGGCCGCTGCTTCTGCCTCCGCATGGCTCAGTGCTGTGCTTTCTCCTCGGTGCGCCGCGGTATGTCGTTCGTGGTGTCCCACTGCACCCCCGCCAGTGCCGCTGGCTGCCGCCCTCCCGCCACCCTTGCCACGGTGGTCCGCCACGGCCGCCCACCGCGCTCTGGCCCTGCGCGTTAGGCTGCTGCTGCTGCCCCCCGGCTGCTCTTCGTCGAATTCTTCGGCGTGTGACCGTCCCTTCTTCCTCTCGGCCGTCCCCCCCCTCTTTGCTCGCCGGCCAATTCGTTAGTCAGTGTCCCTATCTAGCTTCTCGCTGGAGTGGAGTTCGCCGCCTCGCAGCTGACGAAAAAAGTGTTGGATTGTCGTCTTGAATAGAGCGTTGTGGTCGAGTCTCCTTCTTTCTTCTCCTCCCCCTCTTCCTGTCTCCTGTCTCCTATCTCCACTCTTCTGCCCTTGGCCTGTCTCGTGGACTCCTGGGAGGTCCAGCGTGCGCTACTTTCGTCGGCTCATAGGAGGTCCAGCGGAGTGGAGGGACATGCGCAACTTTCGTCACTTTTGCTCCTGGGAGGTTCAGCGGAGTGGAGTTGTAAGCACACCCAGTCGAGACCTCGCGGCTCCCTTGCGGGGGCTGTGAACTGCTCAATTGTCGCCACTTTCGTGGGCTCGTGGGAGCCCCGCGCATTGGAGTTGTAAACACACCCCGTCGAGTCCTCGCGGCTCTCTGAGAGGGCTGCGAACTGCGCAACTGTCGCTCTTTTCGTGGGCTCCCGGGAACCCCAGCGCAGTGGACGTGTAACACACGCCCAGCCGAGACCTTGCGGCCCCCCTGTGGGGGCTGCGAACTGCTCAATTGTCGCCACTTTCGGGGGCTCCCGGGAGGCCCTGCGGAGTGTAGCTGTAAACACACCCAGCCGAGACCTCGCGGCTCCCTGGTTGCGATCTGCGCAATCGTCGCCATTTTCGTTGGCTCCTGGGAGTGGACGGGAGTTGTAAACACACCCAGCCGAGACCTCGCGGCTCCCTGGGTGGCTGCGGAGTGCGCGACGGTCGCCACTTTCGTGGGCTCCTGGGAGGCGTAGTGGACGGGAATTGTAAACACACCCGGCCGCGACCTCGCGGCTCCCTGATGGGGTTGCGAAATGCGCAACTATCGCTACTTTCGTGGGCTCCTGCGGATCCTTCAACATGTTCGCTTGTATTGATCGGTCCTGTGTCTCGTCGCCACATGTGTAGAAAACAAAGGTTTAGGTACGTCGCAGGGCAACTTGTTTTGTTTTTGACGGGGGTGGTTGGAGGGGGGGCGTTGTCATGGGTGCCCTCATGGGTCCGCGTTGGCTGCTGGTCGTTTTTTTGTTTGTTTGTTTGTTTGTTTGTTTGTTTTTTTCTCTCCATGCGGAGCAGTGATCAAACTTCCTCACCCCGAAGGACGGCCGTCTTGCTCACTCCCACCCGCCCTCCCGCCACATAAGTTACACTCGAGTCTCAGCACGGGCAGGGGTCGTCGCCGACCCTGAGGAGGAACCAATGCAGACGCCAGCCGGGTGCGCGACGCCAACGAGATGCGCCGCGCCTGCCAGGGCTCCCCCGACATCCCTTGCAAATGAGATTGCAAATGGGTCGCGGGGATCCCACACATGATTGTTTTCCGGTCTGCGTGTTTAGTATTGTTTTCTGACAGGGATCATGGGCCTTCGTGCAGCAGGCAACTTGCTGGCCTCCCCCCTCGTCCCTTTCAGCAAGTGCGCTGTGACCGCATGGTGCCATTGCATGATCCAGATTTTGCCGTAACGTACATGTTATATTTTTTTGGGAAGAGGATGTTGGGGGGTGTTGGCATTCCACAGGGCAGGGAATATGCCGCCCCCCCGCCTCCCTTGTCAAAAGTCAGTGCAACATTATCGCGTGGCGTCTGCGCATGATCCAGATTTCGATGCAGCAAAGTGCACTGTGTATTGTTTGTTGCAAGGGGTAGTTGGGTAGTCTTGGCATGTCACACAGCAGGCGATGTGCTGCCCCCCACCCGCCGTTCCTGTCACAAACCAACATGCAAAGTACTCGCGGGGCGCCCGCGCATGCTCCAGATTTGGAAGCAACGTGCATGTTTTATTGTTTTTGACGTGGATGGTGGTGGGGTGGTGGGTGGTGGTGCTGGGGGGGGCGTTGTCTTGAGTGCCCTCATGGGTCCGCGTTGGATGCTGGTTGGGTGGGGGAGGGGATGCAGTAATCAAACTTCCCGCCCGAAGGACGGCTGTCTTGTTCAGTCTCACCCGCCCTCCCGCCACATGAGTAGCAGTCGAGTCTCAGCATCGGCAGGGGCCGCCATCGACCGTGATCAGGAAGCAGTGTAGACACCAGCGGGGTGCGCGACGCCCGCGAGATGCGTCGCACCTGCCATTTGTATATACATACATACGTATGTCTGTATGTCTGTATGTCTGTATGTCTGTCTGTGTGTCTGTATGTCTGTATGTCTGTATGTCTGTATGTCTGTATGTCTGTATGTCTGTATGTCTGTATGTCTGTATGTCTATCTGTCTGTCTGTCTGTATGTCTGTATGTATGTATGTATATATACATGTATGTGTGTGATTAAGCGTGTGTGTATGTGCGTACGACTGTATGTGTGTATGTGTGTATGAGTGTATGTGTGTACGTTTGTATGCATGCATGTATGTATGTATGCATGTAGGTATCTGTGTATATATACACATTCAGTATATAGAATACCCTGGCAAGTAAGCAGCAAACAGATCGCGGGGCTCCCACACATGATCGTTGCCAGAGCACCTATTTAGTATCGTTTTTTTTGACAGGGGTGCTGGGCTTGTGTGCAGCAGGCAACATGCTGGCCCCCCCTCGCCCCTTTCAGCAAGTGCGCTGTGACCGCTCGGTGCCATTGCATGATACAGATTTTGCCGTAACGTACATGCTATACTTTTTTTTTGAAGAGGATGTTGGGGGGTGTTGGCATTCCACAGAGCAGGCAAAATGCCGCCCCTTCGCCTCCCTTGCCACAAGTCAATGCAACATTATCGCGAGGCGTCTGCGCATGATCCAGATCTCGGTGCAAAGTGCACTGTGTATTGTTTGTTGCAAGGGATGATGGGTGGGTGGGTGGTGTTGGCATTGCACACGACAGGCAATATGTCGCCCCCCCCGCCGCACCTATTAAAAAACAATGCAAAGTGATCGCGGGGCGTCCGCGCATGCGCCAGTTTTTGAGGCAAAGTGAATTTGACTTTGTTTTTTGACCGGGATAAGGGGGAGGGGCGTCATGGTCCTGGGTCTGTCGCCGGCCAGGTGGAGGAGAAGGTGCATAGTAATACGGAACAGTATTCAAGCTACCCCATTCTGCAAGCCGTGTCGCTCACTCCCACCAGCCCTCCCATTACATAGGTAGCACTGAAGTCTCAGCACAGGCAGGGGCCGCCATCGACAACCATCGGGAACCAATGAAGACGCCAGCCAGGTGCGTCATATCGGGCAATATGTCGACGGCCCCTTCATCCATATCAAAAACTAACTCGAAGTGACGGCGGGCTTGCGAACATTGTGTATTGTGTATGGGTGTGCTCCCGCAATCACTCTGCTATCCCCCCCGCCGTCCCTGGTAAAGTGAACTGTGTATTTCTTGTTGAAAAGGATTTTGGGCCTGCACACAGCAGGTAATTTAAACATCAACGCAAAGTCATCGCGGGGCGTCCGCGCATGATTCCGATTTTGGTGCAGGGTGAACTTTGGCTTTTGTTTTTGGAAGGGATGTCCTGGGGTGTTGGCATCTCATGCATCAGGCAATCTGCGAGCCCCCCCGCCGCCCCTGTCAAAGCCAATCGACAGTGGATTTTGCGTCAAATTGTAGTTTGTATTTACGTGTTGTAAGGGATGGTAAGTGATGTTAGTATTGCACACGGCAGGCAATATGCTGGCATCCCCGCCGTCCTTTTCAAAAACATGCAAAGTGATCGCAGGACGTCCGCGCATGATGCAGGTTTTGGTGTACACTGTATTGCTAAGGCCTTACGGCCAGTGCCGCCGACCCTGAATACCTCGGCCCTCGAGGGTAACGGGATGCGTGGTAAGACGTCGGAGGTAAATGAAGACGTGGCGGAGGAGGAGGAGGCGGAGGAGGGGGAGGAGGAGGAGGAGGAAGGGGAAGAGGAGGAGGAGGAGAAGGAGGAGGAGGATGATGATGAGGAGGAGGAGGAGGAGGAGGAGGAGGAGGAGGGGGGGGGGGGGGAGGAGGGGGAGGAGGAGAAGGAGGAGGAGGGAGGAGGAGGAGGAGGAGGAGGAGGAGGAGGAGGAGGAGGAGGAGGGGGAGGAGGGAGGGGGGAGGGAGAGGGTCGAGTATCTGCCCCCCCCCCCCCCCCCCCCTGGGTGGGGAGGGGAGGGGTCGCCACGACTACGATTTCCTTCTGTTTCGTGTTCGATTTCCTTTTATTTCGGGCGACGACGATGACGACGACGACGACGACGGTGATCCACGGAAGACGACGACACCTGGATGCGTCTTCCACGCGCCGACAGGGTCGGCGGATTTAAAATTGTTTTTTGATAGGGGAGTGGGTTGGCATGCTCCTGGTTTTGTCGCCGGTCGGGTGGGTATGGGTGTGTGTATTCATGAGTACCAGTGGTGAGCCCCTTCCCGACTCGGGGAAGAAGGAATGCAGAAAAGAGAAACGCATAGATGTGCTTGAACGGTATGAGTGCGAGCTTTTCGAACTCGGTGATGTGTACTTGTTATGAGCACGTGCGAAACGATCCAATGGGTTTAAACATCGGGATGCTGTCTGTCACTTGCCGCTCTCTTGGCTCCATAGCCTGTCTTCGGCTTGAGACGGGCACGTCCAGCCCCTCCGCGCGACGCTCCTCCAGTCAGTGGCGCCCGGACCATCATGGCGTCCGGGGCGCCAGAGGGGTAGCGTCGCGGCAGACTCCTCACACGGTTCGTGGCCCCATAGGGAGCTCCACCGAAGGCCCCAGTGGCAGGGTTCACATGGCGCCACCGCGCTCGTTGCGGCACACCCTCACACGTTTTGTGGCCCCATAGGGAGCTCCACCGAAGGCCACAGTGACAGGGTTCGCATGGCGCCACCGCTCCCATGCCGGCACACCCCTCACACGTTTCGTGCCCTCGCAGGGAGCTCCACCGAAGGCCACAGTGACAGGGTTCGCATGGCGCCACCGCTCCCATTTCGGCACGCCCCTCACTCGTTTCGTGGCCTCGCAGGGAGCTCCACCGAAGGCCCCAGTGGCAGGGTTCGCATGGCGCCACTGCACCCACTGCGGCACATCTCTCACACGTTTCGTGGCCTCGCAAGGAGCTCCACCGATGGCCCCAGTGGCAGGGTTCGCATGGCGCCACCGCACCCAATGCGGCACATCCCTCACACGTTTCGTGGCCCCATCGGGAGCTCCACCGAAGGATGGGCACACAGCTGCGGTGCTCACACCTGCATATGATTGGGTCCTTCGCCCGCATGATTTCGTCTCTGGAGGCCGTTCTCGGGCCCCGGCATCGTCAGAAGTGGATCCGGGGCGAAAAACTAGTACCAGATGGACCCCGCGAGGGGTCCGTGTACCGATTTTGAGCGGATTTGCTTGCATCCCCTCCGTTTCACATATTCTGTCGGGGCCTACCCAGCTAGACCCCCCGCCGCCTCCAAGTCTCATTTGTTCGCCTGCTGGGGTCAACGTAACACGACGGCTGCGGACATGACGGCTGCGGACATGAGCAGGAGATGTAGATGAGGAGGGGAGGGAGGAGGAGGAGGAGGAGGAGGAGGAGGAGGAGGAGGAGGAGGAGGAGGAGGAGGAGGAGGAGGAGGAGGAGGAGGAGGAGGAGGAGGAGGAGAGGAGGAGGAGGAGGAGGAGGAGGAGGAGGGGAGGGAGGAGGAGAGGAGGAGGAGGAGGAGGAGCAGGAGGAGGAGGAGAGGAGGAGGAGGAGGAGGATGAGGAGGAGGGGATGATGAGGAGGAGGAGGAGGAGAGGAGGAGGAAGGAGGAGGGAAGGAGGGAGGAGGAGGAGGAGGAGGAGGAGGAGGAGGAGGAGGAGGAAGGAGGAGGAGGAGGAGGAGGAGGAGGAGGAGGAGGAGGAGGCGGAGGGGGAGGAGGAGGAGGAGGAGGAGGAGGAGGAGGAGGAGGAGGAGGAGGAGGAGGAGGAGGAGGAGGAGGAGGAGGAGGAGGAGCATGAGGAGGAGGAGCATGAGGAGGACAGAGCAAGCAGGAGGACAGATGGAGGAGGAGGAGGAGGAGGAGGAGGAGGAGGGGAGGAGGAGGAGGAGGAGGAGGGGAGGAGGGAGGAGGAGGAGGAAAAGGATGAGGAGGAGGTGGAGGAGGAGGAGGAGGAGCAGGAGCAGGAGGATGACAGAGCAAGCAGGAGGACAGATGGATGATGATGATGATGATGATGATGATGAGGAGGAGGAGGAGGAGGAGGAGGAGGAGCAGGAGGAGGAACGGATATGGATGATGTGTTGGACTGCTTGTGTGTTGGCGTGCTAATTTCTCCATCGGCCATTAGGGCCTCCGCGGGAGGTGTTGACCAGAGCGGACGTCGTCGCGCTCTTTCTTCTCCTGTCCCGAAGACTTGAACGCAAGGGTCAGAGCCAACGGGGATAACCCTTCAATCGTTTCCTAGGAAGTTGTCGGAGGGTCTGGGTTGCTTTTGGGCATTTTCGACACCTGGAGATTTCTGATGAAGCCGGATGCCTCCACGCGGGACCCAGCGATTGACAGCTGGTCTCCACGATCCACGTGCAGAAAGCATGGCGACAAACCAGGGAAGGCCTCAAGCGGTCTTTAGATACCGTGGCATGGGGCAGTGAAGGTACCACACCCCAGTCCTCCAGATTTCCGAAGCACCCTCTCTTTCCGTGCGCCGCTGGAATTCTTTCGCCGCCGATCATGACCCCCAGGAGGGGCTCGCAGGACCATGCTTCGCGAGCAGGTGCTCCCCCCCAAACAGGCTGTTGCATTGTTTTGCGCCAGCGGCATCGTGAGGGCCAGATTCGCCAGCACCGGGAACAGCTCGATCATTGTACGCTCCCGCTGTAGTCCCCATCCTCATCTCGTTCAGGGCCGTCGCCGCGTAGATTTGGGTGGTGCACGGTAGAGCCGCGTAGACTGGGGTGGTGCACAGTCCCGCGTAAGCGCAGAATGCAGGCTTTTGCTCGAGGCAGAAGCCATCGCGGGCCAAACGCAGCCAGCCGCGATCCAGGAGCGTGCCTGTTCGGTAGGGACATTGCGCGGGTTCTGCCATGGGACGTGCGGGATCGGAGTCGGAGTCGGATCGGGATCGGGATCGGACTGGATCGGACCGGATCGGGATCTGATCGGGATGCTATCGGGACCGGATCGGGAGCGGTCTGCAGCGATAACGGCAGGAGACATCGCGTGCCATTATTTTGTTTTTCAGCACAGTTTAACCTGCTGCAGCATCGGCTCTTCAAAGAGGCCGTGCAGGCAGTTATGAAGCTAGCCGGCAGGGCTGCCGTCCCGGCGGGGACATAGGCCTCGCGAGGGCGAAGAAAGGATCCCGCTCTCCTCTCGCCTGCCAGCCATGTGCTCGTTCAGGTTTCATTTCTTGACCGCCCGAGGTTTTGAGCCCCGCCCTCGCTAGGGGGCCACACGCGAACCCTACCCCCACCCCCCACGATTTCTGAGGGGGAGGGTGGGGTTCACTTCGCTCGGAAGCTCCCAGACGAAGTAAACCCCACCCTCCCCCTCAGAAATCGTGGGGGGTAGGGGTAGGGTTCGCGTGTGGCCCCCTACTCGCGGGTCCCAGATTCGTCCGGCAGAGCTCCTTGGCGAAGAAGGCCTCCGCCACTCCGCCGCTGGACCCCGAGGCTGCCACGCCCATGGAGTTGCAGGAGCCCGGCTTGCGCCCACGCCCCTGCATCTGCTTCGGCTGGCTCGGCCGGAAGCCCTCGCCGCCGCCGCCCGGCTCGACCACAGGGGGACTGGCCAGCACGGCGCCCAGGGACGCGGGTTCGGACCAGGCCTGGGCGGACTGCGGTAGTGTCAGGAACGCAAGCCAGGTCGAAAACCGGAGCATATACATTACCAGTGGCGGGCCGTTTTTCACTCCCCGGATTTTTGTAGGGTCGAGGACGACATCGGGGTGGTGTGGTGTGTATTTTTACCCCGCTGTCCCGAGGAAACAACGAAACATGTATACACCAAGATCCCGTATACACCAGAATCCGCTTTCCTGTGCGAGTTTTAGTACAGGGCCGGAAAAAGCGTCGGTGTATAGAGTTCGGTCCAGGTACCTCGAGGCGCGCGCGGACGCATAATTTCCCCCCCCCCCCCCCCCGCGCAAGACTGGAGCCTCCGAACTTTGCCCAAGCTTCTCGGCCGTCGCGTGGGCTGGTCGCCGCGGCTGCCATGCCGCCTAGGCCGTCCTCCTCCTCCCTCCCCTGCTCTCGTTGCTTCCGTTGAGTCGTGCGTGCCCCTTTACAGAAGAAGAATTCAAAAATTGTCAGAAAAATAGTATGGGGACGATTGTTTGACCATGTTTGACTTGTTCTGAGCATTTATTGACTATTTTTAGTTCTTCGTCCGGACCCTTTCTGCAGGAGGACATGCTCGACCAAATGCTTCTGCCTTGTGCGGCCCCTCCGCCCCCGAGCTGGCGTGTGGCCTCTCCCTCCAATTGTCTGCTGGACTCATTGGGGTCCAGTCCCTGCCGCAGATCGCTCGCGACGGGTGAGGCGGGCCTTGGGGGCGGGCTCTCCCTCGTCTCCGTCCGTTCTCCTACTGGATCTTCGCTCTATCTTTCTATGGGTCGTAGCGCTTCGCTACCTCGCACAGGGATGTGACGACGGAGCGCCTGCTTGGCTGACGCAAGAGTATGAGTTGTGAGGAGGCAGAACAAGAAGATGCATGTCAGCCAGAGGACTCGGATTAGTAGGCACGGCAGTGGTATTACCAATGTGGTGCAAGCACGTATGTTGGCGAGACGGTGAAACCATTGCCACTCAGTATGTCTGCCTGGCCAATGTGCTCATGCCAGCAGCGCTGGCTAGGGAACAGCGTTCCATCGCGCACGATCTCCTTCCGAGAGTCCTTAAGCTGTCTTGGGGAAGATGAGGGCCGTCAAGCCTAGGTAGCTTTTTAGTGCTGCGTCGGCATTGTCGTGGCCCAGTAATGGAACGTCATTGTTTTTCCCAACCATCCTGTGGTGTTGGGTCCTCGTCTTGAACCAACATCACCCCGCGTCACTCCTTTCTCCTCACTCTCCTCCCTCCTCGTCATCATCATCGTCATCGTCATCATCATCATCATCATCATCATCATCATCATCATCATCGTCATCATCATCACCATCATCATCAGCAACACAATCATCATCATCATCATCGTCATCATCATCAGTGTCATCGTCATTCACTAGCGTTACCACCATCAGCACCAGCATCAGCATCAGCATCAGCATCAGCATCAGCATCAGCATCAGCATCAGCATCAGCATCAGCATCAGCATCAGCATCAACATCAACATCCGCATCATCATCTCCATATTTATAATCACCATTGTCATCACCATTGTAATCCTCCTTCTCCTCTTCCTCCGCCTCCTCCTCATAACCATAATCATAATCATAAGCATCGTCACTATCATTATCAGCATCGTCATCATCAACAGCATCATCATCACCATCCACATCGTCTGCATCATCCGCATCACCATCATCAGCATTAGCTTCATCGGCATCACCATCATCATCATCATCATCATCATCATCATCATCATCATCATCATCATCATCATCATCATCATCATCATCATCATCATCATCATCATCATCATCATCATCATCATCATCATCCTGATCCTCATCCTCATCCTCATCGACATCAGCATGAGCACTATCACCATCATAGCAGTCGCATGTGTCAACCCCCGCGCACGCTTCGTGGCCCCATGGGGTCCCATGGGTAGCTGCACCGGAGGCCCTAGTGGGAGGGTTCGCATGGCGCCACCGCAGCTAACTCGGCGCACTCCTCACACGTTTCGTGCCCCCCTGTAGGGAGCTGCACCGAAGGTCCCAGAGGGTGGGTTCGCATGGCATCACCGCGGCCATTTCGACATACTCCTCACACGTTTCGTGGCCCTATAGTGGGGCTCCACCGCAGGCTGCAGTGAGAGGGCTCGCATTGCGTCCCCGCGCATATTTGGTCACACCCCTTACACGTTTCGTGGCCCCATATGGAGCTCCACCGAAGGCCCCAGTGGGAGGGATCGCACGACTCTACCGCACCCTTTTCGGCATACCGCCCACACGTTCCGAGGCCCCACGAGCTGCACCGACACACGCTGTGTGGCCCTATAGGGATCTGCGATGGAGGCCCTAGTGGGAGGGATCGCATGGCGCCACCGCGCCTAAGTCGGCACACCCTTCACACGTTGAGCTTCACCGAATGCTGCAGTGGGAGGGTTCGCAGGGCGCCACCGCGCCCATTTGGCACAACCTTCACACGTTTCGTTGCCCCACACGGAGTTCCACCCAAAGGCCGCCGTTGGTTCGCAGGATGCCACCGCGCCCACTTCGGCACACTCCTCACATGTTCCGTGGCCGCATATGGAGCTCCGCCGAAGGCCTCAGTGGCTGCATTCGCACGGCGGCACCGCACCCGTTTTGGTACAACTTTCAAACATGTTGTGCCCCCCGAACTTGCTCCACCGCTGGGGATACCCACAACCGCGCTACTCACAACTACATCTGGTTGGGCTCTTCGCCAGGATCTCAGTTTTTTTAACTGGGGAGGGGGGTCCTTTCGGAGCGAGCGATCCGAGTGCGTCCCCGGGGGGGGTGCTTCTGGGCACCACAAGTGGCCAGGGGGGCTCTGGGTCCCTGCAGAGGGCAACCTTGCAAATTGGGCGACCTGCGCGCCTTTGCAGTCACAGATGCCATGACTTCTGCCAAAACGTGGCCGCAAAGATCTTTCAGCGATGCGCGGCCTAGAGTAGACTCCAACGCAACCTCGATCAGTTTGGCTACGCGTGGGATGCGCAGGCCTTGATCAGGGTCGGGTTCGGCTGGCCATTTAAACAATTGCATGTCCTGCTCCCGCCTAAGAGAAGGGAGGCCAGAATCGAGACCAAGGTTCTCGTCGTGGCCCTTGGTCAACCAGAATGGCTCGAGGAACATTCGGCGATTCGTGAGTGGTATTCGCAAGTATGAACGTGCACCTACGTCTACCATGCGTTGCCATGCAATGGCTGTTCTGCCCCCCCCGTGCTTCTCCAGGGATGGGAAACCCAATGCAGGTCTGGCGCAACGATCCGGTTATGTGGAATCGGAGAGGCCGTCGTTGCAACTTGAATTCGGTGGCTCTGCAATGTGAAGTCGCTTGTTTTTGAATTTGAAGTCGTCCCTCTTTCAAAGCCAGTCCATCCTGTTTCAATGTGTGGAGGTCTGTTAGGGTTCTTGATCTTTTTCAGCTTGAGTTGTGCCACTTTTCAATTGAGATGTCGGTTTTGGGGCTTCAGGCTGGACAAACGCACCAGCGGCGGCCAGAGCTGGACTCGCCTGACCAGCCTGACTAGACTGGCCAGTAACATCACAAGCACCGCCTTTTCTTTATCCAATCGCTTCGTTTATTCCGCAGGTCCGTGCTGTGCCATCGCAGGCGTTTGCCTGCGCGTTCGTGGCCTCTTGGGGCCTCTTGGGGGCCGTTTGGGGGCCTCTTGGGTCCTCTTTTTGGGCCTTTTGGAGGCCTCGTGGGGCCTCCTGGGCTCTCCTGGGGGCCTCTTGGAGCCTCCTCGAGGCCTCTTGAGACGGAAGGCTCGAATTGGTGGTTCGTGTTCCCCCTCTTGGGCTCCTCTTGGGGCCGTCTTGGGGCCCTCTTGGGCGATCTTGGGCGCCTCTGGGGCTATTTTGAGGCTTTCTTGGACCGTCTTGGGGCCCTCTTGGGGGCCTCTCGGGCTGTCTTGGGGCCGTCTTTGGGGCCTCTGGGGCCCTCTTGGAGCGCCGGAAGCCCGAGAGTATGCGAGAGCGCAAAGGACAGAGAAAAAAACGACAAGGAAAATCACAGATTTTTGCTTTTTTGGGTCCTCTTTGGGGTTCTCTTGGAGAGCTCTTGGGCTTCTTTGGGGACTCTTGGGCCGTCTTGTGGCTCTCTTGGGCGTCTTGGGGCTCTCTTGGGCCGTGACTCCGATTCGTGGGCTTTTTTGACCTGCCTTGAGGTTCCTTGGGCCGCTCCCAGGCCGATTTCAAGGGCCTCGGAAACCGCCTCTGGGAGTTCTGGCATCGCTGGGACCTTGCCAGGACCTGGCTGGCACCTTGCCGGGACCTTGCCAGGAGTTTGCCTTTTTTGTTGTTGTTTGTTTTTTTCTCGTCTGGGGACCCCCAGGGGCCGTCTGGCGCGCGCGAACTAGAATATACAATTTTTCTGTAAATCAGTTACCGGCGATCTTAGCACGCCTCTGGCCCGTTGGGCCGGCGAATAGTCGCACCTCTGCCAGATCTAGAGAGTGACTTGTGTTTTTCAGTAGGGACCGTGCTTGCTGCAAGCACAATGAACACATGCGTCAGCGCGTGGAGCACTACACAGGGACGTAGCCAATTCACCCTAATCAGTTGACAACGCCACTGGGCCAATCCACAGTCGATGCCTGGCCCAGCTGAACCGGCCGTGGACTCGAGCCAGGCGCGCGCGCGCGCTGCGGCGAGGGGGTGCGAGAGATCGTCATTGCCGCCTCCGCCGTCGTCGTCGTCGTCGTCGTCGTCGTCGTCGTCGTCGTCGTCGTCGTCGTCGTCGTCGCCACCGCCGTTGTCGTCGTCGTCGTCGTCGTCGTCGTCGTCGTCGTCGTCGTCGTCGTCGTCGTCGTCGATCGGCGCGCTTGGGGGTTCCAGCGGCTGCTGGGCGCGCGGGGCGCATCTCCTTCAGGCCGGGGCAGAGGGCCGCTCGGTGCCAGAGGCGCCCGCTTGGGTGCAGGGCTGCGCGGCGTGGCGGCCCCCCTGGCTGGGCTCTCGGTGGAGAGGGGAACTGTTCGATAAGCCACAGCCGCTTGAGCCAAAGCGGATACGGAGTGAACCCCTCCTGCTCCTCCTGCTCCTCCTGCTCCTCCTCCCACTGGACGCCTCACGGGTCCGAACCTGCCTCTCCTTTCGTTCTGGCATCTCTGATCTCTCACTCTCGCGGGAGGAACGGGGGGACACGAGTGGGTGGTTGTCTTTCTCGCTTTCATCTTCCTCGGACCGACTCTGATGACATCCGCGCAGTCCTCGATCCCGCCCCAGGCCATGCGTTTGCGAGTCGCTCAATATAACCCTCAAGCTCTACCCCTCCATCGCGGGCTTCGTGACGTGTTGGGCGGCTGAGACTCCTTGTCACATTATTTGCCTCACTGGACAGGGCAGGCAATGGCTTGGGCTTCGTTTGATGTTTCTCTAAAGGTTCCTTTGCCAAGAGCTGGAATGCACGCGGCTTGGCAGCGGCCCACGTCGGCCACGAGACAATTTCGGAAGCTGGAGAGGAAGAGAAACCAGGAAGGGACGAACACGAGCACAGGGTGCTGGCTCTTGCTGCGAAAATATTTCGGACGAATCGTTTTCGACAAGCGCGGTGCCCACCAGATCAGCTTCAGGGGCGAGGGGGAGCAGTTCGATATTGATGGAGTTGTCATTTTGATTCTTGCTTTATCACGACATACGGGCTCCTGTTGCCAACGTCGGATACGGATCGCAAGTGTTGTCCGGCGCTCATCGACTGGATACGAAAGGCGATCTCCCAACTTCCCGCTAGATGTGCCGCCACGTTGATGATGGATGCCAACTTTCACAGGGGACTTCCGAGAGCAGGAGGACAGTGGATGCATATGAGTAACTGTAGCCAGACCGGTGCCATCGGCCCCAGAGGGGGCTGTGAAGCAGGAGCCGCGCACAGCACACTGGCGCATGATGCTAAATACGCGCCACCTCCATTTGGCCAGTCCATATCATCGAGAAGTGTGCGGGGCCACATATTCCAGAGGCCCGACGACGTCCAGGATTGATTACATTGTTATTTCCAAGGCCATGTTGGCCCAAACTCAGACGGTGCGTGTTTGGCGACGCACTGAACGACACCTTGAGCTATCGAATGCTAAGGGTAATGCAGACCACGCTCCCTTTATGATGCATTTTCTTGCGCCTTCTTGGCATGCTTCTGATTCGAATGTGACGCCATCTTGGCACCAGGACAAGCTCATGAAAGCATGGCTGGACGGAAGGTCCACTATACGACAGCTTCATCGCAGACATCGATCATTGGCAAATGATTCCGAACGTAGCGCAATTTTTCGATCCATGCCACGAGAAGGTGATGTAGATGGTTTCTGGCAATGTATTCAGCATGGTATGCGTGAGCAAGCGGAACGATATTTTGGAAGGGCCCTGGGCAGACTCGGAGAGGAGAGGGTGATAGCACGATTCGAGTGCGGGAGAGATATAATTAAAAGGTAGAGCTCGACTTGAAGCAGCCGATCAGGTGACCCACGAGATGAAGGATTGGTGTGCGCTTTTGCCAAAGTGTCACAACAAATGACGACGATATTTTTGAGGTATGTATGACACGTGGTCCATTGGGTTGCAGATGGCACAGAGCAACAACGGCTGGCATCAGGCATTGGCGCTTTCTCGATAGATTGCTGGCACCACGTTGGGAACGAACAAAAGACAGTATAACTCACGGCGACGCATCCACTTACGATAGACGATCGAATGCAGCACATGGGCCACACCGGCCCTGAAGGAGGCATGGAAGCAGTACCCGAACACGCCGGAGAACATGATGATCCCCAAATCGTCGAACTAGTGGTGGAGAGCCCAGCCGATGGCGAGGCGAGGGCGGGGCACATAGAGCAACTTGTTCAGCAACCTCGAGGACCCGTGCATGTTGGAGATGATGGGGGTATTTCAGGATTTGGGGAGACTTTTTCTGAATGGGCGAGGCTTTACAGAATGTGTGGGAGTGTCTTCCGATATGGATGGAGGTATTTCAGAAACAGTGAGCTCGTCTTCTGAAGTGGCTGGTGATATTTCAACAGTGGTGGGAGCGTCTTCGTAATGACGTAGAGGTATGTTTGAGTTGGCAAGGAGTGGTCGGAGCTGGTGGGGGGTATTTCAGATTTGAGGGGAGGACCGACGGAGGTGACTCAGGAAAAGACGCAATACGAGATGCGCGTGGAGGCCGCTGGTGGCCGCCCGTGCTTCGTGCGCGTTCATGAGGGTGGCTTGGGTAGTCTTCATCGTCTTAGAAAGGCTAGGCAAGACGAGCAGCTCCACCATGGCCCACTCCGATCGAAGTGTGGCTTATGTCTCTGCCATGCCTAGACACAGGTGACGTCGTGGCTCACCTCAACACCGTGCGCCGTTCTGATTCTGATTCGATATGGCAACCGTGTGCCACAGGTATGGGCCGCCAGTTCAGGATGCGGAATGCAGGGTGGTAACTGCGAAGAGGTATGCGACTCATGACGAGTCGTGCAACTTCTTGACCCAGTGGGCAAGGCTTTCGCTGGACAGCTCTGGCCACGACGCACGGCTTGCGGCTCGGGCAACGGGCTTCGAGCCTCGGAGGGGGCGGGGACAGACCATCCTCCAGCTGAAGGTGACTTGGTGGCATCTGGCCCGACGCAACGTGGCATGGGCGGCCCCATTCTTTGATCGCGCCAACGGTTTCCCTTCAGTCGATCAAGCAACATTGAGTAATGTGGTGCGTGCAGCATTTCCAGCTGGTGAAGCTGAGGTACTCGTGCGAAGACATGCGCGGGCTTTCTGTTTTCTCAGAGTGGACTCAGGTGACTGGGCACTGATGTCTCTTCGTTGTGGAGACCCGCAGGGCGACGTCTCCGCGCCAGATAAGTTTATTAACGTGTCGGACCCATGTATTGATAAATCGCGGTGCGCATGCAGTGACGTGCTCAGATTGGGCCTGCGCGGGGGCGCGAAAACGGCGAGCTCCCGCGTTGAGGAGTGGGATCTCTCGCTACATGTGCACATTAACGTGCCGATTGGACTCGGGCAAACGACCGGTGCATGGGTGTTTTTTTCTCGGGCATGCGGTCGGGCGTCCCACCAGAAGACGCGTCGTAGTCACAGCGAGCGGGATCTCACGTTCGATGGGGCGTCCGAACATATATTTGAGGCACCTGGGGGCAACGCATTATTTTGGCGGACGTGGAACGTGGGGGCTCAGAAAGCAGACTCGGCTCAGTTTGGAGTGGAATGCGATGGGCAACTTCTGGACAATTCGGTTCCCAGTGGCGAAGATCGCGTTCCTGGGGGTGGTGGTCAATGCGATTTAAGTTGGAGGAGAGGCTTGCATCTCATCTGATAGAGCTGCTGAACGCATGGATTGTTTTATCGCGCAGCGCGCGCGGGTGTTATTGATGGGGTGGTATGTGTGTGTGTGTGCGTGTGTGTGTGTGTGTGCGTGTGTGTGGGGGGGTGCCGCCAGACAGTGTGATGGGGGAGGTGGCAGCGCCCGCTGTCGAACACTATGAAGTCTGGAGACGTCTTGACTTGTATGTTCGGGGCAGTGCAGTGCGACGTCGGAGGCTTCGGTGGCTATATCACATGACTAGACTCTCAAGGTGCCACGCTGTTCTGCGGTGCGTGGTGACGAAGGCAGTGAATGGAAGTGGCCAACTTACTCGTCGAGGCGAACCTCATCGCCGGTGAAGTCCTTGTTTTTAGTCGGGTCGGAGCTGGTCTCAATGCGCTTGGGCGCCGCAGGCGACCCGCCCAGGGCGCCCTTCGATCTCGAGGTTGGTTCGCCCTATTCGAGGGGCCCGAAAAGTCTAATCCCCTGGAGGGTCTGATGGACATCGGAGAGCGCCCTGAGATCTCAATGCCCGCCGTGACTAGGAGTGCTGCCGAGCTGTTCATGTGTGAGTTTGTGTTGAATAAGGTTGCATGTGCACGTTCGTAGGCGATGATGAGACAGCTTCGTGATCACGAGTGTCGGGCCCATGGTATCTGCAATTGCTACGGGCGTGCCCCCCCTACCAGTCAGTGTACCTGGCGTGTGAGGATTCTCGCAGGTGTCACGAATGCTCGGCTCCGCTGCCGGTCCAGGGGCGAGAAGAATCCGCCGCGTTGTGTAAAGCAGCCTGGCCTTCTTTCGGCTCTGGATCTTCCTGCGGAACTTGCGCGTGCTTTTTTGTGATGCCGCCCTCGCTATACTGGGCGCTGCGCGCGTCCATGTTCGAGAACATGTGCGCGAACGGGGAGATGGATCAGCTGCGGTCGGCTTTGGAGAAGACGGGGGCCAGGTGGTCGAGCGTCGAGCAGTTCGCGGGCAAGGGGGGGGGCGGGGCGTCCAACTCGGGAAGCTGGCGGTGGCGACAGCCAAGTCGGCGGTAGGACTGGATATGAACATGCGTCGGCCGCAGGGGTGCTTGGAGACGACGGCGCTGGTCTTCGAAGCTCACCCATGCCTTCAGGGGCCCCGGGGGACCGGCAAGGGGTTCTGTGCAGAGCGAAAGCAGTACAAGGAACAGAAGAACTACGATGCGATGATTTCAATGCCGTCATCGCACGGGAGGTGCTGGATCTGCTCGATCACGCAGACCGGGAAGGGCGAGAGGGTGGTGAAGGAGGAGAAGCCGACATATTTGGTATACCAAGTGGGAGTGACATCAGTGACGGGCCAGGTATTCACACGCGCGCAGAAGACAGAAGCAGTGGACCGAGGACCGCGGGGGGATCAAGTTGATGGTCGCGCCAAAGCTTCGCAGCGTGCAGATGGAGGCCATGGCCGCCATGGCGACGAATCCGAACGTGGAGGTGAAGACGGACGCGCCGATCAGGAACCCGAGCGTGAGGTAGGTGGTGAGCGCGCTCGTGAAGGTCGGAGAGTACACCGCGCCCTCGCAGGAGGCATGGGGAGGCCGTCGCCGCCGCTTGCTGCCGCCCCCTGCTTTTCTTCACCCTCCTCCTTCTCCTCCTCCTCCTCCTCCTCCTACTCCTCGCCCCCCCCCCTTTATTAATGTGCGCAGGCAGTCGCTGATGAGTGAGGGGTCCGAGGTTCTTTTCATTCCCTACCTAGGCTCTGCCTAGAAGGGTCTTTACCGCGTATGCTCAAAGGGCTGGGCAGTGGTCCTCGCCCCGGGCGGTTCCCCCAATATCCGCCCCGCGATTCCCCCAGTGGCGGCAGCTTAGCTTAGCGTTGCTTATCACATCTTAGCTTATTCCCTACCTAGGCTCTGCCTAGAGGGTTCTTATTTTGTTTGCTTAAAAGGGGCCGGGCAGTGTAGGCCGCCCTGGGCGGTCCCCCCAGCCCCCGCCCAGCGGTTCCCCCAGTTGCGCCCCCAGGGTCCACCCAGCTTAGCTTAGCTGATCTAAGCTTAGCTTAGCTTGGCTTAGCTTGGCTTAACTTGGCTTAGCCTAGCCTAGCTTAGCCTAGCTTATCTCATTTTAGCTTAGCTTAGCTTAGCTTAACTTAGCTTAGCTTAACCTATATCATCATAGCTTGGCTTAACTTAGCTTTGCCTAGCCTAGTTCAGCTTAGCTTTAGCTTAGCTTTAGCTGTAGCTGTAGCATTAGCTTTAGCTTTAGCTTTAGCTTTAGCTTTAGCTTTAGCTTTAGCTTTAGCTTTAGCTTTAGCTTTAGCTTTAGCTTAGCTTTAGCTTAGCGTTCGCTTCGATGTAGCTTAGCTTTAGCCTTAGCTTTAGCTCTAGCTTTAGCTTTAGCTTCAGCTTTAGCTTAGATATAGCTTTAGCTTTAGCTTTGCTTTAGCTTAGTTTTAGCTTGACTTTAGCTTAACATGTAGCTTAACTTTAACGTAGCTTTAGCTTAGTTTTAGCTTGGCTTTAGCTTTAGCTTTCGCTTTAGCTTCAGCTTCAGCTTTAGCTTTAGCTTAGCTTTTATCTTAGCTTTAGCTTAGCTTCAACTTAGCTTCAGCTTTAGCTTCAGCTTTAGCCTTAGCTTTAGCTTTAGCTTAGCTTTAGCTTTGCTTTAGCTTAGCTTTAGCTTAGCTGTAGCTTAGCTTTAGCTTAGCCGTAGCTTTAGCTTTTGCTTTAGCTTTAGCTTAGCCACAGCTTAGCTTCAGCTTAGGTTTACTGTTACTACTAATGCTGCTTTCTTAGGGGCTCCAACTCCTAGGTAGGGTCGCACTGGGATAATTAGTCATGTGACTTCCAGGGGCACGGTTTAAACGCGTTGGTTTTTGTTTTGGGATCGGGGGGGCTTGAATTACAATCGGAGTGCCCCGCTGTCCTGTGGTGGTCGGGCTGCGC
>CAUYUJ010016624.1:156251-186251 GCA_963575745.1 Prorocentrum cordatum
TGCTGCCAAACGGTCTTCGCACGCGCGCGTGTCGGAATCGTTCGAACGCCCTTGCGCGCGTGCCGTCGCGAAAAGCATGTGCAACAAACGAGAAAGAGTGCACGCGCGCGCGCGTCGTCGCGCGAGCATGCCGAAAAAACACTTCAGGTTTCGTTGCAGTTTTGGAGCCGTGTGTCCAACAAACATACAACAACACATTGTTCCGCCACATCAGTTTTCAGAAAAGCGTGCGCTCGCGCTCTTGCAAGTTCTTGAGGGAACCATTTGTTCGTCAACGTTTCTTCATGGCATCCTCCCAAACGGACCTCTCGCGCCGCATGCCGACATCATTCGGACGCCCTTGCGCGCGTGCTGGGGGGCACGACCCGTGTCAAATACTACCAGTCGGGTCACTTGCGCGTTGGCCGCACGCGCATGTCGAACTCTTTTCCAAAACCTTCATCACCGATGCGAGGACGCCGTCATCGTCGTCGGCGTGATCAGCATCGGCGCCCGCACTGGCCGCGCTTTCGTCGTTGTCAACATCGTCACCAGCATCGCTACTGTCATCATCGCGTCTACCGTTGTCGACGTTGCCATGATACCGCGTGCCTGCTGGGATACGCCCAGCGGTCAGCGCCACCGCGGCCGCGTCGGTCGCGCCACAGCAGCTGGCCGCTGCGCGCGCGCGTGCTAGGGCAGAGATGCACCAGCCAGCGCGAAACACTCATCGCGATCGCCGCCGCATGGGGTTTGCAGACCAAGTGGCGGGTGGGTGGGTGGGATGTTTGCGCGAGCAGTGGAGTGGACATCTTCAAGTCGAACGCTGGTGGATTGCACCACGTATATTGCGCCGCGTAGATTGCACTATATAGGTTGCACCGCGTACTTTTAAACTTATATGTATGTATGTATGTATGTATGTATGTATGTATGTATGTATGTATGTATATAAGTACATATATATATATGTATATATATGTGGTATAAAGAATTACCCCGGGGATTATCGGTACGCTTTTCCGTATTTCAATTTACGTGTGGTCCTGTCCCCTCTTCCATCTTATAAATACACTCGTCCCGTCCCAGCCTACCCGGTATCGACCCCCCTCATCTTTTACAACAAATTCCATGCCCGCGCATTCGTTCATCAAAAAACAGCAGTTTCCAACAATTCCTTGCAATACATGGGGCGAAGTGCACAGGCGCGTCGTCGCGCGCGCATGCCGAAATCCTTCACAAACCAGTGGGTTCGCAAGGATTTCAAAATCGAGTGTCAAAGAACACACGCGTACACACATGTATATATATATATATACACACATATATACATATATATGTATATATGTATATATATGTATATCTGTTTATAGAAAGCATGGTTTCGCAACGCGGGTTTTCAAAAAAAAATGTGCGCGCGTGTTCTTGGGAATTCTTAATGGCACCATCGGTTTTTCAATCTTTTCAGACATGCTACCAAACGGACTTCGCGCGCGCATGTCGGAATCGTTCGAACGCCGTGGCGCGCGTGCCGTCTCGAGAACCTTTTGCAACAGATATGGCGAAATGCACACGCGCGCGTCGTCGCGCGCTCACCGAAATCCTTCAACAACTCTCGGTTTCGCAGAGATTTCAAAGCCAAGTGTCCAAAAAACGAATCAAAAGCACATGATTTCGCAACGTCAGTTTTGTGAAAACAGACGTGCGCGCGCGCTCTTGCGAGTTCTTGAGAAAACCATGGGTTGTTCAACATGTTCAGGCGCCGCATGCCGACGTCATTCGCACGCCCTTGCGCGCGTGCTGGGGGGGGGGGCACGACCCGTGTCAAATAAAACCATGCGGGCCACTCCTGCGCGTCGGCCCTTTCCAAAACCTTCATCGCCGACGCGAGGATGCCGTCATCGTCGCCGGCGTAATCAGCATTGGCGCCCGCACTTGCCGCGCCGTCCTCGTTGTTAACATCGTTGTCAGCATCGCTACTATCATCATCGTGTCTACCTCTGTCGGTGTTGCCATGATACCGCGCCCCGCCGAACTCGCCGACTCGCAGTGAAGTGCCCGCTGGGATGCGCCCAGCGGTCAGCGCCACCGAGGCCGCGTCGGTGGCGCCAAACTAGCTGGCCGCTGCGCGCGCGTGCTACGGTTGGCGCGGCCGCAGAGATGTACCAGCCAACGCCAAGCAGCATGTATCGCAGTCGCCACCCCATGGGTTTTGCAAACCAAGTTGCGGGTGGGTGGGCGGGATGTTTGCAAGAGCGTGGGATGTGTCAATTCGTTTGCTTAAACCCATTGCGCCACGGAATTGCATCGCATACGTTGCACCACGCAAATTGCGCCGAATAGACTGCAAAAACATATTGTTTGGGGTCCACGTTGGCTAGCAGTAGATATACTTAGAAAAAGAAGTTTTAAATATTACGAATGCTACAAACAATCTGATAATGACGAGTACAAGTAACACGAGTACGAAGGGGCACAACACTAACACTAGTACGAATAATGCGAATAGTTCGGGCTTTACAAACAACAGCAGCAATACAAATCTGCCCCTACAAGGAATCGGATCATTTTTTGCTGCTACTACTGTACGACTACTTCTAGTCCTACTCGTACTACTGGTAGTAGTAGGAGGAATAACCACACTGTCAATATTGTTTCTACTGCTACGACAAACAGTAGTCAAATTACGAAGTATGATACTACCAACATACACATGATTAAGGACTGTGAATAATAATCGCATTCGTAACACGGAGAAGAAGGGGACAAGACTTTGAAACATGATGCGCAATGATGCTAATGATACGGCTCAGAATGAAAATTGCTAATTTCACCAACACGACTATGACGTAACACCAATGGGAAACAATGATAATAATGATGACAATACAGATTTTTAGTCTCATGAATGTCACCGGTAATTGGAACAACAGTAATAGTAGCAACAATGAAAGACATGGACCATACAGTAATCGTAGGATTATAAGCATGTAAGCATCAGTAGTAATATAATGGTGGCAGTAATCGTAAGTCAATATTACCAGTAATAATTTACGTGACCGCAAAAAGAATAGTAATATTACTCGTAGTAGTAATAGTAATAGCAGTCGCACTGCTACTAATAATAATTCCAGTAATACAAATGTCAGGCATAATTTTAGTAATTGCCGTCGTAATTGAAATCACAATGGTACTAATAATAGTAATACTCGTTGTGCTCTTTTTAGTTTCATAACAGTATGAGTTTGAGTAAGAGTAAGCGTAAGAGTGCCAGTAATAGTAATACCAATGGTAATGGTATTAATACTCGTACTAGTAGTACTAATAATGGTAGTAATAGTGGTAGTAACGGTGCTGGTACTAGTACGAGTAAGAGTAGTAATACTAGTAATAAGATGCGTAATGCTGATCGCAATCGTAATAGTAGCAGTGATTGTGGGAGTAGTAGTGCCAGTGCTAGTGATCGTGATCGTATCAGTACTAGTGGTAGTTGCAGTAATAATATCAACAGTTATCGTAGTAGTAGTAGTAGTAGTAGTAGTAGTAGTAGTAGTAGTAGTAGTAGTACTAGTAGTAGTAGTAGTAGTAGTAGTAGTCGCAGTAGTAGTAGTCGTCGTAGTAGTAGTAGTAGGAGTAGTAGTAGTAGTACTAGTAGTAGTAGTAGTAGTAGTAGTAGTAGTAGTACTAGTAGTAGTAGTAGTAGCACTAGTAGTAGTAGTAGTAGTAGTAGTAGTAGTAGTAGTAATAGTGGTAGTAGTAGTAGCAGTAGTAGTAGTCGTCGTCGCCGTAGTAGTAGTAGTAGTAGTAGTAGTAGTAGTAGTAGTAGTAGTAGTAGTAGTAGTAGTAGTAGTAGTAGTAGTAGCACTAGTAGTAGTAGTAGTAGTAGTAGTAGTAGCAGCAGCAGTAGTAGTCGTCGTCGTCGTCGTAGTAGTAGTAGTAGTAGTAGTAGTAGTGGTAGTACTAGTAGTAGTAGTAGTAGTAGTAGTAGTAGTAGTCGTAGTAGTAGTAGTAGTAGTAGTAGTAGTAGTAGTAGTAGTAGTAGTAGTAGTAATAGTAGTCGAAGTAGTAGTGGTAGTAGTAGTAGTAGTAGTAGTAGTAGTAGTAGTAGTAGTCGTAGTAGTAGTAGTAGTAGTAGTAGTAGTAGTAGTAGTAGTAGTAGTATTGATGGTACAAGTAATCGTAATCGTACTCGTAATCGCAAACGCAATCGCAATCGTAATCGTAATCGTAATCGTAAGCGTAATCGTAATCGAAATCGTATTCATGATAGTCGCAGTTATGGTAGTAATAATGCTAACACGAACCATGCTAATTCTCCGAATCATATTTAGAACACTAAGAACAGTAATCTCATTAGTAATATTAAGAGCAGGAGCAGGAGCAGGAGGAAGAGGAGGAGGTGGAGGAGGAGGAGGAGCACAAAGAGGACGAGGTGGAGGAGGAGGAGGAGGAGGAGCAGGATGGGGGAGGAGGAGGAGTAGGAGTAGGAAGAGGAGAAGGAGGAGGAGGAGGAGGAGGAGGAGGAGGAAAGGAGGAGGAGGAAAAGGAGAAGGAGGAGGAGGAAGAGGAGGAGGAGGAGGAGAGGAGGAGGAGGGGAGGGGAGGAGGAGGAGGAGGAGGAGGAGGAGGAGGAGGATGAGGCGAATGATGATGATGATGATGATGATGATGATGATGATGGTGATGATGATGATGATGATGATGATGATGCTGATGATGATGATGGTGATGGTGATGGTGATGAGGAGGAGGAGAAGGAGGAGGACGGGGATGGGGAGGAGGAGGAGGCGGAGGAGGAGAAGGAGGAGGAGGAGGGGGATGACGAAAACGTACATTGATATTACGAATCAGAAGACGGATAGTAATAAGGAAAAGACGAGGAAGACTGATATCACTAGTAATGATAAGACTCATACGAAGAATGCGAATAAGCGAAATATGAATATGAAGAACTACAAGAAGAATCATACTATCAGCCAGCGTTGATTCCAAATCTATTGTGCGACTCAAATCAGGGAGTCATAGGAATCGAGCATGCTTGGAATCCGCAACTCAGCAAGCAAGCGAACGTGCAAGCAAGCGCGCAAGCAAGCAAGCACGCAAGCAAACACGCAAGCAAGCAAGCAAGCGTGCAAGCAAGCAAGCAAGCAAGCAAGCATGCAAGCAATCAAGCAAACATACATAAAGGGGGTGCCATTGGAAAAAGGGGGGGGGGATAGGCATAGGCATAGACATAGCCATAGGTTTTTTTGGGTAATGGCAGAAATATTCAGAATAGTCCGCGGATCGTAATACTAATACTACTAATAATATCAATAACAATATTATCACTCGGGAGACTATGGATTTTTTGTTTAAATATTTGTTATTTATATCTGGATTCTACTAGTAACAAGAATTAGAAACATAGTACAGTAATATTAATCATAACAAGCAGATAATGATAATCATAATGCTAAGAATAATAATCATATTAATTTTATGAAGAAGAAGAGGCGATAAAAAGGATAAGGAGGAGGGCGGGTGAGCATGAAGGAGGGGCGATGTAGGAGGAGGAGGTGGAGGAGGGGGAGGAGGAGAAAGGGCTGGTGGGGGAGACGTCTGGACCCAGGACGGTCAAGCCTTGGGGGGTGCGATGGGGGCCTTGGGCCATCGGCAGGTGCTCGCGGCGCAGAAGCTGGAAAGGCTCCGGGGCACCGAACGGCCACACCCTTGCCATGCCGAGCCGCCTCCCTGTCTGACGGATCTACGCGCACAGCACGCCCCCCATCGAAGAAGAAAACACGGCTTAGACAGAAACTTTCGGAACTCCGCGCGGATTTCTTGGGTCGGCGCTTGGGCCCCCCTGGCAGCGCCTCCGGCGTCGCCCCTGGCGCGCTCTGCGCACCAGGGAGGGGGCCCCAGCACCGATCCGAGAAATCTGCGCGGACCTCCGAGTTTTCGCTTGCGTTTCTGACGGACATACGCGCACGGCACGCCTCCCAGGTCATTGTGAATTGAACCAACTCACCAAGGTGCAGCTCGGCTGGTGTGGCGTTCCTCGCTTGTTTGTCGTCATTCTTGTCAGGCTAGGGCGAGGCGTGGTGGTAGCATCACCCTGCGTTTCAACAAACGCTAGCTGGCGTGGGCCCCAAGCAGTGTTTCTAGCAGTACAAATTGTGCAACACATGTGGTGCAATCTACGTTGTGTGCAATGTATGTGGTACAACCTATGTGGTGCGATCTATCTGATGCAATTAATCTTTGACCGTCTTGAAGCTATCCTCTCCACTGCTCGTGTAAACATCCCACCCTCCCACCAGCAACTTGGTCGCAAGACCTCTTAAGACAAGACCGTGACGGTGGGTACCACATGGCACTTGGCCACGACACCGACGCCGACGAAGACAGCGACAACGACGACGACGGCGCCGCCGACACCGACTACGACGACACCGACGACGTCTCCAACGACTTCGACGACGACAACGACGACGACGACACCGACGACGACGACGACGACGACGCCGACACCGACGACGACGAGGGAGGAGGGAGGACGACGACGGCGACAACGACGACAACGACGAGGGAGGAGGGAGGACGGCGACGACGCGAACGACGAAGAAGGAGGAAGGACGACGACGCCGACGACGACGACGACGAGGGAGGAGGGACGAAACGAACGACGACGACGACGACGACGACGACGGCGACGAAAGAGGAGGGACGACGACGAGACGCCGACGACGGACGACGACGACGACGACTGGGGAGGAGGAGGAAGGACGACCACGGCGAAAACGACGACGGAAACGACCACGACGCCAAAGACGACGACGACGACGAACACGAGGAAAGACACAGGACGACGTAGGCGACGACGACGACGACGCGGGAGGAGGGAGGACGGCGACGACGACGACGACGCCGACGACGCAAGAGCGCGCGCGCACGCTTTTGTTGAAAATCCGTGTTGCGAAGCCTTCGGTTTTTGTAGGTTTTTTGGACACACGATTTTGAAATCCTTCCGAAACCGATGGGCTTTGAAGGATTTCGGCATACGCGCGCGACGACGCGCGCGTCTGCACTTCGTCTCATTTTTTGCAGAGGATTCTCGCGACAGCACACGCGCAAGGGCGTTCGACAGATTTTGACATGCGCGCGCGAAGCCCGTTTGGTAGTATTTTCTGAACATGTTGAAACGCCCATGGTTTTTTTTCAAGACTTCGCAAGAGCTCGCGCGGCAGCTTTTTTAGCAAACCAGTGTTGCGAAACCATGTGTTTTTATGTGTCTTTTTTGGGAAACTCGATTGCGAAATCCTTCCGACACCAAGGGTTTTTGAAGGATTTCGGCATGCGCGCGCGACGACGCGCGCGTGTGCACTTCGTCCCAGTTTTTTGGCCAGGGATTCGCGAAAAAAGTTCTATGTTAGAATAAAAAATGTCACCGCATAGTGTTTTTAACAAGGGAACCTCAAGGGGGGGGATACGGGCCTCCCGGGGATAGTGTAAATTCATATCTAGGATGGACATGTGGTCAGAATCATATATGATTCTTATACCCGAAAAAAGGGGATTGATAACGCAAGGGGGGGGTAGATCCTATTCTGTTCTTAGAAAGGAGAATTGTTTTGAACAAACGAGTTGACATATCCCATGCTCGTTGCAAACATTCCATCCACCCACCCGTAACTTGGCTGCAAAACCCATGCGGTGGCGATTACGATGAGTGCTTGGCGTTATCTGGTCCATTTCAGCGGCCGCGCCAACCCAAGCGCGCGCGCAGCAGCTAGTTAGTTTGGCGCGACTGACGCGGCCGCGGTGGCGATGACCGCTGGGCACATCCAAGCCGGCGCTTCACTGCGAGTCGGCGGCTTGGGCGGACGCGGTCTCATTGCAACGTCGATAACGGTATACATGATCATGATAGTAGCGATGCTGGTGACGATGTTGGCAACGACGACGGCGCGGCCACTTCGGGCGCCGATGCAGATCACGCCGTCGACGATGACGGCGTCTTCGTGTCGGTCATGCAGGTTTTGGAAAAGTTCGACATGCGCGCGCGGCCGACGCGCGAGAGTGGCCCGCATGTTTTTATCTGGCACGGATCGTGCCCCCCCAGCACGCGCGCAAGGGCGTGCGAATGATGTCGGCGTGCTGCGCGAGAGGCCCGGTTGGCAGAATTCCATGCGCAGTTTGAATCACCGATTGTTTTCTCAAGCGCTCGCAAGAGTGCGAGACCACGCTTTTTTGAAAACGGATGTTTCGAATCCATGTGCTTGTGTATGGTTTTAGACGCTCGATTTTGACATTGCTGTGAACCCGACGGTTTTTGACGGATTTCGGCATGCGCGCGCGAGGACGCGCGCGCGTGCACTTCGTTTCGTTGTCTGCAGTTGATTTTCGCGACGGCACGCGCGCAAGGGCATTCGAACGATTTCGCGATGCGAGCGCGCGCGAAGCCCGTGTGGTAGTATTTTCTGCAAATGTTGGAAACCAATGGTTTTGTTAGAAATTCGCAAGAGCGCGCGTTTTTTTTGTTCATTTTGTTTTTGGTTTTTTCTGTCCAAAACATACAAATATTCGTGTTGCGAAACCAATGTGTGTTGAATGTTTTCTGGACTCAGTTTTGAAATCGTTACGAATCTGAAGGTTTCCGAAGGACTTCGGCATGCGCGCGCGACGACGCGCGCGTGTGCACTTCGTGCCTTTTTTGCAAGGGGTTCTTGCATGCAAAGACTTTTGGTAAACGAGTTCTTTTGCAGGCGATGACGTGGGGGGTCGATACCGATTGGGCTGGGGTGGTATGAGTTTATTTATTGTTAGGATGGGCGATGGGGCAGAATCATACGTAAATGGTGCCGGTAATCCGAGGTGGGGTGGAGTCTATCCTGTTTTTTTATTTTTTTTTATTTTTTACAAAAGGATAATACATATACTGTTTAACCTAGGCTATGTGGTGCAGCATCTGTGGTGCAAGTAATTCGCTATGCAGTATATGTGGTCCAATCTATGTGGTGCAAACTATGTGGTGCAGTTGATGTGGTGTTTTCTGTGTGGTACACTTGATTTTAACAAACGAGATGACACCTCCCATGCTTTTGCAAACATCCCACCCACCCACCCGCAACTTGGTTTGCAAAACCCATGCGGTGGCGATTGCGATGCGTGCTTGGCGTTGGCTGGTGCATTTCTGCGGCCGCGCCAACCCTAGCACGCGCGCGCAGCGGACAGCTAGTTTGGCGCCAGCGACGCGGCCGCGGTGGCGATGACCGCTGGGCGCATCCCAGCGGCAGTGCACTGCGAGTCGGCGGCTCGGGCGGGCGCGGTATCATGGCAACTCCGACGGCGGTGCACGCGTTGATGGTCGTGGCGATGCTGGTGACGATGTTCGCACCGACGATGGCGCGGCCAGCGTGGGCGCCGATGCTGATCACGCCGGCGACGTTGACGGCATCCTCGCGTCGGTGATGAATGTTTTGGAAGGAGTTCGACCTGCGCGAGCGGCCAACGTGTGAGAGTGGCCCGCATGATTTTATCTGACACGGATCGTGCCCCCCAGCACGCGCGCAGAGGCGTGCGAATGATGTCGGCAATCGGCGCCAGAGGCCCGGTTGGCAGAATTCGATGAACATGTTGAGACAACTATGGTTTTCTTAAGACTTCGCAAGAGCGCGCGCGCAAGCTTTTTCGAGCACTGCTGTTGCGAAGCCATGTGTTTGCGAATGTATTGTGACATTCAGTTTTGAGTTCGCTACGAAACCGCAGGTTTTTGAAGAATTTCGGCATGCATGCGCGCGCGACGAAGCGCGCGTGTGCACTTCGTCCAGTTTTTTACACGGGCTTCTCGCGACGGCACGCGCGCAAGGGCGTTCGAACGATTTCGGCATGCGCGCGCGCGAAGCCCGCTTGGTAATGTTTTCTGAGCATTTTTTTTTTGGTGTGTATATTTATATATATATATATATTATATATATAATATATATATATATATATATATAAAATTCCATATCAATACATAACAACATATATTAAAAAGTGTTCAGGACTTCGCGAGAGCGCGCATTTTATTTAACACAACCAAGAAGGAAAACCGTGTTGCGAAACCATACGTTCTTGCATGGCTTTCGACACCCAGTTTTGGAATCTTTGCGAGGCCGAGGGTTTGTGAAGGATTTTGGCATGGGCGCGCGACGAAACGCGCGTGTGCATTTTAGTTTTTCATGAAGGGATTCTTGAACATGTATGATTTTTGAACAACGAGTGTGCGCGCATAGTACTTGTTGTCAGATGACGGCGGGGGGGTCGAGCCCGGCTGGAATTGGATGGTGCGAGTGGACGATGGGCCAGAATCGTGTGTACATTGCAACACAAAGGTGGACCGATAAAGTCGGGGGTGGTGGTGGTGGATCTTAATGGTTTTTTAGAGAGGAGAATCCACTTTGCCGAACTTGAAGATGTCAAACTCCATTGCTCGCGCAAGCATCTCACCCACCCACCCGAAATTTGGTTTGCAAAACCCATGCGGTGGCGATTGCGATGCATGCTTGGCGTTGGTTGGTGCATTCTTGCGGCCGCCCTAGCCCGCTTATGCTCGCGCGCGCGGCGACCAGCTAGTGCGGCGCGACCGACGCGGCCGTGGTGGCGGTGACCGGTGTGCACTTCCAGCGGGCACTTCAGTGCGAATAGGTGACGTGGGCGGGCGCGGTATCATGGCGACGCAGACAGCGGTAGACATGATGCTACGAGTAGGCATGATGGTCTCGATGGTGGCGATGGCGACGGCAAGGCCAATAACAGCGCTGATTTTGCTCACGCCCGCCGATAACAATGTCGATGTCCTCGCGTCGGCGATGAATGTTTTGGCACGAGTTCGACATGCGTGCGCGGCCGACGCGCGAGTGGCCCGCGTGGTATTATTCGACACGGGTCGTGCCCCCCAGCACGCCCGCGAGGGCGTTCGGATGAGTTCGACATGCGGCGCGCAAGGCCCGTTTGGCAGAATTCGGTGGCGAAACTGAAACACCATTGTAAAAATGCGCCAGAGCGCGCGCGCGCAGGCATTTTTGAACACTGATATTGCAACACCGTGTGTGTTTTATATTTTCTTGGAACACTCATTTTTGACATCTTGATGAAACGTAGAGTTTTTGAAGGATTTCGGCATGCGCGCTCGGCGACGCGAGCGCGTGCTTTTCGCTTCGGTTTTTGCAAGCGATTCTCGCGACAGCACGGGCGCAAAAGGCGTTCGAATGATTTCGACATGCGCGCGCAAGAGGCCCGTGCGGTAACACTTTCTGAAATGTAGGCAACCCTCGTATATTTAATAAGTGTGGAACAGCGCAAACACACGGGCACACATTTATCTATCGTTTGATCTAGATATGTTTTGTGATTCTCACATTTATTATGTGTATGACTGCTTGATCGCGAAAAGAGAAGGTACATTAGCAACATGTTCTCGGGACGATCGATTTCGAATTGTATACACACGTATGTGTATATACATATATATGTATATGCATATGTTTATGTATATGCATATGCATATGTATATGTATATGTATATGTATATGTATATGTATATGTATATGTATATGTATATGTATATGTATATGTATATGTATATGTATATGTATATGTATATGTATATGTATATGTATATGTATATGTATATGTATATGTATATGTATATGTATATGTATATGTATATGTATATGTATATATATATATATATATATATATATATATATATATATATATATATATATATATATATATACATACATACATATCGGGGGCCGGGTCCGGGGGCCGGGGGCCGGATCTCCGACCGCAAATGTGGTGCTCGGCGCGCCGGGAGCCCTGCCGGAGCGCCGGGGACCGTCCAACATCTCCTGAAGATGGCTTCGGAACGCTCGAAAACGCGCTCCGATGGCTCCGGATGCCTTTCAAGACGACTCCCATGACGCCAAGAAGGCCCCCGAAGGAACCTAAGACGCCCCAAGAGGCACCCCGAGAGAGTCCCAATAAGCAAACATCGTCGATTTCCGATAGGAAAACTGATGTTTTTGGCGTGTTCGCCTTTTGGGCTTCCACTGCGTCCAAGACGGCCCAAGAGGCACCCAAGCCGGTCGAGGATGCCCCCGAGAGGGCCCCAAGACGGCCCACGAAGGGGCCAAGACGGCCCCCGAGGCGCCCAAACCGCCCAAGAATGCCCCAAGTCGGCGCCCAAGACGGGGACGAGGACTTGGAAATTCGCGCCTTTTGGCTTAAGAGACCCTCAGGAGACCCCAACAGGCTCCGAGAAGAAGCTCCAAGAAACCCCCATGACACCCGAAAAAAATCAAAAGAGGCCCCGAAGACGCCCCAAGAGGCACCCCAATAGAGCCCCAAATAAGCAAACATTGTCGATTTCCTATAGGAAAACTGATACTCTTGGCGTGTGCGCCTTTGGGGCTTCCGCCGCGTCCAAGACGGCACAAGAGGCACCCAAGATAGTCGAGGATGCCCCCAAGAGGGCTCCACAACGGCCCACGAGGGGGAGACGGCCCACGAGGCGCCCAAACCGCCCAAGAACGCCCCAAGTCGGAGCCCAAGACGGGGACGAGGAACCGAAGATTCGAGCGTTTGGGCCCAAGAGGCCCCCAGGAGATTCCAAGAGGCTCCAAGAAGCGCCCGAGAAGCCCCAAGAGGTCCCCTAAGAGACCCGCAAAAACACAAAAAGAGGCCCCGAACACGCCCCAAGAGGCACCCCAATAGAGCCCCAATATGCAAAAATCGTCGATTCCCGATGGGAAAACTGATATTTTTTGCGTGTTCGCCTTTTGGGCTTCCACTGCGTCCAAGACAGCCCAAGAGGCACCCAAGATTGTCGAGGATGCCCCAAAGATGGCCCCAAGACGGTCCACGAGGGGGCCAAGACGGCCCTCGATGCGCCAAAACCGCCCAAGAACGCCCCAAGTCGGCGCCCAAGAAGGGGACGAGGAACCGAAGATTCGAGCGTTTGGCCCAAGAGGCCCCCAGGAGACCCCAAGAGGCTCCAAGGAGCGCCCCAGAAGCCCCGAGAGGCCTCGAAGAGACTTGGAAAAACACCAAAAGAGGCCCCGAAACAACCCCCCAATGGGCCCCCCAAAACGGCCCAAGAGAGCCCCAGGGCGCGCCCAAGAGGGTCGACCAGAGAGCTGGTCCGACTTTCCACACTCTACACAGGGTCCGTCCCCTGCGGTGCCTCAAGCATGCGTTGCCACTGGAGTCCTCACTTGCCTGAGACAAGCTCCAAGCATTTTTTCGCACCGCGATTCCTGTGTCTGTGACACGCTAGAACCTAAGCGCGCGCGAAACGCGCGCGTGGTTCGAGTATATATCTATGTATGCGTATATATATACACATGTGTATATGTATATGTATATACATATACAAATATGTATATGTATATGTATATGTATATGTATATGTATATGTTTATGTATATGTATATGTTTTTTTTTATATATATGTATATGTATAAGTTTATGTATATGTACATGTATATGTATATGTATATGTATATGTATATGTATAGTTATAGGTCTATGTATAGGTATATGTATATGTATATGTATAAGTACATGTATATGTATATGTATGTGTATTTGTATAGGTATATGTATAGGTATATGCATCGGTATATGTATATGTATTTGTTTGTGTATGTGTATGTGTATATGGATATGCATATATATATATCTGTATATATACATGTATATGTATATGTATATCTATATCTATATCTATACATGTGTATATGTATATGCATATGTATATGTATATGTATATGTATATGTATATGTATATGTGTATGTGTAGGTTTATGTGTATGTGTATGTGTATGTAGATGTATATGTATATGTATATGTATATATATGTATGCATGCATGCATGTATGTATGTATGTATACGTATATGTATGTATATATGTGTGTGTATGTATGTATGTATGTATGTATGTATGTATGTGCACACACACATATATTTACATATATATATATGTATATATACATATATATATATGGATTTCGGCATGCGCGCCTGACGACGCGCGCCTGTGCACGTCGTCAGTTTTTAGCAGAGCTGACTTTTGGAAACTGATGATTTTTGATCAACGAGTGTGCGCGCATAGTTTTTTCTTCAGAGGGTGAGGGGGCCGAGCTCCGGCCTGCCTAGGACGGTATGAAATCCTACTTGGGATGGGCGATGGGGCAACATCCCATACAGATTGCACATGCCCATGTGGTAGTAATAAGTCCGTCCCTGGGAGGGTGGTGGACCCTAATTCTTCTTTAGATCGGAGAACATATGTTGTGCAACATATACTGTGCAATCTATGTGGTGCAGTCTATGTGATTTCATCGATATGGTGTATTCTACTTGGTATGTTTTGTGCGGCAGCGAGGCGGCGACGGCGGCAACATAGCCGCCAAAGCGGCAGACAGGCCCAGGCGACGGGCGGCGTCGAAGCGGCGACCGGGCGGCGACGGCGGCAATATAGCCGCCAGACTGGCAGACAGGCCAAGACGGGCGGCGACGAGGCGGCGACGGGGCGGCGACGGCGGCAACATAGCCGCCAGAGCGGCAGACAGGCCCAGATGACCGTTGGCGACGAGGCGACGACGGGGCGACGGCGGCGGCAACATATCCGCCAGACCGACCCTCAGGCCCAGACGATGGGCGGCGACGAGGCGGCGACGGGGTGGCGACGGTGGCAACATAACTGCCATGCCGACCCTCAGGCCCAGACGACGTGCGGCGACGAGGCGGCGACGGGGTGGCGATGGCGCCCACATAGCCGTCAGAGCGGCAAACAGGCCCAGTTCCTTAAGCAGAAGTAAGAACCCCTAGGCGGAAGCACTGTTTGGTGAAGAATGGGCTCCTTCCCTCTCCACCTTCCCGTCTCATTCGCAATTGCACATTCTGAATACTACTCGCCTCTCTTCCCTGACTCTGTCCGGAATATGTTCGGCCTTCTCCGCGGAATTGATGTTTTCCCAACCATCTTGTGTTGAATGAGGTCCTCGTTTTGAAGAGACATTGCCCCGCGTCTCCTTCCTTGTCTCCTCCTCCTCCTCCCGCTTTTCCCTCCTACCAACCTTGCTTCTGCCCTCCGCAATTCCTCCTCACCAACATCATCATCTTCATCATCCGCATCATCACCATCATCACCAACATCATCTTCACCATGCTCATCAACATCAACGTCATCATCACCACCATCGTCATCACCATCACCATCATCATCATCGGTCTCATCATCATCACCGTCATCATCACCATCACTATCATCAAACTCACCATCATCAGCATCACCATCATCATCAGTATCGTCAACATCATCTTCACCATCATGATCATCAGCATCACCTTAAACACCATCAGCATCATCATCACCATCATCACCATAATCCTCATCGTCACAATCATCATCACCACAATCATCTTCTCCACCATCAGTCATCAACACCATCAAAATCGCAATCTTACCATCAACATCATCATCAGCATCATCATCAACACATTCATCATCACACTCATCAACATACTAATCATCACGTCATCATCATCATCAGCATCATCATCATCATCAACATCATCATCATCATCAGCACCTTTCGTGGCCACAGAGGAAGCTCCACCTAAGGCCCCAATGGCTGAGCCTGCTTGCCGCCACCCTTCATTTTGGCACATCCCTCATACGTTTCGTGGTCCCACAGGGAGCTCCAGCCAAGGCCCCAGTGGCTGCGCCCGCATGCCGCTATTTCCTGGGTGCACCCCTCACATGTTTCGTAGTCCCACAGGGAGCTCCACCTGAGGCCCCAGTGGCTGCGCCCTCATGCCGCCACTTCCCTCACTGTGGCACATCCCTCACACGTTTCGTGGCCCCATAGGAAACTCCACCCAATGCCCTAATGGCTGCGCCCGCATGCCACCCCCCTCCCTTTGGCACACCCCTCAAACGTTTCGTGTCCCCACAGGGGGCTCCACCTAAGGCCCCAGTGGCTGCGCCCTCATGCCGCCATCCCGCTTCTCTCGGTGCCCGTCGGCCGCAACGTGTTGCATCAGCATGTGCACCGTCTCGTCTGACCTCCGCGTTCTCTGCGTGCGGTCCCAGCGGCAGCACCCGCATGGCGGCCCCGCCCCATGTCGGTGCTACCTCCATGCGATTCGCTCACAACGGCGGTATTCACAACTGCACATGGTTGGGTCCTTCACCCGTTTTTGTTTTTGTTGTTGCTGACGACCCGTACCCCCCCCCCCACACCAACACCAACACCCCAACAGCCCCGTGGCGTCCCTGCGGTGGCCCCGTCGGGGCCCTACGACGGGGCTGTTGGGGTGTTGGTGTTGGTGTCCTATAGGATTCCATAGGGGGTCCTATGGGATACTTGGGGACTCTATACGACTCCATCGGTAACCTATACGATTCCATCGGAATCCTATAGAAATACCATCGGGATCCTATAGGTTTCCATGGGGATCCAATCGGATTCCATTGAGACCCTGTAGGATGGCATATGGGATCCTATCGGGTTCCAAAGGGGTCCGTAGAAATCCCTACAGGATCCCTGAGAAACCTTATATGATCCCCATGGAACCCTATAGGAGTCCTACAGGATCCCTATGGAACCCTAGAAGGTCCCAAGGGAATCCTCCAGGAGTCCTACATGGTCCCTATGGAATCCTATAGGTTCTCCATGGAATCCTACAGGACCCGCGTGGGATCCTATAGGACCCCTATAGGATCCGTATGGAATCCTGTAGGATCCGTATGGAATCATATAGAAATCCCGATGGAATCCGATGGGATCCCGATGGGATCCTATAGGAGTCCTGTAGGATCCCTATGGTGGCCGTGGCTCTGAGCACATCCTTAAGCACTTCCCCGTAGGAATCCCTAGGGATCCTTAGGACCCCCGAGGGAATCATAAGGAATCCTTCGGGAATCCGGAGGAATCCAGAGGGAATCCACCTCTCGAGGATCGTGCTCCTGGCCCCACAGGGAGCACCACTGAAGCTTGATTTCGGCACACCCCTCTCGAGGATCGTGGCCCTGGCCCCACAGGGAACACCACCGAAGCTAGACTTCGGCACACCCCTCTCGAGGATCGTGGCCCTGGCCCCACAGGGAGCTCCACCGAAGCGTCATTTCGGCACACCCCTCTCGAGGATCGTGGTCCTGGCCCCACAGGGAGCTCCACCGAAGCTTCATTTCGCCACACCCCTCTCGAGGATCGTGGCCCTGGCCCCACAGGGAGCTCCACCGAAGCGTCATTTCGGTGGATCTCCCTGTGGGGCCATGAGGAGGAGGATGAGGAGGAGGACCAGGAGCAGGAGCAGGAACGGAGGAGGAGCAGGAACACAAGGAGGAGGAGCAGGAGCACGAGGAGTTTGGGGAGCAACAGCAGCAGGATGATGAGGAGGAAAAGGAGGAGCCCAATGAGAATGGGAAGCAGCAGAAGGAAGAGGAGGAGGATGATGGCGGGCAGCAGAAGGATGAGGAGGAGGATGAGCAGGAATGGGGGGCGGAGGAGGATGAGGCGGATGAGGCTACTGCTATTGCTATTGCTACTACTGCTACTACTACTACTACTACTACTACTACTACTGCTACTGCTACTACTACTACTACTACTACCACTACTACTACTACTACTACTACTACTAGTACTACTACTATTACTACTACTACTCCTACCACTACTACTACTACTACTACTACTACCACCACTACTACTACTACTACTACTACTACTACTACTGCTGCTACTACTACTACTACTACTACCACTACGACTGCTACTACTACTACTACTACTACTACTGCTATTGCTGTCACCACTACTACTATTTCTATTAGTACTACACTACTACCACCATTACTACTACTACTACTGCTACTACTACTACTACTACTACCACCTCTACTACTACTACTACTACTACTACTGCCACTACTACTACTACTACTACTACTACTACTGCTACTACTACTACTACTATTACTACTAGTGCTACTAGTACTACTAGTACTACTAATACTACTAGAGGTACTAGTACTACTAGTACTACTCGTACTACTACCGCTACTACTACTTGTATCATTACTAGTACAAGTAGTAGTACTAGTATTACTAGTAGTACTACTACTACTACTACTACTACTACTACTACTACTACCAGTTGTGCTACCACTCCTGCTACTCCTACCACTCCTAATCCAACTACGACAACAACAACAACTACTACTACAACTACTACTTCTTCTACTACTATTACTGCTTCTAATACAGGCCGTGCAGGCTTTGTATAGGATCCCATACAGGCCATGTAGGCTCTGTATAGGATCCCGTACAGGCCGTGTAGGCTCTGTATAGGGTCCCGTACAGGCCATGTAGGGTCTGTATGGGATCCCAGGCAGGCCGTGTATGCTCTGTAAAGGATTCCAAGAAGGCCGTGTAGGCCCTGTATAGGGTCCCATACAGGGCGTGTAGGCTGTGCATAGGATCCCACACAGGCCGTGTAGGCTCTGTATAGGATCCCATACAGGGCGTGCAGGCTTTGTATAAGATCCCGTACAGGCCGCGTAGGCTCTGTATAGGATCCCATAGAGGGCGTGTAGGCTCTGTATAGGACCCCATACAGGGCGTGTATGCTCTGTATCGGATCCCAAGAAGGCCGTGTAGGCTCTGTATCGGGTCCCATACAGGCCGTGCAGGCTCTGTATCGGATCCCGTACAGGCCGTGTAGGCTTTGTATAGGATCCCATACAGGCCAGGTAGTCTCTGTATCGGATCCCGTGCACGCCGTGTAGGCTCTGTATAGGATCCCGTATAGGCCGTGTATGCTTTGTATGGGATCCCATGCAGGCCGTGTCTGCTCTGAATAGGATCCCATACAGGCCGTGTAGGCTCTGTATAGGATCCCGTACAGGCAGTGTAGGCTTTGTATCGGATTCCGTACAGGCCGTGTATGCTTTGTATAGGATCCCATACAGGGCGTGCAGGCTCTGTATAGGATCCCCTGTGGGGTTCCCCAGGGATTCCCGACGGATTCGTCGGATTCAGCATGGATTCCAAAGGATGCCCGAAGGTCTCTTCGCCGGTGCGCATATCGCTTCCAGTCGCAGGAATACGTGGAGTTGCGTAAGGGTGGTCTCAGAGCCACGGTGACCATAGGGATCCTATGGGACTGGTGTTGGTGTTGGTGTTGGTGTTGGTGTTGGTGTTGGGGGGGGGTAGTGGGTCCACGGGTCGTCAGACCACGTGTTCGCCCAGTGGGTGAAGGCGTGGACTGTCAGGCCGTGGACGGGTGGGCAGTGCACGTGTCGACCTTGTTGTTGTTTTTGTTGCTGTTGTTGTTGTTGTTGTTGTTGTTGCTAATGTTGTTATTATTGTTGTTGTTGATGCTGCTGCTGTTATTGTTGTTGAACATTATTAATTCTAAAGAATAATTATTGTTGGGCCCCCTGGTGCGCGCCCCCCCCGCCGCGCCTAGGCCGCAGCCACGTTTTCATCATTTTCGTGAGGAAGCCTCAGGTAATTCGAGGTGATCAAGATCCGGTTGTTTTGTTGTAATCCGTTTTCCCTTGCAAAAAACACTATAAAATGACATTTCTTGTTCTAATATAATCAAATTTCAAGAATCCCTTGCAAAAAATAAGGTAAAGTGGACATTCGCGCGCGCAAGACGAAATCCTTCCAAAAGCTTAGTGTTCGGAGCGATTTTAACATAAAAACATCAAAAAACCAATGGTTTTTCAACAAAAAAATGTCAAAATCTCATCCCGCGCGCTCTTGCGGATTCGTAGGAAACCCAACACTTTTTAAACATTTCTGTCAAACGGGCTTTTGCGAGCAACTTTTTCGAACTTCTGCGACAACGGTTGCGCACCTGCCAGGGCCATCATCCCTGTCAAATAATACCATGCGGGACACATTCGTTTTTTCTTCGCGCGCGCACGCCGAAATCTCCAAAAACCATTGGGTTCTGTGGGTGTGTACCCCACGCCAGTGTAGTAGCCACGGTCGTCCGCACGCCACGAAGTGAAGTGTCCCAACGTCATAGGGCGGGAAGCTGGGTTTGGGTGGTCGCGAAGAGTCGTTTGGATATTTGGTAGAGCTTGTAATGCCCCCCCACGAAGTGGGGGTATTGCCTGGTGTCGTATGAAAACCCTGGCACTGGGGAGAACACCACGCGTTCGGGTAAAATGATTGTTGTTGTTGTTGTTGTTGTTGTTGTTGTTGTTGTTGTTGCTGTTGTTGTTGTTGTTGTTGTTGTTTGTTGTTGTTGTTGTTGTTGTTGAACATTATTAATTCTAAAGAATAATTATTGTTGGGACCCCTGGTGCACGGCCCCCCTGCGCCGCCTAGGCCGCAGCTACATTTTCATCATTTTCGTGAGGAAGCCTCAGGTAATTCGATGTGATCAAGATCCGGTTGTTTTGTTCCCCCCCGCTTTCCCTTGCAAAAAACACTATAAAATGACATTTCTTGTTCTAATATAATCAAATTTCAAGAATCCCTTGCAAAAAATAAGGTAAAGTGGACATTCGCGCGCGCAAGACGAAATCCTTCCAAAAGCTTAGTGTTCGGAGCGATTTCAACATAAAAACATCAAAAAAACTAATGGTTTTTCAACAAAAAAATGTCAAAATCTCATCCCGCGCGCTCTTGCGGATTCGTAGGAAACCCAACACTTTTTAAACATTTCTGTCAAACGGGCTTTTGCGAGCAACTTTTTCGAACTTCTGCGACAACGGTTGCGCACCTGCCAGGGCCATCATCCCTGTCAAATAATACCATGCGGGACACATTCGTTTTTTGCGCGCGCACGCCGAAATCTCCAAAAACCATTGGGTTCTTAAGAATTTTAGCACCGCGCATCATAAAATCACAATTGCACCATGCTGGGCACATGCGCGCCCCGAATAAGTGACCAAGTTCTGTGGGTGTGTACCCCGCGCCAGTGTAGTAGCCACGGTCGTCCGCACGCCACGAAGTGAAGTGTCCCAACGTCATAGGGCGGGAAGCTGGGTTTGGGTGGTCGCGAAGAGTCGTTTGGATATTTGGTAGAGCTTGTAATGCCCCCCCACGAAGTGGGGGTATTGCCTGGTGTCGTATGAAAACCCTGGCACTGGGGAGAACACCACGCGTTCGGGTAAAATGATTGTTGTTGTTGTTGTTGTTGTTGTTGTTGTTTGTTTTTTAGTTGTAGAGCCGTTTTTTTCAATCCGATTGTTGTCGGTGTTTCAAACTGGTGCTCCCGCTGCAGCGTCGGCATCATTTTAGGATCGGCGCTGTGCTCGCGTCGTTCAGAATGACGCTCTCGCCCCAGCGCGAGCCACTTTTCTGGATCCGAGTCCTTTTTAATCGTCGTCGCCCTCCTCATTTCCCCTCCTCCGCCTTCCCCTGGTCCTCCTGCTCCACTCGCTTCTTTCATTCCAGCTGCTGCTGCTCGTCCTCCTCCTTCCTCACCGTCCTCCTTTTCATCCTGGTTATTCTCCTGCTTATCCGCCACCTCCTCCTCCAATGTACGCAGCTCTTTTTTTCCGACCGCACATGACACGATTGGGTTTTTTTTAGTTCCAGGCACGCTATGACAGGCGTCGGCGGATAGATGAAAAACAGCGCAGTGGAAAGGGATGGGAGGGAGGAATAGGGTGTCTCTCCCCCTCTTCCATTCTTCTCCTCCCCCCTCCCTGTGTCCCTCTCCCTCCATCCTCCACCCCCCGTTGGGGCCTGGCTAGTTTTCGTTCGCTGGGCAGGGCGGGATATGAGCACTGCCGAAACAGATGGTTGAGCTGAAAGTTTCACACGTGCGGTCCTTCCAACAATGGAGGGACCCCAGATGGCCCTGCGGAGCTTGACGCTTCCTGCCGAGTCGATCCGATCCACCCCCCGCCATCCACCCTCCACTCCTCACGTTCCGCCCTCGATCCCCCGCCCTCCACTCTCTGGATGCCTCTGGAGGTCCCCAGGGCCCCCAAATGGCAGCAAACATTCCCAACCTTTCGATGCTCGATCCTCGATCCTCCACACTCGACCCTACACCCTGTTAGTTTGTAGATTCCAGGTCTTATTTGGAGGTCCGACGGTGCAGTGCTGTTGCACAGGCATGCACTACGTTTCTGGTCATGGGCTTCAAGAAGTACTAAGCGAGAGCCCCGTTTTGAAAAGTAGCTGTCCTCCATGCGTGGTGCAGCCGTTCCATGCTTCAAGGTTCCTTTGCTTTTGAAGCTCTATCTTTGTGCACGGAAGTCTCTGGGACAAAACACACACAGTCTGTGGAACAAAACACATTGTGGGGAAACAATCGCTGTGTGTGTGTGTGGGAAAAACACACACATAGTGTGTGTGTGTGTGTGTGTGTGTGTGTGTGTGTGTGTGTGTGTTTTCTCCCACACACAGTGTGTGTTTTTTTCCCACAGTGTGTTTGTTTTTTCCCACAGTGTGTGTGTGTGTGTGTGTGTTTGTGTTTTTTTTGTTCCCACAGTGTTTTTTTTTCCGCTGGATCTCATTTCTGAGAAGGACCGCCCCAGTCCGTGCAGCCGTGGCAGGGGCCTGCGCTTCTGGCCATGGACAATGGACGCACCCGGCGAGCGCCCCGTCTCGAAGCGGGGCCGAGCCGCCCTCCATCGGTGCAGCTGCAGCGCATGCTCGGCTTCTTCGGAATCCAGCGTCGAGGGAGTCTCACCCCCCCCCCCTTGTGCCCCCCCCTTGTGGAAAACCGGCCGTCGCCGACCTGCAGGTCGCGCCCCTCTCCCCTTTTTCCCCTGCGCGCGCGACTTCGCGTTCCCCCGTTTCTTTTTGTGGTGTCGTCTCTACTGTGGTAAGCGGGTGCAGTTTCTGTGCCTTGCTGCTGGTTGGATGATCGGTTGACTGAGGGGCAGTAGGATGATGAGGAGGCGGAAGAGGAGGTGGAGATGGAAATCCCTCATCCTTCCTCTTTCTTCCCATCCTCCCACTCTCCCTCGCGCCCCCCTCCCCCTTGCCGTGCGCCCCCCTCTCCCTCCCCCCTCCCCTGTGCCATCCCTCATCTTCTCCTCTTCCTCCACGTGATCAGCGTTCTCTTCGTCCTCACCCTGTTCCTTCTCTTATTTTTCAACTCCTCTGCCTCTCCTCCTCCTCCTCCTCCTCCTCCTCCCCGTCGTGCTCCCGCCCTCAGGCTACTGCCGCTCCTCCCCGTCGTCCTCCTTCCTCCTCTTCCTCCTTCTCCTCGGCCCCCTCCCTCCTCCCTCCTCCTTCGCTTATCTTCCTCTTCCTCCCCCTCCTCCCCCTCCTCCTCCTCCTCCTCCTCCTCCTCCTCCTCCTCCTCCTCCTCCTCCTCCTCCTCCTCCTCCTCCTCCCCTGGATGTCCTCGACCCCCGAAGGCACCCGAGCTCTCCCAGGCAGGCCGCGTTCCCGGCGTTCCCGCAGTCCTTCGAGGAGATGGTGCGCTTCACGGCGCCCCGGGAGTGGCCGCCGGACGGCTCCCACGCGGCCCCGGAGTGCCTCGCTGGCGGCCGCGGGTCGCCGCTGCCCGAGGTGGCCGAGGCTAGGCTGTGCCGTGGCCACCCGGCCGTCCCGCAGGTGGCCCTTGCTAGGGGGCCACAGGCGAGCCCTACCCCTACCCCCCACGATTTCTGAGAGGGAGGGTGGGGTTCACTTCGCTCGAGAGCTCCCGAGCGAAGTGAACCCCGCCCTCCCCCTCAGGAATCGTGGGGGGGAGGGGTAGGGCTCGCCTGTGGACCCCTACTTGCCGCACACGGCTGCGGCGAGAGCGGTCCGAAGCGCCCTCGGCACGCCTGGCGTGTCTGGCGGCGGCGGCGTCGCCGCCGCAGGGCGCGGGTCGCTAAAGGGGGAGGAGAAGTTTTTGGCGGAGGAGCAGGCGTGAGGGAGGGGGGAGAGAGGGGGGAAAGAGGGGGAGGGGTGGGGAGAGATGGGGATGGATGGGGGGGAGAGGTGGGAGCATGAGTTAGCAGGAAAGGAGGGAGGAGGGAGGAAAAGGAGGGAGGGGGGAGGAAGAGGAGGAGAATGAGGAGGATGAGGAGGAGAAGGAGTAGGAGAGGAAAGAGAAGGAGAGGGATAATTACCCCAGTTCGACCCTACCTAGAAGTTGGAGCCCCTAGGAAAGCAGCATTAGTTGCTATGCTATGCTATGCTATGCTATGCTATGCTATGCCATGCCATGCCATGCTATGCTGCGCTATGCTATGCTATGCTATGCTATGCTATGCTATGCTATGCTATGCTGCGCTCTGTGATCTACTATGATATGCTATGCTATGCTAAGCTATGCTATGCCATGCTGCGCTGTGCTATGCTAAGCCATGCTATGCTGTGCTATGCTGCGCTATGCTATGCTATGCTATGCTATGCCATGCAATGCTATGCTTTGCTGTGCTATGCTTGGCTATGGTATGCTATGGTATGCTATGCTAATGCAGCGCTGCGCTATGCCAAGCTAAGCTAAGCTAAGCTAACCCTCTAGGCAGAGCCTAGGTAGGGAATTACACCCATGCTAATTACCCGGACAGAAAACTAAACTGGCAACGCGGTTGGCACACACGAGCGCCACAAAATACATCCACAGGTCTGGGGCAGGAGGACCAGGAGCTGGATGACGGTGAGGATGACGAGGAGGAGCAGGTGGCAGCGGCGGCAGTGGCGGCAGCGGCGGCGTCGCCCACGGATCCGTTTTTTTGTTTGCTCTAGGCGGAAGGGACGACGACGACGACGACGACGACGACGGACGACGACGACCGACGACGACGACGACGACGACGACGGATGCTCTGGTGATGCGATGGTGCCCATGGTGGGGGCGACGGGGGCGACTACGATGATGATTTTCGCCTCTAAGCTAAGATGAAGCTAAGCTAAGATGAAATAAGCTAAGATGAGATAAGCAACGCTAAGCTAAGGGAACGTAACTGGGGGAACCGCGGGGCGGATCCTGGGGGAACCGCCCGGGGCGCGTTCCACTGCCCGGCTCCTTTGAGCAAAGAGAGTAAGAACCCCTTCTAGGCAGAGCCTAGGAAGGGAATCAGTGTAAACCCAAGACGCGTCAACGATGTTGCAATAAACTCTTCCTCCAAGTTCCCTCCTCATAGGTCCTTGCGAGGATTTGTTTTCATTGCGGGAAGTGCCCTGTCGTGACAAAGCATCATTCCTGGGACTTCAGCGCCGCGAATCAACGCGACTGTTCCGTCCTGACAATCGTAAACCCTGCAAGAGCACCATTCCTGGGAAATCAACACCGCGAACGAACGTTACTGTTGCGTCCTGACAGTCCCAAATCGTGCCAGAACGCTACGCCTGGGACTTCAACCCCACGAGCCCTCGAAATTGCTGAAGAATTTATAGACGAAAGCGCGCGGCGCTAAAGCGAGAGCCACATTTTGAAAAGGAGCCACCCTCCTTCCTTGAAGCTGGTGCATAAATTGCAGACGAACGTGCGCGGAGCCAAATCGAGAATCATATTTTGAAAACGGCGCGCCCTCCATGCTTGAAAAGCTGTTGCAAACTTCAAAGACGAACGTGCACGGCGCCAAGACGAGAGTCACATTTTTGAAACGATCCGCTCTCCATCTTCGCAAGGGCTGCAAACTTTTAAGACACATGTGCGCGGTGCCCAGGCGAGATTATCATTTTGAAAACTGCCCGTCCTGCATCCTTGAAGCTGTTGTGAATTTTAGACCTCAGGACCATACATGATGAGGAAGTCTCAGGCAAAATGCCTGGCCCGGCCTTTAGACACGTCTGGATGTGCGACAGGACAGGGAGGAGCTTTTTGTACGGGAAAAGGACGTCTGGGGATGCGATAGGACAGGAACGACTTGTTGGTAAGGGACAGGGATGGAGGAGGAGCCGGAGGATGATGATGAGGAGGAGTAGGACTGGTGCAAATCCAAGACTCATCAACGATGGGGTTCACCTTCGATCACGGAAGTGCCCCGATGGAAGACAAAGCGTCTGTAAATCGTGAACCGTGCCAGAACACCACCCTTTGGATTTCAACGCCGCGAATCAACGCTACTGTTGCGTCTCGACGATCCTGAATCGTGCCAGAACAGCATTCCTGTGATTTCAACAACGCGAATCAACGTATTTGTTTCGCCCTGACAGTCCTACGTTGCGCCCAAACACAATTTCCAGGACGTCAAGCATGATAATCCTTTAATATGATGCAATTCTTTGCGACGAATGTGCGCGGCGCTAGAGCGAGAGCCACATTTTGAAAAGGTACCACAACCCATCCGTGAAACTCTTGGAACATTTTGGGACGAATCTGCGCGGCGCCAAGGCGAGAGCCACATTCTGAAAGCCGCCCGCCATCCATCCGTGAAGCTCTTGCATTGTTCAATTTTGAAAAGGACCCGCCCTCCATCTTTGAACCTATTGCAGATCTTGAGGTTCATGAATCTAGATGGTGGGGACGTCTTAGGCGAACCGCCTGGCCCACCCTGCCGACACGCATCGAGGTGCGACAGGGAGGAATTATTTTAAGGAAGAGGGGTGGAGCAGGAGGAGGAGGAGGTAGAGGAGGAAGAGGAGGAGGAGGAAGAGGAGGCGGAGGAGGAGGAGGAGAGAGGAGGAGGAGGGAGGAGGAGGAGGAGGAGGAGGAGGAGGAGGAGGAGGAGGGGAGGAGGAGGAGGAGGAGGAGGAGGAGGAGGAGGAGGAAGAGGAGGAGGAGGAGGAGGAGGAGGAGGAGGAGGAGGGAGGAAGAGGAGGACGAGGAGGAGGACAAGGATGAGGAGGAGGGGAAGGTAACGACGGGGCCTCGGACCGCTGACGCACCAGTCTCGAGCGGCCGGGGGCCACCTCTGGCGCCGGCCGGCTGCCAGGGTGTTGCTTGGCCAGGTGGCTGCCGCCTTCGGCCCTGGCGGCATTCCGTCGCGGCGCAGGGAGTTCGAGCTTCTCCGCGAGTCGGCCTCGTGGCCAGGGTTCCTGCCGAGGGGAGCCGAAGGGGCGAGGGACAAGAAGCTCGTGTCTTCGCCCAAGAAGCGCCAGGGCCCTGGGCACCGCAGGCATGGCTGCTCGAGGTCGAGCAGTCCGCGGCCGTCCCCGCGGCTTCCGCCAGTGGGCACCGCGCCAGGCCCCAGCGCCGCAGCGGGTGCAGCAGCCACCCTTGCGTCCTGCGGGCTGCCGAGCTACGAGGCCCTCACGCTCCCGAGGCACATCAAGCACATGTCAAAGCTGATGCAGTTCGATGAACCGCTGTAGGCGCAACGGCCGCATTCTGTATTGGCAACCGCGAGGAGCGACTGTTAAGCAGTAGCGACCCACGGACATTCTAATCGAAAGGGCTTCCGCCATTCCGCCGACTCCCAGAAGAGGAGTTGAGCGGCTTCCGACTTCGGATGTGTTGTCTACCCTTTTTCGTCATGATGCCTGCGTGTAGTTGTTGCTGATCCATCCTTCCTTTGCTTCGCGTCTGTTGCTGGGCTTCTTTGGGGCCTCTGGGAGGCCTCGGGGGTGGTCTCCTGGGTGCCCGTTGAAGGCTCCTGGGGCCTTTTTGGGGTCCTGTGGGGGCTTCTCGGGAGCCTCTTGGGGGCCTCTTGGGGGTATGTTGGGGGTCTCGGGGGCCATCTTCTTAGGCCCCTCTTGAGGCCCTTTTGAAAGCATTTTTGGTGGACTTGCGGGCCTCTCGGGCTGAACTTTGGGCTCTCTCGGGCTGTCAGTGGGCCCCCTTGATGGCTGCTTGGGCCGCCTTGGGCCAGTTTGGGGGGCCTCCTTGGATTCACAGAAGCGCGACAAGGCAAGAACGCCAGATTCGCTCAAACAATAATGGAACAGCACTAATCTTGTCTTTTGGGTGTCCCCTTGGAGTCCTCTTTGGGCATGTCGGGGGTCTCGTGTGCCCTCGTGCGGCAACCTTGTGTTTTTCTGATCTGAGGCGTCTCTGGCGTGTGAGACGCTTCTTGGGCCATCTCAGAAAGCATCTTGCACCGAGATTTCAGGCATCCAGGGGAGGGGGGAGGGGACATGTGGACAGCCAAGAGGCTCATGCGCCATTTCACCCCTGGCAAGCGTGGGTCGGCGGACTTGTGAATAGGGCAAAGAGACGACATTATCGTGGTGGGCATCCAGAAGAATAGCAGGCGCGTCGCCAGAGTCGTTGTCTTGTGCTGCTTCCCTTGCGCACAATCCGCGAGTTCATTGCGACGGTCGTTTTTTTGCAACCCTCCTTCGTTGGGTTCTCGTTTTGAACAGAGCTCTCTGGTCTCCAGTCCTCCTTCCTCCCGCCTCCCGCCCTTTCTCCCTCCTACCTGCCTGCTACCCTGCCTCCTATTTCGAGAGCTGCGGGGGGGGGGGGGGGGCCGGGAAGTGACGTCGTACCGCAGACTCATATTAGATCTCGCCATCCGGGGGGTGGGCTGCAAACTGCAAATTTGTCGCCCCTTTCGAAGGCTGCTGGGGGATCCAGCAGGGTGACGTCCTACGCGGACCCAGGTGAGACCTCATCATCACAGGGGTGGCTGCGAACTGCGAAACTGTCGCCACTTTCAAAAGCTACTGCGGGGTGTAGTTGAGTGACGTCTTACTCTGATCAGGTGTGACCTCGCCGTCGCTGCGGGCTGCGATCTGCGAGACTGTCGCCACTTTGGATGACTGCGGGGGGTCCAGCGGAGTGACATCTTATTCAGATCAAATGAGATCTCGCCGTCGCTGCGGGTTGTGAACTTCGTAACTGCCGCCACTGTCAAGGGCTGCTGGGGAGTGACGTCTTATTCAGATCAAATGAGACCTCGCCGTCGCTGCGGGTTGTGAACTTCGTAACTGCCGCCACTGTCAAGGGCTGCTGGGGAGTGACGTCTTATTCAGATCAAATGAGACCTCGCCGTCGTTGGGGGTTGTGAACTTCGTAACTGCCGCCACTGTCAAGGGCTGCTGGGGAGTGACGTCTCATTCAGATCAAATGAGACCTCGCCGTCGTTGGGGGTTGCGCTGCGATCTTCGAAGCGAGGGTCCAGCGGAGGTACGTTTTATTCAGATAAGATGGGGCCTTGCCATCGCCCTGGGCAGCGAGCTGCGAAGCTGTCGCTTCGGTGGTCCAGCGGAGTGACGTTTTATTCAGATCAGATGGAACCTCGCCGTCGGTGGGGGCTGCGATCTGCGAGACCGTCGCCACTTAGGATGGCTTGTGGGCGTCCAGCGGAGTGACGTTTTGTTCAGATCAGCTGAGGCCTCGCCGTCGCTGGGAGCTGCCAGGGCCTGTTCATGCACCACGGAGTCATTGCCGACGCTGGGTGCAAGGACGCGGAGGACTTGGACGCCGTCTGGCTGCATTTCTACGTGATGGATGGTCTCCAGGGTGACGACGGTGGACAACCTGTTGGTGATACGCGACCCCGTCCTTGATCTTGTTTTGTGCGGGCCGCATGCAAACCTAACGGCGTACTTGCGGGCGTTTAGCTCCCGCTCCGAAGCGTGCAGTAAGGAGGCGGGAGACTAGCGGGCGAACTAGGCCACGCTCGCATCTTGCTCTAGCTATGGCAAGTTGTTCCTTGGGAGCGCCACAGCGACATGGCGTGAGTCGCGCTGCTTTCAGCGTGCCATTGGAAAGCAAACGCCACCCTCTTTCCTCATCCTGCCTCCCTTGTTGTCGTCCTCTTTCTCTTTCCGCCATCTCTTCTCCTGTTCTTCTCTTGCCCCTCGTCCTCGCCCCCATTTCCCTTGCGAGCCTAGGGCTTCAGTCCTTGTCCTTCCACGACTGACCCGTGAGTCGTGCAGCGCGCGCGCGTCCCATGTTGCTTGAACAACACATGGCGGTCCCTTTGTTGTCACCAGCCACAAAAATGTGGGCCAAGCCCAACTCATCTTGTCACTCAATCCACATTGGTTGGGTACGTTACATTGGAGTTGTTCCCCTGCCATCCTGAAGCGGGTGCCCGTGTTGAACAGAGCATTGCTGTTCATTCCTTTCGTGTCCAGTTATGTTCTCGCCTTTTTCTCCTCCTGCCCCCTACCTTTTGCCGGTTTCCAACTTCTTCGCCTCCCCCGGTGCTGCCACTTGCGCAGT
>CAUYUJ010016624.1:191251-201251 GCA_963575745.1 Prorocentrum cordatum
TTGCGCACTGCGAAATCATAAAGGGCGCCGTCAGCAAGGGCGTCGGTGGCAAGATGAGTCTGGAGAAGCAGGCCGCGTTTCCGGGGGTGTCGAGGTCGGCATCGTCCGTGGTGGTGTCGCCTGACCTGGTCGAACATGTGCGCAGTGATGTCGAGATGGGGGCCAAGTCGCACAAGAGTCTGCGCCTGGCGCGCGAGGAGCAGGGGGCCAGCGCGGATGCACCACCCCTCCCTCGCGGCGATCGCCGTGGGCCTGCCCGCGCTCAAGATGTCCACGATTATGGGGGACGTCGGCCCCAGGACATCCTTCCTCCGCCGTGCCTGTTCGCTGCGGCGCCATTGGGCAAGGGCGCAATGTCCGCACTCGCCATGGGCGCGCGGAGGAGGCTGGGCCGGAAGAGGGTTGTCTGCAACGATGTTCTCGGTGCTGTGGACGCACTGAATTGGCTTCATGAGCAATCGCTTACGCGTGGTCGTGACCGACATGCAAGGTATGTGGGCCCGTCGCTCGCTCAGACCAAGTGCCGCGCCCGCGTCGGCGAGTCTGTGCGGTATCTTGGCCCTCCGCGCTTGTCTCTTCCCCCCGCGGGGGCGCTCATGCAGCTTCGCGTGGCCAGGGGCGCCTGCGCTGTCGAGCAGTCGCCCCTCGGGAGCTGCGACCCCGCGCTCCTCTGGTTTCGTTGGAGCCGTGGCCCAACTTGGCATGCATGTTTTGCTATGTGACACCACGCTGGGTGAAGAATGCGACCTCTCGCGTCTTTGTATTCGATCGCTCCTTCTTTCGTGGGCTCGCCCGGGCCGCGTCAGAGGTTGGCGCGCTGGGGTCTCTTGCAATGCTCTGGCGAGGTGCGGCGGCCATGGAGTCGGCGCCCCTCCCGTGCGCTCCGACCTCCACCTTCTTGGCCTGCCCGACCTCAGGCCTCATTTGCAAGCGATTGTTGGCGTGTCTAATGCTCTGAATAATTTCGCGGCCGCGCTTGCGTGTATCATTTTGCCTCTGCGAATCCGTCGGAGTTTCGAGAACCCTGGGGCGCCGCGTCGCGGCCTGCCATATCACTTCCGCGTGTCAGTGGGGGGCGCCCTGGAAGAAAGACACTGGGCTCATTTTTGGAGACCTCGACCCAGGACCGTTTCGGGCCTCTCGTTGTTTAGTGCAGCACAGAAACACTCCCCCTAATCCGTATGCCGCTTGAGTCGAGTGCATTTCTAGGAATGCGACTATGGAGTTTATATCGGGCTTCACGCGGGTTTATATTTGATCATTCGATGCATCCGCAACCGTTCTGGCTCTAGCGCCCCGAGGTGAAAATGTCGTCGAGGATGTAGGCCCTGCGGGGCCCTGTTCGATCTCGGCACGCTAGCGCGATTCCGCGGATGGTAGCGGAGCGTGGCCAGGGACGGATCACCTTCCCTTGTCTGGCGATCCTCGGTCACGCGGCCGCGGCGGGCGCCGCGGCGATGGAGGCCCTCGCAGAGCGCGTGCGGCTCGTGGAGGGCGAGGTGACGCGACGCCGCGAGGTGCTCGCAGATAATGAGAACGTGAGGCTCAGGCTTGACGCAGCTGAGCAGCAGCTGTCCATGGGCGAGCAGCGAGCAGGAGAGCGGGGCCCTGGAGCAGCAGCGGCAGGTCTCGGCGGAGGCCAGATGGTCGACGCTAGACGGCTGAACAAGCCGCGCACGTTCACGGGCCTGCACTCAGAGTGGAAGACGTGGTCGTTCGACTTCGAGGCCTACGTGTTTGCGGTCCAACCCCGACTGGGGGATCTACTCAACCAGGCATCGAGGACAGCCGGCGTACTGACGGCGCAGAGTAAGGTGGGCGCCACGCTGGACACTCAGCTGTGCTACATTCCGGTCTCGGTGACCTCAGATGTGGCCAAGGTCGAGGTCAGAGAGGCTCCGCGAGGCGACGGGCTCTCGGCGTGGTGGCACCTGCTCAGGGAGTTCGCGCCGAAGGAGGCGAACCGCTTCGCGGCTATGGTGGGCCGCGCCGTTCGGTGCGAGTTCGCTGACCCCGTGATGACGAACGTGGCGGAGTTTGAGCAGCTGGCGCGGGAGTGCGCCGACCAGCGTGGTGACGTGATCTCAGACAACATGAAGCGCGGGGTGATCATGTCGGGCAACAAGAGCGAGAAGCTGGCAGACCACCTCAGTCTGAATGCGTCGCGCCTAGGAATCTACGAGGAGCTGGAGCAGGAGCTGAAGACGATCTGCGCAGCGCAGCGACGACGGGCAGCGACGGGCGCTGGTGGCGACGGAGTGGTTCCCATGCAGGTCGACGCGATTGGCAGGGGCAAAGGGGGCCGCAGAGGCAACGGCAAGGGCAAGGACAGCAAGGGCAAATCCAAGGGCGACTCCATGGGCAAGAAGGGCGACGCGAAGGACAAGGGCCGAGAGACCCGCAACTGCCATTACTGTGGGAAGGCGGGCCATCTCGCGGCGGACTACCGCGAGAAGAAGGCCGACGAGAAGAGGGTCAGGGAGGTTGCCTCGCTGGCGGAGAGCCCCAAAGGACAGTCTTCGGCGGCAACTGCGGCTTCAGCGCTGCAGGGCAACGGCGCTGGCTCGCAGGCCAGTCTGGCCCCGGCCGTAGATGTCTCGCGCGTGGCGGCGGTGCTGGCGCAAATGCAGCTGCAGCAGCAGCGGGGCTTGGCCTGTGCGAGCTCAACCGTCCACATCGCGAACATCAACATGGCCGGCCGTGCCGACATCCCAACGCTCGAGGAGTACCACTGGCAGGTCGGCATGCTCTATGACAGGACGCAGTGCGACGCGCTGCCAGTTGCGGTCGGCGACGCGGTGGAGTTCGACTGGGCGCTCTTCGACGCGGGCTCAGGGCTCATCACCTGCCCCCAGGAGTTCGCGGACGCGACCGAGATGCTGCCGCCCAAGATATTACTTCGTTGTGTGTCGACGACAGGCGACGCGGTCAAGTCCATGGGCACGAGGATCGTCGCGGCCGAGAGCGAGGGGGTGCCTCTGCATATTGAGTTCCAGGTGCCGAACGTGAAGCGGGCCATCGTGGGCGCGGACACCTTTACCGAGGGCGGCCGCATTTCGATCCTCGGCAAGGGGCCTTACATCCTGCTGACGGACGGCCGCAATATCAGGCCGTGCAGGGGCGGGAAGACGTTCTGGCTCAGGACCAGGAGGCCCGCCGAGAAAGTCGCCGAGCCCATCCTCGTCAACCCAATTCAGCCGAACACTGAGGCACGAGCCATACCTCACGAGGCACCTGCTAACGAAGAAGACGCATAACCTGGAGCAGACCCCGCAGCGCCAGGGCCGATGCCACCTCCACCCGCGCCACCTGCTGCTGGGGACGCCCAGGGTCAACCTGACCAAGACGGTGATCAGCGTGAAGGATTGCGACGGCCACGTGAGGACGGAGCGCTAATGCGAGTCTCTGGAGAGGCAGCAGCGGCATGGGCGAGAGGGATCACATTGATGCCAGACCGAGCAATCCGAAAACAGCATCGGCTCACTCACTGGCCCCCCCCGCACTTGGTGCCTATTCTGCATCGTGGGCCGTGACCAGACCCGCGCAAGCGCTTGGCTGACCCCGGCCGCCTGATCCCGCTTGTCTGCGTCGACTACCTGTTCCTGGGAGACGTCGAGGGCGACCCGCTCACAGTGCTGAAAATCGAGAGCGATCGAGAGCCATCGAGAGCGCGCAGATGACAACGAAGGGCCCTGCTGACTATGCCGTGGCAGTGACGACAGCGGCGATGCGCATGTGGGACCTCGACCGTGTTCTTCTCGGTGCCGATGGCGAGCCCGCCGTCCAGGGTGCCGCTGGCTCGAGGCGAGGGGGGCGTTCCCCGCAGTGGGCCCAGGCGAGACCCCAAGAGTAAGGGAGCTATCCAGAACGCCAACAAGATGGTCGAGGGCATGTTCCGCACTTTGAGGGCATCGATTGAGTCTCGGTGCAGCGCCCAGCTCACGCTGAACCATTGGATCATGGGCTGGATGATTCAACGCTCGGGCTGGATCCTGTCGCGGAGGATGGCCTCGCCCCCTACCAGCATTTGAAGGATCGCGCCTACGGAGGAGCTGTCTGCGAGTTCGGGGAGACGGTGATGTGCAATATCCAGAACATATCCCACCACAAGGCTGAGAACCGATGGGGCAAAGCCATCTGGGTCGGGAAGGACAACCGCGCGGAGGAGCACCTCTTGACGACCGCTGCTGGCAGGAAGACGGCGAGGACCGTCAGTGGGCGCGTGGAGGATCAGCGCTGGTCCAAGAACTTGTTCAACAAGGTCGAGTGCACGCCGTGGGGCGCTTGCGCGGGGCCAGAGGCAGCGCCGCCTCCACCGCGCCGTCGCTATATCACGAGGTGATCATTGATCGAGTGGGACCTACACCTGGATGTGACGGCTGCCGCGGACTCGGCCATCCACGCACTGAAGCTTGCCGAGAGCGCGTCGAGGGCTTGACTTGATGAAAGCCGAGGAGGATATTGACAAACGAGGTAGCAGTTCGAGCGGCCGGGCCCGCAGCTGCTGCCGCGCCCCCAGGAGGGGGGCAACCTGCTCAACCAACCTCCAGCCGTGGCACAGGGCCCACAATCTGCTACCGGGGCCGACCAAGGGGGGCGACCCCGCAGACAGCGGCTGGAGGCGGACGCACCGTAGGACCCCACATGCAGGAGGATGCCGTGAAGATGCCGCAGCAGGACGGCATGGGGCCCGGCGTGTCCGAGATGGATTTCAAGGGCGCCCTGGCGGAGGCGAAGCGGGGGCCGAAGCAGAAGGTTATCGCAGGTCTGTCCGTGAACATGGCGACTGCAGCTCTCGCGCTGACGCGCGACGCCGTCCCCCGCGACGACGTGACGGACATCGCCAAGCAAGGCCTCTACGACCGCGAGGCGGGGCGAGTTCAGGGAAGAGGCTGGGCCCCGCGCAGGTGAAGCGAGGCAGGGAGAAGGGGCGCATGCAGATGGAGGACTTTCAGGTCTTCGATCGAGCGCCCAAGAATCTGGCGAAGGGCAAGCGCGTCCGACGGAAGTGAGCCGACGACGAGCGCTTCGACGAGGACGGCAAGGAGTCGGTCAGATCGCGTTTCGTGGCCACGCAGTTCGCCTGGGACGTGCGCGACGACACCTTCGCAGGCACTCCACCACTGGCCGCGTTCAGGCTGGTGGTCTCCGTCGTCTCGAGCCTCTGCTTCGCGGGGATTGGCGACGACGGCATGATCGCGCTCTACGACGTGTCGGTGGCTATCTTTCACGCGTATATTTATGATGACATCCACGTGGTCCCACCCCGCGTAGAGGAACCATAAGGCATCGTTTACCAGCTGATGCGCGCTCCCTACGGCACGAGACGCGCACCGTTCCTGTTCTAGAACCTGATCGTGGAGGTCATGGACAAGGGCGGATCCACGCGCATCAAGGTGACGGTGCAGGTGTACTACCACAAGGGGGGGCTGCTGATGGTGATCGTGCATGGGGATGGCTTCCTGGCTGGAGGAGTGGAAGGAATCTCTGGACTGGCTCGACGAGTCGGTGAGGGGACACCTCGAGGTCAATGTGATGCCGAGGGGAGGTAGCCCTAGGCAAGGGGGAGTCGAGTCAGGGAGCTTCCTCAAGCGGACGGTGACGTTGCGCCCCGAAGGGTTCCGCATCCAGCACGACCGCAAGCGCGTGAAGGTTCTGGTCAGCACCATACTCAACAGGAAGGTCGGTGTTAGCAGCAGCACGAAGCGGTCGATCACCCCCGCCTCCAAGACCATTGGGAAGGATTGCAGGGAGTCGCCGGACGAGCTCAGCACGGAGTACGCGACCACCGACCGCGGCATGGCACCCGCCGCCCTGTGCGTGGTTCATGGCCGATTGGACATCCAGCAAGCCGTGGGCATACGTCATGAGGGGCATGGTAGCACCCACCTGGCACCATGGGCTACTACTGCAGCGGCTGGCGAGCTACCTGGAGCAGCACCCGCAGTTCGAGCTCTTCTTCGAGTTCCAGAGGATGCCCATGGTGATCGCGGCGGAAGTCGACAGCGACTGGGCGTCCGAGCGTGGTCGGAGGTCCGTGGACGGGGGGTTTCTGTTCATCGGCTCGCACATGATCGAAGGCTGGAGTGGCCAACAGGGCAATCGCGCGCTGAGCAGCGCGGAGGCGGAGGTCACAGGGGTCGTGAACGGCTCGGCGAGAGGCATCTGGTCGAGGAACGTGATGCTGGAGATGGGGTTCGAGATGACCCTGCAGGTGAACACTGACAGCTCGGGGGCCAAGGGCATCGCATCACGCTTGGGAAGCGGAACGGGTACGCCACCTGCAGGCGAAGTAGTTCTGGGTGCAGAAGAAGGTCAGGGACGAGACGGTCTCGATGGCGAAGATTCACGCGGACACGGGCAGGGCCGCGCGGGCACAGGTGCCAGATCTTCTTTGTGCTAGAGTTTCTCAGGACGGCTTCTGTTCAGTAAGATGAGCCCCAGGCTAAGCCCAGCGGCCGAGGAGGAGTGCAGCACAGAAACATACCTCCCCGAATCCGTATGCCGTATGTTACGAGTACGTTTCTAGGGAAACGACTCGGGAGTTTCTATCTGGTTTCACACGGTTTTATGTATGATCGGTTGATGCATCCGCAACCGTTTTGGCTCTAGCGCCCTGAGGTGAACATATCATCGAGGATGTAGGCCCTGCAAGGCCCAGTTCGATCTCGGAACGATGGCGCGATTCCGCGGATTCAGGCTCCAGGCGAAGGACCTGTTCACGTACGAATCGGCCCCGCCAGCAGCTCTAGGGTTTCTTGCCTTGGGGCGATGTTAAAACCAAACACGGTGCCGAGTATCCACGAAAGTTTTGCGTCGCCCTTGCACGTGTCTTTCACAATGCCGAAGTCAGAGCCCCCGCCGAAGTGATTCAGAAAGCTTTGGGTTAGTGGGTCACCTGTTTTCGGCGTTTCCAGTTTGCTCAGCAAAATCGGGAGTATGTCTGTTGATTTTGTTTTGAGGGGTGAATTCGCCCTCGTGACTTGAGCGTGCCTGTGCCTGGCGGCGGCCTCGACGGCAGGATCCTGCGTGTGCTCCGTCTCTTGCAGCTGCTGGCAGACAAAAGAGCGCTAAGGGGTATCGTGATTTTACGGGTTTTCGACGTTCTTTTGGGTCCGCCGCCGTTTGATGTCGGTCAAGTCTTCCGCCTCCTCCTCTCCTCCACCGCTCTTTCTTGTCACATGTGATTTTGTTCTGAGGGGCGAATTCGCCCCTCGTGCCTTGAGCGTGCCTGTGCCTGTCGGCGGCCCCGACGGCAGGATCCTGCGTGTGCTCAGTCTCTTGCAGTTGCTGGCAGACAAAAGAGCGCTAAGGATAAGGATGGTGCTGATGACGATGATGATGATGGTGGTAATGATGATACTGATGATGAGGGTGATGTGACAAGGACAATGCTGTTCCTGTTAGAAGCTGCATGGATAACCTCGGCACTGGACGCCCCCAAGAAGTTGCCATAGTGACCCTAGATAGCCTTCGGAGTGGTCAGCGACTGCCCTGGCGCACCCCTCAAGAAGGCTTAAGAGAGCCCCAATAGTGTCCCAAGGTGACCCCAAGAGCCCACGAAGGCGCCCCAGAGGCGCCCACGACGGCCCTGGAGGCCCACGATATGGCCCACGAGAGTCCCAAGCTGGCCTCCGCAGTTGGCCATCTTGGCTCAATCGCGAGTCGCAGGCGCAACAAATGTGGCGACACCCAGGCCGACTCGGGCGGTGGGCGAGACCCACTCGGGATTTGTGGGGGACATGAGCAGCGCGCCCGTGCTCTCCGGCGCCGCTGTCCGAGACAGACACTGCGAGCAAGGGCGACAGCCCGGCTACACCATCGCGGACGACGTGCCATTTTCGCGCATACTGGACCACGCCACGGCTCAGGATCGGCGGCGAGCGAGGGGGGTAATGACAAGCCAGGTGCGCTCGCGCCATCTCTGACGGTCTACCCCTGCCTCCCATCCCTTACCATGGCGTAGATATCCTCTCTATTCGCACAGTCGGCTGTCGAGCAGGGCAATGATCGCGAGCGGGGAGGCGAGCATTGCATGGCGTAGAAGAGCACGGCAGAGCGCAGCGTGCCATAGCATGGCGTGGCATTTTGCAGTGAAACATTGCATCACAAAGCATTGCAACGCAAACCATGGCATCGCACAGCGGCGCATAGCACGACACCGCACAGCATGTCATGGCATGGCGCCGGGTTCCTTGGAGGGTAAGTGGATCGTCTTCGAGATGTCTGGGCCGGTCTGGAGTCGTGGCTCCATGTCTAGCTCCTTGGGCTCCCCGAAAAGCTCCACACAAGGCGGGGCTGATAGATGGGAAAACGCTGGCTCTGCTTTCAACATCGCCTTCTCAAAGCAGAAACGGGCTCCTGCTTGATACTTCCTGAAAGCGACGACGCCACAAAGTGGGGCTTTCTGCGGCGCAAAAAACGAATCGACGCCGAATGTGTAATCACTTCCAATTGTTTTTTCTGGGTGGTATTCTTTAGATTTTGGGGCCTATCTGGAAGGACCCGAAACGCCCGTGCTGGAGCGGGAGCATGATTTGGAACAACCAGGGGCGCTGAAATGGGGCCAGCGCTTCAGCGGGAGCAACATGTTGAAAAAAACCCAAGCGACAACGCAGTTACCGGGAACTCTGTGTGCCCCAGAAGTCCCCAAGAGGCCCATAAGAGACCCCAAGACGACCCCAACAGGCCCCCAGGAGGCCCCCAAGAGGCCCCCAAGCGGCCCTAGGAGGCCCCCCAAAGGCCCCCAAGCGGCCCCAGGAGGGCCCCAAGAGGCACAATTCATTGCTTTTTCCTGAGGTTTTGGAGAGATTTTGGCGTTTCCACCTTTTCGGCTTCCCGAAACAACTAGACGGCCCAAAAGGTCCCAAGACCGCCCTAAGAGGGCCCAAGAGGCCCCCAAGAGGGCTCCAAGATGTCCCAATAGGGCCCCGAAATGGCCCAAGAGGCCTCCAAGACGGCTCAAGAAGGCCCCAGGAACGCCCCAAGAGAGAGAGGTCCCAGGGGGGAACACGAATCAACATTCCGAGCTCTCGGCCCTAAGAAGACCCCAGGAGTCCCCAAGAGGCCCCAAAGAGACCCCAAGACGCCCCCAACAGGCCCTCAGAGGGCCCCAAGAGGCCCCCAAGCGGCCCCAGGAGGGCCCCAAGAGGCACAATTCATTGTTTTTTTCCTAAGGTTTTGGAGAGATTTTGGCGTTTCCACCTTTTCGGCGTCCCAACACTCCAAGACGGCCCAAGAGGCCCCCAAGACTGCCCCAAGAGGGCACAAGAGGCCCCCAAGAGGGCCCCAAACGGCCCAAGAGGGCTCCAAGACGGCCCAAGAGGCCTCCAAGACGGCTCAAGAAGGCCCCAAGAACGCCCCAAGAGAGGTCCCTTGGGGGGAACACGAAACAACATTTCGAGCCCTCGGCCCTAAGAAGCCCCCCGGAATCCCCGAGAGGCCCTTAAAGAGGCCCCAAGAGGCCCCCAACAGGCCATCAGGAGGCCTCCAAGAGGCCCCCAAGCGGCCCCAGGAGCCCCCCAAATGCCCCCCCGAGCACGCAAGCAAGTGCCAACGACCCGACGCGTTTACGAGTCCCCACGAGATAAAAACAGCCGCCGCCCCTGCAGCTCCGCACCGCGAAAGACCACTCGGTCAGTCGACAACGGCACGCAATCATGGGCCGGCGGATTGAATAAACGATTCAATGAAGAGTACGCGGAGGCGGGCCGGGTATCTTCTGGACGTCATCAGGGGCGAGAGGAGAGTAGTATTCATATTGTGTATTTATTCAGGAGAAGGCCTTTTCAGAAGGCGGCGGGACTTCTCAGAAGCCCTCGGGCCTTCTGGGAGGTTTTCTGCGTCTTCGGGGACAGCTTTGAAAACGTCTTCAGAAGGCCAGAGGACCTCCGAGCCTTCTGAGAAGGCCCGCCCCTTCTCACTTCCCCCCTCGCTCGCCGCCGACAGGAGCGGGAATACAGGGCTCGAGAGGCGGAAGCGAAGACGGTGTGCCACTGGG
>CAUYUJ010016624.1:206251-208751 GCA_963575745.1 Prorocentrum cordatum
GAGGAGGACGAGAGGAGGATGGGAGGAGGATGGGACGAGGACGAAAGGAGGATGGGAGCAGGACGGGAGGAGGACGGCAGGACCAAAATCAAGCAAGCGCAAGCAAGCAAGCGGAAGCAAACAAGCGCAAACGAGCAAGACATAAGGGGGGGTGCCATTGGAAAAAAGGAGGGGGGAGAGGGGAGTGTCATTGGAAATAAGGGGGGGTGCCATTGGAAAAAGGGGGGAGGGGGGGGTCCTGAAGACCAATTACTTCTGATGAGCTAGAACTCGTATAAGGCATGTCTATTTGGAGAAACATCATTGCGGCCGCCGCACTCCGCCTGTCCAGTAATGGGCAATGACTGCGTGGGTGAAGCCACGCTGGATTGGGTGGCTGTCACAGCTACCAGCAGCGGAAGGGGGAGAAAGAGGAGGACAAGGAGGAGGAGAAGGAGGCGAAGGAGGAGGAGGAGGAGGAGGAGGAGGAGGAGGAGGAGGAGGACGAGGGCGAGAATGAGGACGAGGACGTGGAGCCTGGGGGAGCTTGAAGAGGAGACATCTCGTCCACGTCGTTGTCGTATATGCCTCTGCTGGCCGCCCGCGCCACCTTCATCGGGATGCCCAGTGCGCGGATACACTCTTTGACGTCAGTTCTGCATCCAGTGAGCTTTCCCTTCTGCTCTGGTGGCGGCGGCCTCCGATGGATACGTGCATTCGTTTGTTCTGTGGCCGCACCCAGCGGATTGAGGACGATGTTCTGAACCCCTCTATCAGTAGCTGCAGCGTTCTGGCATCACTGTCAAAGTTGGTGCATTCGTGCGCGTGGGCTTCAGCATGTGCGCACTGCAGCGCCTTCAATCGTCAACGATGCGCGCCCAGAAACGAAATGTCGCTGTAGTTCCCACAAATGCTTTGGTGCAGGTGTCGCGTTGCTGCTTCGTCTGCGAACTTCGAGGAGTTGTGCACGTGCGTTCAAGCATATTCGTGCAGCAGTTGCCTTTCACGGACTGCGATTCACACATTTAGATCGTTTGACTAAGTTGGCGATCGTATCTATATATATATATACGTATAGATGGCATGTTTTTGATCCATCTAGTCGTGAGTATCTTTTATGGATGTACAATCTGTGGGTAAGGCGGAACTGTGCACGTGATCGAAGCACGCTCGTATCGCAATTCCCACCCTACGTCCTGGACAACCCTCGTCATTACTAGCACCGTTCTCACAGTTGTTTCGGTTCAGTGACTGCTGGCTCGTGTTGCTGGAAGAGGCGTTGTTCCACCGATGCCAATCATATGTCGAACGTGCGGGGGCGAACATTGGACTGCAAGGTGCCCAGAAAGCGTCGGAGGAGGTACGAACCCAGCTGCGAGAGGTACGGGCCGCGTGACGGGTGATAGAGGCAGGGGTGGAAGTAACAGCAAAACTAATGCCATATGTTTCAATGCTATGGGGCGGCTGGATCAGCGTCGGCTTTTACTTGCCTGGGCAAGTCTGCAAGAGTCTGCGCTGACGGACCCGGCATGCAAAGGTGAACGGAATGAGATCACACATGCAACACGGTGTTTTCACCTCGAGAGCAATTTGGCAATTCAGGGCAAGTTCGTGAAATTCAAAGCTGAGTATTGCAAATGGGAAAAAGAAGCAGAGCTGGACACATACCTTGTTCATGCGTTGGCGTTCATCCACCTGCTGGGGCAAGTCAGGGAGATTCTTTACAATCACGAGGGGCAGCTGTGTGAGTCTATTGGTGGTGAGATGCGGCATGGCCCATTGCTGAATGAGTGCCTTGTGCAGCATAACATAGACATCACAATGATTACCGTTGAGTTGAAAGCTCTCGGGTTAGACATTCGATCGGGTTCGCCCCCTCCCGCCAGACTTTTTACCAGCCTGCATGGCTGGATTGGTCGGGTTGCCCGGTTGATCTAATGATTCGCTGGCAGGTTGGCAATTCGGATGTTTGGCTGAAGCGCTGGCTGGCTGGTTGACAGGTCGGCTGGCTGGCTGTCTGGCAGGCTGGCTGGATGACCAGTTGGTTTTCTGGCGGGCTCTGCACGCGGACGACGATGTTTGTTTGTTTGTTTGTTTGTTTGTTTGTTTGTTTGTTTGTTTGTTTGTTTTTTATTTGATTGGTATTTATCTCACTGTCTCCCTCTCTCTCTCTTTACCTTTTTCCCCACATCCTGAGTGGGGTTCTTGTTTTCCCAGAACACCCTCTCCTTCTCCTCCTCCTCCCGCGTCCTTCTCCTAAACCATACCATACCAAGCCATACCATACCAATACCTTACTATACCAATACCATACCAAGCCATACCAAGCCATACCATATCAATACCATACCATACCATACCAATACCATACCATACCATACCATACCAAACCAATAACATCCCAAGCCATACCAAGCCATACCATACCAATACCATACCATACCAATACCCCTCCCACCCCTCCCACCCCTCCAGGGAGGCCCCGCCTGAGCGAGGAGGGTATTCGCATCACCTGTTATTT
>CAUYUJ010016624.1:213751-270106 GCA_963575745.1 Prorocentrum cordatum
ATGAGTAAGTAAGGGTAAGAGCGATGCTGAGTAGTGTGGTTGAGCCTTATTATGATTAGGTATGAGCGTGAACGAATCTTGGTGTGAGCGAGTCTGAGTGCGAGTGAACTGAGTGTGATGACAACGTAAAGGCGAGGAGAGAAGAGGAGGAGAGAGGAGGTGGCGGGAAGGAGGAGGATAAGAAGGATACGGAGAGGAGGGATGAGTAAGTCTGAGTGTGAGTGCGTCTGAGTCTGACTATGATTGTGAGTAAGTCTGAGAGGGGTGGGGCTCCACTCTGCGTTGTCTTATGATGTGAGAACAGGATGCGAGTACCGCGAGGCGGAGGCGTCCCAGTAATAACAAGAACCCCACTTTAGGATACGGATAACAAGTATGATTGATCTTCTCCCCTGTCCTTTTTGTCTTTTGAGCTGCCCCTCTTGGAGCTCGCAGGTATTTTTTATCAGGAACTCTTGCGCGTAAGACTGTGTTGTCGGTCCCTGGTTTCCGGCAACAGCGGCTCCCGCCTGATACGTCCTCCAAGTGTATTGAGATATTCGGGTTTTCGCTAGAGACATCCTTGAAATGCGCGGAGGAATCTCGCTTTCGACTGCGACCTTCCAGTGTACTCCTCACGCTTCGCGCATCCCCACCAACCCGTCTAGAAACGTTGCCCATGAGAGCTAGCAGGAAAAGGGACGAAGAGACAAATATAGTGAAACAACGCAGTCAACCGGGATGAACAGAGAGATCTCTTGGAGCAAAGGGGGTGGCCTTGGAGGGCCTCTTCAGGTCACGAGGAGAGCAGGAGGAGGAGGAAGAGGAGGAGGAGAAGGAGGAAGAGGAGGAGGAGGAGGAGGAGGCAAACCTCCACTTGGGGCCCTCGTGGTACGCTCTCGGGGAACCGTGCACGCTCACCAGTACCTGCCCCACCTCGGCCACCACCAGTACCCCTTTTTCCCAACACCGCCGCCACGGCCGTCGCCACTACTCCTCTCCTCCAGCCACCACCGCCACAAAAACGAACACAGCTTGTTGGCGCCACACCTTTCGGCCTGGACTGCGGCATCCATAAGAGTCCTAGCATCAGCAGCACGTCGCCCGGCACTGGGACGGCTGCCAGTTACGCGGCGACACCTACGACGACCGTCGACAACGCCGCCACGTCCAGCTCGCTGCAGCAACATCACCGGCAGCAGCGACAACCGGCGGCACCGCAACGACGAGCAGGCGAAGACAATCGTGGCCGCGAGGGGGTATACCTTCGGAGGCGGCGGAAATGTCCACCAGCATCCCTATCGATGCTGCAGTTCGGAGCTGAGCAGCACGACGTATACGACGCTGGGCAACACCGACAGACGCCAGCAGCACGACGCTGAGCACCAACACCAGTTCCTGGGGACCAGCACGACAGGTGCAGCACTGGCAATTTCCATACCAAGGAGTGCGAAGCCCGGCTGCTTGCAGCACGACGCTGAGCAGAACGACGGGCTCCAGCAGTTCGACTCCGAGCAACAGGACACGCACCCGCATCACGACGTTGAACACCATGATCGGATCCAGCACCGCGGCGCTGACCACCCCAGGGCGGAAATGCGGGCAGTTCAAAATTTCCGTGCTCGCTCCGACCGCTAATCCTTCACCTACCCTGTCCTAATCGCCAGCCCCATTTCCAGATTCGATTCCCGCTCCGACTCCCGATCCGACAGCCGGGTCATAGGCGGGCCGACGCCGGCTTCGACGCCGACCCCAGCGTCAGCTCCGTCTCCTGCCGACTCCTGCTCCGCCTGTCGCCCCTGCGCCTCTGGAGCCGCCGATTCCAGCACAGGCTCGGGCCCCGCGCGTCGAGCCACGGAACTGCACCACAGCTCCAGCATCCGCGAGTGGCGCGAAGAGGGTGACGAGTACCGCGTCATTGCACGGCATCGCGGCGCTGTGCAGGATCAGGACCCTGTCATGCCCGCACGGCACGGGCAGCTCTGGCACCCAAGAGTGGCACGATCCGTCCGACAAGCGGCACGCCCCAGTGTGGCAGCACGAATGGGACGACCACGAGCGAGAAGCGTGACGGGCACCAGGCACCCGGGGGTCCGACTTGAGAATGGATGGGCTGGCACGCGCTCCCTCCTCCGTCTCCTACCTGCTCCCCCGTCCTCCTCCTTCCCCCCCTCCCTGCCGTAGGCTTGGTTCGGTGTGCTCGCAGTTGTACGCGTGCAAGAAGCGGGCACTCTCCTGCTGGACGGGCTCCTATTTCTCAGCGAGCTTTCAGCGTCCGCAGGTCGGAGTTGCCTCTGAAGTTGCTTGTGGAGTGTTTCATCTTTCTTCTCCGCCTTCCCCGCTTTGCTTAAGGACTGTGTTTCGTATCGCACGCCACTGAGGCCAGGGGAGATGCATTGGCGCAGCATATCCGCAGCCTTTTGGGCCACGTTTGAACCCAGCCTGTGAGCCGCGAGTTTTTTTTTTTTTTTTTTTTTTTTTTTTTCTCTCTCTCTCTCTCTCTTTCCTCCTCGCGTCCTCGTCCTTCTTTTTCTCTTCCTTCTTCTTTCTTCCCCTCTGGGATGCCGTTCTGCGGTTTTGGGGCATTCTGAGTGGCCGCTTGGGCCGCAGGGGACTCCGCATAGCGCCGCGGCCTCTTCTCCTCCTCTTCTTCGCACTCCCATCTCAGGTGCTGTTGGACTATAGTACTGGCCGCTTGGGGCCGCCAGGGGGATTTAACGCAACACTGCTTGCCGCTTTCGCTTTCCAGGGCGCTCTCCCGTTTTTTCGCTCCTCCTCCCCTCACGCACAGGAAGTGTTCCTGTGGACAGTTTTCTCTGCGTTCGGGTCGAGCGAACTGTCAGGCGATTTCATTGCAGGAGAAATGGTCATTGTTGATCCTCCTCGCAGGTGGTCATGGTGTTTTCCAACCTGTTAAGGAAGGCATTCTTACTTAAACTGCACTGTTGGCCCCCGGACTACCCAAACAACGGCGCCCGCTGAAGACTTCCTCGCATGCTCAGGAGTCGCCATCTCGTTCAAGTCATCCTCGCAGTTCACTGCGAAGTCGTGCTCCCGCTTGACCCTCTCCAATTACCTTGGCATCGCTCGGACGCGTACATTTTCTCGGCGAGGACCATCGCGGAGCATCCTGGATCACCGAGCACGGCAAAAAGCACGCACGACACCGAAACGTGCACGGGGAATGGGCGCCCGACCGATGGCGAGTCACCTGTTCAGGGTTCGCGCTCTCTGTTCGCTCTGGAGCCGTGCCTGCGTCGAGGCCCTCTGTGCCCCGACCCGAGGCTGGGGCGGCATGGGGCGACGCCGCGAAGCGCGAGGTGCCCCGGGCAGGAGATCGCCTCGCTTCGCGCGCGCGACGCGCGTGCGGGCGAGGCGGAGCTGCGCGCGCTCGTGGCCCTGCGTGCGGATCGTGCTTGCGCCTGACCCCCCACGCAACTGCAGAGGAATCCTGATGGGCTGTCCCGCCCGCCCGACCCGCAGGGTCCGCCCGCCCGACCCGCCCGTCGGGGCGGGCCCGCCTGATCCCCGCCACCCGATCCGCCCATCGGGATGCGCCGTGTCGACTGCTTGCAAAACCGCCCGCCCGCTTGGAGGGCTCAGGGGGCCACTGGCGTTTCGACACGGATCGTTTGTTTGTATGCAACACAGATGCACGTATCACACACACATATATGTATAAGTTAGGACACTTGCGATGCCTGCCCAATGCTTGCAGAAAAGGTCATGGTTGCCAACTAGCGGAGGCCCGGATAACAGGGCCACGACTTGCGACACGGCGTTGGTAGGGCATGATTTGCGCAGCTGCCAAACCCGGACTTTCGACGCTTGATGACCTTTGCAGAAGGGACGGAGGATATTCAAATTTAAGCGAATAAATCGGTTGCGCAACGCCTTCGTCAAGCAGTCAGCAGGCCGATGGAATATTTCATGCGCAAGAGCAAAGGAAATCGGCAAAGAATTAAATGATTTATGCATTTCAGAGGAGGGCCATTTTGTTGACGAGCTTCAGCGGCTGACACGCAACGATGATATCAACATCACGCCTGATGAGATGCTTGGTGAGCTTCGTCAGGACGACGCTGCGGAGAGTGGGAAGCGGCTCGAGGAACTTGATGTGAACGCTATGCAGCTACTTCATGCCATGCACAAGGCATGGTTTACCCTTCGGGGCCCTCCACGGCACATTGGGCTGGATGAGATCAAGGGCAACGCCCTGAAGGCAGCGCATGTGTGCAACGGTGCCTTTCTTGACATACACAGAGCTGTAGCAGACGCGTGCCCAGAGTCGGGCTTGTCAGACATATCAAGACTGCCTGACATCGGCACCGTTATTGAGGAGAGCCTCTCGGCTCTCGGCGAGGCTGGGATGAAGACGTAAAGTAAAGTGAACGGGGCGTTCAAGACGATGCACTCTTGGAGGACTTGCATGCGGTGGATCTATTTGGCCTGCGTTGCAAACGCACGGCAAGGCACGGCGACCTGTACATGAAGACGGTCTTTTGCGTCAGAGGCATCACCCGTACTCTGACCTCCACTCATGTCGAACGTCGTAATCACACGTACTTATACCCATTCTACTCTCATGCAATGCTTGTATACGTGCCCATTATCACCCGTACACGTACCTATACCCATACCCGCGCCCATACCCACTTCCGTGATCATACCCTCACCCGTGCGCAGACCAGAAGTCTTACACTTCAAATGTACATATCAACGCCAAGGTCCATAGCTGTGCCCATACCCATGCCAGCGGCATGCCCTCGCAATCAGACGCCCATACCCCTGCTCGGGCTGAAGACCGTTAAAATGCTCATACCCCTCTCATTTGCATGCACGGCGTACACAAATACCCATGCCAGCAATCGTACGCACATTTCCGTTCATGTCCTTCTTAAGTACTGCCTTTTTCCTTGCACTTGGCTCATGACCCTTCGCGTGCATATTATTATATACATGTGTATGCTCATCTATATGTTGTTGTATATGTTCATTGGTATCTCTCTTTCTCTTTACACACATGTATGTAGACATGTATACGCCGACGGCCCGAGCCCACATGGATGCCTCCAACCATTCTCAGACATTATGCGTTCATCAGACAATCACCGATACTGGTAACAGTACTCATGCTGACACCCATTCCCTGACTCACACCCTAACGAATTCCCGAAACACATGCCCGCACACACGCGCAGCCCCAAACCCTGATCTGGTCTCAGCCCCATGGCTATACCAATCACATGCGGATCTCGATCGCGCTGCCTGCAGGCTTGAGCTTTGGCGTGCAATTTAGGTTGTTGGCTCGTGGTTGCGAGCGACGCTCGGCGAGAGTGATCCTCCTCCCCATGCCTCCTCCCCATCCTTCACATCCTTCCCATCCTTCTCATCCTCCCCTCCTCCCCACCCTCCTCCGTCATTGGATCATTGTGCCAGGCTGCCCGGAGGGCGCGTGGTCGAGGTGCGACGTTCGGTGCTCCTCCTCCTCCTCCCCCCCTCCCTCTCTTTCCTTCCTCCGGGGCACCTTGGTGACGCCCTGCGTCTTTTTATTACCACCCGTCGGAGGCGCGCCTCATCAAGCCTGGAGGGGGCGCTCCGCACCGCCTGCGGCAGGCCGCGGCGGGTGGAGTCGAAAGCGCTGTGAGGGACGCCTGCCCCCCGCGTGCGCCACAGGGCCATGGCAGTGAAGGTGGCGTGCTCCCACGTGGTGGACCCCCTCCCAGGGCATCGATGACCTGCTCTCTATCTTTCTTTCTCTTTCTCTCTCTCTCTCACACTTCCTCGCTCTTGCTTGCCTTTTTTTTTTTTTTTTTTGTTTCTCTCTCTCTCTCTCTCTCTCCTCTCTCCTTCGCTCTCTCTTTTTTCTCCGGAGCAGCGCCGCTTCCGACTATCGCCATGCAGCTAGCGATTGCTGGCCAGAGCGCTCAGCGGAGTGAGTGCCATGTGCGCTACGTCAGCGGGCGGAAGTTAGCCGACGCGCCTTCTGGCGGTGCGGAAGGCGGGCTGCGCCTTCCTCCCTTGTGTGCGTAGCACAGCAGAAGTTACTTCCTCCTCCTCCTCCTCCTCCTCCCTCCTCCTCCTCCTCCTCCTCCTCCTCCTCCTCCCTCCTCCTCCCTCCTCCCTCCTCCTCCTCCTCCTCCCTCCTCCTCCTCCCTCCTCTTCCTCCTCCTCCTCCTCCCTCCTCCGCCCTCCTCCTCCCTCTCCGGAACTTCTTACCATGAGGCGGGGGAGCAGGATGGTGCCTTAAGAGTCCACTTGTCTTGAAACACTCTTAGGGGGCGCCAGAGGCTTCCTGGAACCTGGCCACAAGCTGGTCCATCCCGGGGAACTCTCCAGAGAGCCCGAGGAGCCTTTACGAACCCGCAGGAGGCTGCAGGAAGGGCTCCAGGGAGCTACAGGAGCTCGCCACATGCTCCAGAAGCCCCAGGGAACCCCAGGGGCCTCCAAGAACTCCAGGAGATCCTATGAGGCTCGAGGCCTCTCGAAGCCCGAGGAAACCACAGGGAACTCCAGGAAGCCACAGGGAAAACAGGGGACCTCCAAGAAAATGTATCAAGCCCCAGGAAATCCCGAGGAGCCGCCGGAGGCCCCCTCCGCAGCCATTTTGGCTCAAGTCGCTCTGGCCCAATCCTCTCCGGATCAAACGCTCCCACTCTCCGTGCCGCGCCTATACCCGCCAGAGGTCGAGGCTTCCGCTCGGCCTCCCCGATCATCAGACCAGCCTTCCAGCGCTCGCCCGCGGCAGCGGCCGCCCTGCTGGCCATCCGTGCCCCTGCGGCAGCGCCGGCTCGCCACGTGCTGGCTCCGACGGAGGAGGAGGAGGAGGAGGAGGAGGAGGAGGAGGAGGAGGAGGAGGAGGAGGAGGAGGAGGAGGAGGAGGAGAGAGCTGGCCACCGCGTCGTGGACATCGACCTGGGCCCGGCGGCGGACAGCCGCGCGGCGGTGCTCGAGCTCGGCGAGGAGCCGCCTTCCTGGGAGCGGGTCGCCTCGCAGCATGCCCACTCGGTGCTCCAGGAGCTCGTGGCCGCCGAGGGCGAGACGGATGTCAAGAGGGCAGAGGTGCTCGACAACTGGCTCGACCCCGCGTCCGAGGCGGCCTCCGCGGCCGCGGCCGTGTAAAACAAGGCGCAGAATGCCACAGGTAGAGCCCCGCCAGCTGGCGCCGACTGGGCAGACGGGCCTGTGCGCTGGCCCGGCGATCTACGAGGGGCCCGCCACTCGGCGACTGCAATCGTTGCGGTTACGCCGGGGTGCGGTTTCCGAGTTGCTTTGTGGCGGCCTTTCCGGGGCCTTTGTGAGAGACAATGTCGTAATTGTCGTCGTTTCGAGCGACACTGTCATCCTCGATGCGTGCTCCATTGTATCAGAAGGAGCGACAGTGTCATGTGATTCGCTCGCATTGAGTGGCAGTGTCATCCGTTTCCAGGGGGCGGGAGGGGCAGATATGGTAGGCAAACCGCACCCTTCGCAAAGCGCACCCATTGTAGTCGCCGAACCATGGGCTGGGAGGACTGCCGCACGAGGTGCGTGGGCCACTGCAGGTTCTGGAGCGTTTGGCACGACTCCGTGCAGCACCAGTACAAACTGACCACGGACTGCTTCCGACGCGAGCGCGATGGCCTCCGCCACGTCAGCGCGCACAGGTTTTCGCTGGCCGCGGCGGGCGAGGAGGAGAGCAAGGAGCAGGCCGCCTGGGATCGCGGGGAGACGCCCGTCGACGCCGAGCTGCCCGAGGATGAGGCCGCCGCGCCGCGCGCCGCGCCCGAGGCCGAAGAGGCGACCTGCTCGCCGCGGGCCTCGGCGCGCAGGTTCGCCGTCTCGCCGGAGAGCGGCTGGCGCAACCTCGGCAAGGCGCGCTCCCGCGTCAGCTGCGCGACCACCTCGCTGCAGATGGGCTTCGGAATCTCGTCTGGAACGTCTTCTCGACTTCAGAGGGCCGCTGCTTCGGCTTCTCTCGCGGCGTGCCGAACGTCCTCGGGCGCAACTGCGAGGAGACGTGCTGCTGGCTGTTCGGCGCGGCGGCCTCGGCGTGCAAGGGCACAGTCTCCACGGGCGGCGGGGCTGCCAAGGCCGAGGCCGACGAGGAGATCCTCGAAGAGAGAGGCCCCGGGTGGCGGCGAAGAGCACGGAGGCGGAGGCCGCGCCTCCCGGGCGCAGCGGGGCGTCCGAGGCGCCGAAGCCGCCGCGCGAGGAGCAGGGGCAGGCGGGCGCGCAGCCGCAGGGGGCGCTGCAGAAGATCCAGACCTGCTTCCGCCGCCTCGGGCGAGCGGAGCCCCGGCGGCGCTCGCGAGGGCGATGGTTTTTTGGCGGAGCCCCGGCGACGCTCGCGTCTGCGATGGCTTTGGCAGCGAAGCGTGGGGGCCTCGTGGGCCCTCGCCGCCCCAGTTTCACTCGAGGGCGCCACAGAGGGGCAGGCCGATCAGGAGCAGGGGCTGAGGTTGCCCCTCGTCCCCCCTGCTCCTCGCACTTCCACTATCCCCGCGAATGCGGCGCCTCCCACTTCAGGCGGCCTGGCGGCGCGCCGCCCCAGGGCCCCTGTCGCCGCCCGGCTGGGCGGCCGACCCCCGGGGGGGAGCGATCCAGCAGGGGCCGCGCATTGATGGTGGTCTTCTGCGCGCCTGGCAGTGCTTTTGGGGGCTCCGTTGCTTTCTAGAAAAGTCAGGAGGGGAAAAACACACAGACACAATTAATCGTCGATCCCCCAGAAAATATGGGAAAATATGGGAAGTGGGGGGGAAGACAAAAACCCAGAAAATATGGGAAAATATGGGGAATATTTTTATTTGTGTGTATCTTTTTGTGTGTCCCAGTTTCCCTTCATGATGGTGGTCTTCTGCGCGCCTGGCAGTGCTTTTGGGGGCTCCGTGGCTTTCTAGTGAAGGAAAGGCCGGAGGCGCCGGGGCCCCCCGGGAGAGGAGGAGGAGAAGGAGGAGGAGGAGGAGGAGGAGGAGGAGGAGGAGGAGTCTCGGGCAATTTTAAGAGCGCCCAGGGAATGTCGAACCCTCAGGGAGCCCCAAAGAGCCCAAGGAGGCCCCTCAAAGTTCCAGTGATCAGGATGCGTCAGGCGGCCCCAGGGAGGAGCCCCAGGGAACCGCAGGGGGCTCCCGCAAACCAGAGAAAACCATAGGGAGTCTCAGCGAGTGTCAGCAACCCCTAAGAAACCACAGGGGGCCCTAGAGGACCCCGGGGAGTCCCAGGAGCACCATGGGGCAGCAGAAAGTCTCATGGAGCCCCAGGAGGCCACCGTTGGCTCCATGAGGCCTCAGGAGTTACGACACAGTTGCGACGCCGCGAGAGGAACCACATGGAACCTTTAAAGCGAACTTGATGCCTCCTCCTGTGGAGACCAAACTCATCCCGCTGAGTAAGGGATAATCTCGATGAGCCAAAAGGGTTGATGGGGAACCGAGCGGAATCCTGAATGGTACTGGAGGACTCTGTATCATTCCTAGGAATCGAGGGGCATCCTCCAGTATTGCAAGGGACCAGGAGGAATCCTGAGAGACCTTGCGGGGTCCAGAGGAATCCGGACGCAGTCTGAGAGGCCCCGACGTAATCTTCCATTCCCCCTCCAGCACCGCGCGCGGTGGTCGCGTAGCGGGATGCCTGCAGATGCGACGCAGCTGCGACGCCGCCAGAGGCACCGCGTGCAACTTTGAAGAATCATGAGCAACTGTCGGTGCACCCGGTGGTTCGTGAGCGCCCGAGGAGTCTCAGTCTCGGCGCGGCCTCAGCGATTCCGAGAATGCTTTTCAGTTTCTTTTCATGCAGACTCTCTCCACTCTCCACGCGGTGGTCGCGTAGCAGTGCGCATGCGCAGGAGACGTGTTTGCGCGCGCGTGTCCAGTCGCGCAGCGAGGCGCCATCGCGTGCGCGGATCGGGGCCGCGGCGCCGAAATATCGTTCCGAGACCGCCGCCCGCGCGACGCGCGAGCCCCTCCCGCGCGCACGACCGCTGCCGATTCGCGGGAGAAGGCTGCTTGGCGCCGTGCGCTGACCCCCGCGCGGAAACTGGCCTCCGAGACCGTCGCTGATGCGACGCGCGAGTCCTCGCCTGTGCTCGCGCGGGCGGTGCCCAGTTGCGCGAGGGAGCTGCTTGGCGCCCCGAGCCCGCCCTGGCGCGGACATCGCGTTCCGAGACCGCTGCCAATGCGACGCGCGAGTCCTCCGCGCGGAGTTCGCTCGGCGCCGCGAGCCGGCCCCGGCGCGACAACAAATGTTCCGAAACCGTCGCTGATGTGACGCGGCGCGAGCCTCCCCCTGCGCGCGCGGGCGTCACCAGTCGCGCGAGGAGGCTGCTTGGCGTCGCGCGCCGACCCCAGCGCGAAATGCGACGCGCGAGTCCTTCCCCGCGCGCGCGAGTGCTGTCCAGTTGCGCGAGGAGTCTGCCTGGCGTCGCGCGTTGGCCCCAGCGCGAGAAATCGCGGTCTGAGACCGTCGTCGACGCAACGCGCGAGTTCCCTTTGAGCGCGCGAGCGCTGACCCAGTCGCACGGGAAGCTGCTTGGCGCCGCGTGCAAACACGCGTGCGACAATCGCCTGCCGAGACAGCCGCCGACGTGGTGCGCGAGTCTTCCCCCGCGCGCTCCGGCGTCTGCCTGGCGCCGCGCGTTGGGCCCGGCCCGAGAAATCCCGCTCCGAGACCGTCGCCGATGCGGCTCAACCGCGCCACCGCGCATGGCGCGACGCGCGTGCGGCATGCGATCAGTCGCGCACCGCCTGCGCAACATTTGGTTAGCAGAGCGGAACTTCGAGCATCGCGAGACCACCGCGCGCCGTGAGCGCGCGTCTCGTCGCGCGGCGAGGCGCCGCCTCCCTCGCGGAACGAGACCTTCGCAAGAGAAGCGCGGGGTCTGGGACACGAGCGTCGCGAGCGCGCAACTGGGGCGTCCAAGCCCGAGAAATCCTGTTGGGGGTGGGTGGGGTGTGTGCGCGCGTTCCTCCTCGCCACCGCTCCCTTTTCTCTCCCTTGCAAACGGGAGCCCCCTGCTTTGCTCGCCTCTTTCCCGCTCCCCTCCCCATCCTCTCCATCTTCTTCCTCCTTTCCTCTTTTCCTTTTCTCCCTCCCACCTCTCCTTTCCTGATCCCTCTCTTTGCCTCCTGTGCCAATCGTGTCTATCCGCCGTTTTTGCTTCATTCTCCGCTCTCTGGCTGCCTCTGGCTGTCGGGGGCCCCGAGGCGTCATCCTCTTCAGGGGTCGCCTCGCTCTGCAGTCCGAGCTGTTTTCTGCGGCGCCCGCTGCTCATCCTTCTCCCCCCTCCCTCTCCTCCTCCTCCTCCTCCTCCTCCTCCTCCTCCTCCTCCTCCTCCTCCTCCTCCTCCCCCTCCCCCACCCTCTTTCTCCACCTCGTGGGGGGGCGCCCAGGTGGCGGCTGAGGGTCCTGGGTCCTTCCTGTTTCTAATTGGGGGACCCTTCGAATTTTGTCCGATGCAGTCCGTGGCCATTCTGGCTCGAGACGGGAACTCCTCCCCGTCCCGGCTCCAGATGCTCGATGAGAGGCGGAAAGGGAAGCCCCTTTTCAGGCCTGGCTGCCTCGGCCCAGGTTGAGGCAGCTGGGTATGTGGGCGCAAGCCTCGCCCAGCACGATCTCTCCGATTTTTCTCCTTGCATCCTGCGTCAGTCACGGGCGGCGGTCGACGTCAGCGGAGACGCGAGGAGTGCAGCCTCACTCCTGAGCGCCAGCGACGGACAAGCCGTTCAATTTCGCTTCGCACCTCATCGGGCTCGCGCAGTCGCAGCGATCGTGAGTCATGAGATAAGTCCAGGGCCCCGTCCACTCCGCCGAGCTGGATGACTTCCCTGATTACGGACATCAAGCAGAACAACAGCCGACTGGAGCAGATGGAGAGGACGATGGTGACACAGATCTCGGGCATGCGTGAGAGTATTACGGCGCGCGAGAGCAACGTTGCCCAGCTGGGCCATCGACTACAGACCTTGGAACAGTTCAACATGGTGTTCTGAGCGAGAGGGTCCAATCAGTACTCGGGGAAGTTGTTCAAGATAAGTTGGCTGGGATACATAATCAATTGGATCAGTTGCACACCGCCTTTCCTGGCTCCATGGTCAAAGAGCGCGTGGGCACCATTGAGCAGCATATCCAGAAATTACAGGTCAAGGACACGACGGCGCAGCGTGGGTCTCTCTCGTCCCAAGCGTCGGGGTCTCGTGAGCAGGAAGGATCATGTCGTTTGAGTTTGGTGGGCTTTGATGCGCCGTTGATGGGACGTACGTTGCGTAGAGCAGCGGAGATACTGCGGGACAAATGTGTGGCTACTGCAGACCGAGATACTATTGTGATCAAGGCCGTTGATCTGTCACGGAAGGCGGTCTATGAGTTTCCTACAGCGACCAAATGCTCGGATTTCTTGGCGATGTATCGCACTCTTGGGAGGTCAAGTTCCAGAACCCATTATCGCCCGAGGTGCAGTGCACGTTGAGGGTTAAGCGGGACATCAGCCAGGTCGAAAGCTGCTGTATAGCATGGGTCAAGTCAGACGCGTAATTACGGAAGCGCCTAATGGGCAACATGAATGTGGGTCGAATGGTCTCGGCGGCTCGATATGCGTACTGGCCGGTCCTGGGCGCCCCTTCCACTGTGGTCCAAGTCAAGATGGATGGCGACAACATCGAGCACACTCTGCATGAGGAAGCCTTCACCACCTTCGGCATTCAGGGAGCTCTCCCCTCTGTGCGGGAGGCATGATCTTCGTCGCCCTTTTGACTCGGTACGAGACGGCGCGGACAGACAGGAGGGCGATGGACTCGCCACCGCTCCTGCTCCTGAATAGTCTATACATCGGCAGTCTGAGCATGATCGTGTGTTACCGCTGGCCTCAGTGGGGTGTCTCCACGAAGATGGATGCGACGATGCTCATGCGCACGCGCTGTGCGTTCTCTGCTGCCTACGCCGCTCTTTTCACGCTTCTGCGCACTGTTGCGTGCCGAGGAGGTGATGGCTTCTCCTGCCGACGCCTCTGAGGTATCCCCCGCCCACCTCGGGGGTGCTGATTCCTCGCAGCTTTCGTTTCAAAATGGTGGCCTTAGGCTATTTCCGTTGGTAGCCCCACGAGTTTTTTTTCCGCGGCTCGGGGTGTCGCTTGCAGTCCTTCCTTCTGTGTGACGGTTTGCACGTGGAACACGAATGGCCTGTTTGGGAGGACCCGTGGAGGCAATTCATTTTGTGCAAGGAAATATAGGTCTGCTCTTGGTGTTTGTTCTAGATGCGACATTGTTTGCATGCAAGAATGTCATGGGCATATTGGGGATGTGGTCTCGCTCATGCGACGGCCTAAAACATCGCGTGCAGGGTCTCGCTTCTTGCAGTCTTCGGCGGCAGGTGAAGTCGTCGCTGTTCTCAGCGAGCGTCTGTGCCGTGAGTTTGAGGATATATCTCACCAGATTGTGTTTGATGGGAGGGTGATGATTACGAGACTTCATGTGAGGAGTGGGGCTATGACGATTGCGAATTGTCACGCGCCGAAGGCGAATCTAGGCGTGATGTTTTACAGCCGTGTCTTGCGGGCGGTCTGTCGCCACCTACCGTGTGGCGCGTGCTCTCTCAACTTGACGTTGTTTTTTTTGAGGCGAAGGGGGGTGGCGGAGGATGGGCAGCATTGGAGTGAGGGGGATCGGACCTTCCATGATCTCTTTTTCGGCCTGCCTGCCCGCCTCGGTTGGAACGCTGAAGCGACGTTGCGACATGCCTCGCGCCACAAGAGGATCTATTCGAACACGCCCTCGGCTATTCTCGCCGGCTTGACCGTGACCGCCGCCGTGTATGGTAAGATGGATACCTGCCCCTCGGATCATCGCCCTGTTGTGGTGACCTTGGGGAGCATTGGCCCTCGTCAGACTCGAAGCGTGCCCGCGCGGTTGTGTCGCGCCCCTGAGTATCAGATAGTCGCGCGCGAGATGTTCCTGAGCCTCCCTTCTGACCCCCCTCCCGCTGCTCGGCTTGCGTAGGCCGAAGAGAGGATCATCGCGTTGTTGCCGGCGTTTAGGAGTGCAATCCAGAGCCGGCCTGCGAAAGGCCTTGCTGAACAGCATTACTGGACCATGATGGCCATTCGGGGTGTACGATTGCAGCAGTTTCGTTTGTGTGCGCGTGCATTTGCACTATAACCGCATGTTGAGCGGTACTCTGACGTCGAGAGTCCGCGCTGTCTCGATCTGCCCGCTCTCTGCCAGCATGCGAGCCAGCTTCAGCTACAACGGGTTGACGGGGAAGAGCAGGAATTTGAGGATGGGGGCGAGGTTGCCAAGGAACGTGCCCGTTGCAAGCTCCAGCGTGTGCGCCAGTTTTGCAGCAGTTCCGACGGCGGGTCTTGCTGGTCGGCATTCGGGACGAGGGTGGGACTGTCTGCAGGGGCAATGATGATGCGTGCCGTGCGCCGTCTTCGCACTGGGGCGAGGTGTTTCGTGCCGCTCCGGTTGACCGGACACTGTGGTCTGGGATTCTACAGCGCTGCCAGCAAGTGCAAGACCTGCCTGCAGACCAAGTGCCCGAGTGGAAATTGTGTTATGCGAAGCTTGTGGAGAAGACTAGGTGGAGGAGGCGTGCGGCCCCTGGGAAGGATGGACCACCGTATGCTGCGTGGCAGGTGGAGGAGGGGGGTGAGGTTACATCGCGATGCGTATGAGGAGCTGTATGAGAATGGGAGCTGCACTCTACCTGCGAACATGCGTGAGATGTTGTTGTTTCTTCTCCTGCCGAAGGGCTCATGCCCTGATGATGCGGCGCATGGGGTTACGAGGTCGCCTGGGACTACTCGACCGCTGGTCCTTTGCGACTCCGATGCCAAGTTGATGTCTGTTGCTTTCGGTTTGCCACTCGCAGAGTTGTCTGGGTTCACTGTTCATGTGGACCAGCGTGGGGGTGTGAAGTGAAGGGCCATTTCGCCGAACATCGTTATCGCCGACCGATGGGGTGTCCAACAACACTTGGGAGGGAGCCCGAATCGTTTGCAACTGTTGACCTATTTCGCGGCAGCCTTCCCATCGCTGCACGTTGCGTGGCTTGCTCATGTGCTGGCAACCATGGGGGTGCCGCAAGCGATATGTGCGTTCTTCTGTGCCCTCTATGCTAACAATCGTGGCGCTATCATGCTGGGAGGGGCTGTGACTGATTATGATGTTGAAATTGGGCGGGGGGTGCGGCAAGGGGGCCCGTCTAGTCTGTGTCTCTTTGCGCTTGCGTTGGACCCAGTGATGCGCTGGCTGCTACACCGTGGGGCCCACCATATGGATCGGTTACTTGCATATTGTGGCGACCTTATTTTCTTTATTGTTGACGCCTTATCTGGACTTGGGCTTATTTTGCAGTTTATCGGCTCCCTGGAAGGCCCCATTAGGCTCAGGCTGAACCTGAACAAATGTGTTCTCTTGGTTGTCGGCGATGCCCCGTTCCAGACTGTTCGGGGTCTGGCGGATTCCTTGGGGCCACAGTGCGCTCAACTTAGTATTGCACATGTTGCCAAATATCTGGGGGTGATGATCGGTCCTGAGGGTGCTGCCCATGCGTGGGATGAGCTGATCCCGCGCCTTCTGGACCGTACTATGGATGTGCGTCGTGCGGGATTAGGCTTGGCGCAGAGTTTGAGGGCGTTTGCTGCAGTATGTGCTGCAGTTCTATGCGCCGTCTCGTGCCTTGCTTGATGCAGATTGTCGGTATGCACAGCTGTTACCGAACGGTCCGTGGAATGCGATGCCGACGGAGCTACTCGAGAACCTGAGTTTGTGCGGTGGGGGTGCCAGTCTGAAGCATCTCCCTCATATCAGCATTGCAGCGCGTGCGAGGTGTGCCGAACACTGTCCCGACTTTTGCCGCGATTGGGAACTCTTCGTGCCTTTGGGCGCTCTGATGACTGTTGCATTACTCGTTTACACACCGGTTGGAATACGAAGTGTATCACCACTCAGATGGCGACTGCACGTGGTACTATGTTCCCTATCCTCCTTTCGCTCCCCCCGACGACGCCTCGGAAGGCTATCCAACGTAAGCTCTACTCTTCCCTTCAGCGCATGTGTCGTCGTCCTGGTCGCAGTGTCCTCGAGATCCTGTCGGCCAGGCTTGATCGGTGGCCCCCCAAAGTTGACCCCTCCTGCATTCCGAACACGTTGTTGCGACTCGAAAGGGTTAGGCGTGATACTGTCCCGCATCTTGCCTTGTCTCAGGTGTGGATCGCATGCCGTGGGCTTTGCGCGGCCTCCCGTTTCAGGTCTGCGGAGAGGTGCTGTATGTTTGGGTGCCGAGGGATGGGGGCTACGGATTGTTTACGGCATTACGGGATATGCCCGGTACTGCGCGAGATTCTGGCACCTAGTGTTCGTGATGAGCTACCCCCTCACGGGGCTGACTGGTTCTCTGACCTCCCTTTTTTTGACACCCCGCCTCAGCCCTGGAACGGATCTCCGATATGCTGCGATGTGCGAGGCCTTTTACTTTACTCACAACTCCTGGAGGAGAGGTGTGAGAGTGTCGCCTAGACTGATCTTTGAAGGACGCCTCAGAGGCCTCCGCCGCAAGCACAGCGCCATCCAGCTTGCGATTAACTCGGTCTCCGGGTGATTTTGACGCCTTGCTGTTGCTCCTGTCAGCAACGGCTGCGGGCCTGTTCCTGAGCTGCTGCTGGGGTGAGGTTGCCTCATGTGCCTGACCCGTGGACTCCGAGGCCTCCTGAGCTCCCAGTGGGTCCAAAACATACCCTGCGACGTACCCAGCCCTTTATATACATGTGGTGGTTACATTCGGGACCGCTCAACGCTGACGGGCATGCTGAAAAAGAGAAAACTTGCAGTGCGGAAGAAGAGAACCCATCAGTGAACTCAGAAGAGCGCAGCAAGAAGAGCAACGGCAACGCGTAAGACGTACCTCTGCTGGGCCTCCCAGGAGCCCACGAAAGCGGCGACAGTTGCGCAGATCGCAGCCCCCCAGGGCACCGCGAGGTCTCGAGGTGGCCCGCGTGGGACGCACCTCCGCTGGGCCTGCCAGGAGCCAGCGAAAGCGGCGACAGTTTGCGCAGATCGCAGCCCCCCAGGGCGCCGCGAGGTCTCGAGGTGGTCCGCGTGGGACGCACCTCCGCTGGGCCCCCCAGGAGCCCACGAAAGCGGCGACAGTTGCGCAGATCGCAGCCCCCCCAGGGCGCCGCGAGTTCTCGAGATGGGACGTACCTCCGCTGGGCCTCCCAGGAGCCCGCGACAGTGGCGACAGTTGCGCAGATCGCAGCCCCCCAGGGCGCCGCGAGGTCTCGAGGTGGTCTGCGTGGGACGTACTTCCGCTGGGCCTGCCAGGAGCCAGCGAAAGTGGCGACGGTTGCGCAGATCGCAAGCCCCCCAGGGGGCGGCGAGGTCTCGAGGTGGTCCGCGTGGGACGTACCTCCGCTGGGCGTCCCAGGAGCCCGCGAAAGTGGCGACAGTTGCGCAGATCGCAAGCCCCCCAGGGGGCGGCGAGCTACCAAGGTGGTCCGCGTGGGGCGCACCTCCGCTGGGCCTCCCAGGAGCCCACGAAAGTGGCGACAGTTGCGCAGATCGCAAGCCCCCCAGGGGGCGGCGAGCTACCGATGTGATCCGCGTGGGACCCACTTCCGCTGGGCCTCCCAGGAGCCCACGAAAACCTCCGCTGGGCCTCCCAGGAGCCCACGAAAGTGGCGACAGTTGCGCAGATCGCAAGCCCCCCAGGGGGCGGCGAGCTACCGAGGTGATCCGCGTGGGACCCACCTCCGCTGGGCCTCCCAGGAGCCCACGAAAGTGGCGACGGTTGCGTAGATCGCAAGCCCCCCAAGGGGGCGGCGAGCTACCGAGGTGATCCGCGTGGGACCCACCTCCGCTGGACCTCCCATGAGCCCACGAAAGTGGCGACAGTTGCGCAGATCGCAAGCCCCCCAGGGGGCGGCGAGCTACCGAGGTGATCCGCGTGGGACCCACCTCCGCTGGGCCTCCCAGGAGCCCACGAAAGTGGCGACAGCTGCGCAGATCGCAAGCCCCCCCCAGGGGGCGGCGAGCTACCGATGTGATCCGCGTGGGACCCACCTCCGCTGGGCCTCCCAGGAGCCCGCGAAAGTGGCGACAGTTGCGCAGATCGCAAGCCCGACGGCACGAGAGAAGAGGAGAGGGGAACACAGGAAACAGGAGAGGAGGAGGGGAGGAGGGGGGAGGAGAAGAAGGAGGCCGGGGCGACCACACTGCTCTATTCAAAACGAGTACCCAACCACAGGAGGGTTGGGACAAATTGTCTGATGCAGTCTGGGTTCGGGCGATTTTGGCTCATCTTCTACTGGCGTCTCTCTTCCCTTTCTTTGTCCTCCGCCTGCTGTTGGGTATCCCTAGCCTCCTCGTTCTCGTCTTCGCCCCCTCCCCCCCCACTGGCTCAAGCCCCTTGGGCTACAACAGACTCTTCTCCCCCGTTGGGTCCTGCGTGCTTCGCGCTTTGCCTTTTACAGATGGCTCCCGCTCCGCCGGCTGCCCAGGAAGCCGCCAGTGGCATCGCGGTCGAGGTGCGGGCGGTGGCGGAGGCGGAGGCGCTGGAAACCCCCAGACTCCCCGTATTGTTGATTCGAATGGCTTGCGTCATTCTGCCGACTTCTAGATGACGGAATTCTTGCATTCGTGGGTTTTATGGGTATGCTGTGGGGCCAGCGGGGTGGTTGTCCCCCCCGTCGCTTTCAAACGGGATTCTGGACGTCCCTGGGGAGGGAGGAACCAAGGGGAGGGGGACAGACAACCCAACATCTCACACGCCTTCTCACCCCTGGCAAGCGGGGTCGGCGGATTCCGGGGTTCATGTCCACAGGCCTCGAGGTGGAGACCAGTTCCCTTTGCCCCGCATGGAAAGACCAGCGGATCTGGCTGAACCTGCCGAAGCTGGGCTTCCAGGCTATGCATATGAAGGGCCTCTGGAGTGACGAGGAGGGCGCGTCGCTGAAGAACAAATGGCTTCAGCACCTGATGCTGGCCAGTCCGGCCGAGGATACGGAGGGCGTCAGACTCCGGGCGGTGGAGGGCCTGCCTGGGGTGGTCAAGGGAGGCCAAACGTACCTCAGAGCAGACGCACCCTGGAGAGAAAAGCCCTCAGGACACGCCCCAGGACTCCCTGGGGGGCAGATCTGGGCGGGAGCTGCCCTGTCTAGAAACCTGGCCCCTGCAGCGTGTCACTGGGGGTACGCCACCCCGGGGGGATGTCTGGGCCCTCCAGAGGTGGACTTCCTCGACCCGGACAGCCTCTTCGGGCTCGTCGCGGAGTCCACGTACGTCTTCGCGCCAGTGATCAAGGCCCTGGAGGGGATGGGCTACACCAGGGGCGAGGACCTGGACGCCGCCAGCTACGACTTCCGCCTGGCGCCAGGGGTGCTGCATGAGCGGGAGGGCTATTTCGACCGGCTGAAGGGCCACATCGAGAGAATGGACCGCCAGAACACCGGCGTGGTCCTCGTCGCCCACTCGATGGGTAATAAGGTGGCCATGTATTGTGAAGGCCTTACGGCCAGCGCCGCCGACCCTGAAGGGGCCTTTGGGGAGGAATTCTGGGGCCTCTTGGGAGCCTCTTGGGGGCCTCTTGGGAGCCTCTTGGGTCCTCTTCGGCCTTCCTGGGGACCTCTTGTGGGCTTCTTGGGGCCTGTTGGGAACCTGTTGGGGCCTTCCGGGAGCCTGTTGGGGCCGAAGGCTCGAAATGTCCGTTCGGGTCCCCGTCTGGGCACGCTCTTGAAGTCGTCTTAGGGGCTTCTTGGGACGTCTTGGAGACGTTGTGGGGTGTCGTGGGGTTCTCTTGGGTTGTGTCGGGGCCCTCTTGGAGGCCTCTTGGGTCGTCTTGGGGCGATCGTGGGGGCCTCTTGGGCCGTCTTGGAGTGGCAGGGAGCGAAAAAGGCGAGAACGCCCAAATCCTGAAACAGACCAAAGGAAAATCAATGAATTTTGCCTCTTGGGGCCCTTCTCAGAAGTGCTCTTGGAGGCTTCTTGGGCCGTCTTGGCTGCCTGCTGGGCAGTCTGGAGGGCGTGAAGGCGTTTTGAACATATAGTCTAGCGATTTGGGGCCGGGCCCTCTTGGACCGTCTCGGAGGCCTCTTGGGGCACTCTTGGTCTGTCTTGGTACTCTCGGAGGCCCCGGGACCCCCGGAAGGGGATGCGCATCTGACCCCCGCCCTGCCTGAATACAACATGGCCCGCTGAGGCCCTTGAAGAAGCAAGAGGTCTAATTACTCGTAGATGTCGGAAGTGGCGTCAGCCACGGGAGTAAAGCACCTGCTGTTTTTTCCTGGATTGAGTTGTTACCCAGTACATCGACTCTGGCCTGAGTCCGCAGGCTGTCTGTAAGAGCCCGCCCGCCCGTCCTGCCGAGCCCAAATGGCTGAGGACGGAGGGCGCTGCACAAGCCGATCTCACACGTTCTCCAACGTCGCAATCAAGCAGGGGGAGAAGAAGTCGACTCGGCACTCTCCTGGAATCTCTCCCAGAACCACTGCACAAAATCGGTAGTAACCTCCTGGCCAGAACATGGGGGCTTAGGACGTCGACTGTCTAGAATCTTCTTGGCCCGCCTGTGCCCTGTCTCCCTAATTAGAGCTGTGCGTAGCCCGCCTAGCTTTTAGCAGAAGAGATTCGCTCTCGCCCCGCCGACCAAAAAAGACTGTCTAGAATCTTATTGGCCTCTTCATTGTTTCCCTCGTGAGTCTCGTCGAAGATCCTTTTGTGGAGCGCTGATCTCTTTCGGGCTGAAAGGAACCTCTCGTCATGCACTATCTTCCAGCGCTGCTGTCATAGGAAGGCGTGGAGCACGTTGAACACCTACTGCCTCGCCTTCGTCATACCATCAGCCAACTGGGCGTGGCTGTGCACCCACCGGACAGAGGTGTTGCCCTCCTCACGGGCACTCCTCAAGGCGAGCGCCTCGATGGCCGTTCGCCTCTCGTCGAGCCCGAGCCCCGCGGATTCGTACTCGACCACGCCGTCGTAGAAGGCCTTGCAGTCCGTGGCCAGGGTAGCCAGCACCTCGTAGGTCCTTCGACCGGTCCTGCAAATCAAGTCCCCCGTAGAGAACCTCATACAGCACGAGCCGAACCATCATCTGCTCTCCCTCCGCGTCACTGGCCTCCTGGATGTCAGCCGCGAGGCTCGACCAGGCAATCCGTTACAGCTTGCGAGACCCCCAGTCCAACACCGTAAAGTTGGACACCTCGGAGAAGGGCTGCTCCGCGTTGCTGAGGGCGGTCACGTGGCCCCTCGGAGAGTGTCCGTCAAGGCGGCTGGCCCAGGCCGCGTCGCACCAGGTGATGACACGCAAGTCGGCCGAGGCAACTCCACATCCTGGGAGAACGTGCTTGAAGGTCCAGATGCCGTCGGTCCGGTTGAACTTCGCTATTTTTGTGATACCGTTAGCGATGAGGAAGAGACGGTATTCGCCACCGAGAATCTTGCTCCGAGCGTCCGCCACCCAAGCTGAAACCCATGGTAGGGCATTCACTCCCAACTAAGATAGCTCGCCACACCAAGTCCTTAAGATACTCTGGTCCTGTTCGGTCAGCTTGGAGCTCGGGAGTTCTCGAGGGTTGCTGGGACGGATCTCCTTCAGCTTGTCAATGTAGGCACCGCTTGTGCTTAAAGAACCAGTTCTCGTTCCGCTCGGTCACGACACCACTCTGCTCAATGGTCTCGGCGCTCATCTCCATGTCCTCCCAGGTGCCGTAGGTACAGCTCCTTGATGTCCTTCAGGGCCCTGGCCCAAGCGGGATGACCGCGGTTACCACAAATGATAAAGTTATCCACGTGACACATGACGAGTCCGGTCAGCCGCCCTGACGAGCGACACCAGAGGCTCCAGAGGCAGGGCTCCAACGAGCAGGCCGACAAACCCAGCATTGCGAAATCTTGCTTCACCGTCTGCCACCACTGCCGAGGAGCTTCTCCCATGCCGCAGCCAGGCTTCGCCGCACGAAGGACCTCGCCGGCTCTGACCCCTACGGCCGAGGAGAGAACCTCGTCCGCCTCGACGAAGAGATCCTTCTTCAGGTCGTTCGCCTGGAGGACGGCGCTCGTCACGTCACCCTTGGCCAGGCTCCAGTCGTTGGTGGCGGCCACGGAGAGTAGAATATTCCGTGCCCGACGACAGGCCGTAGGTGATGCCGTAGGCTCCTTTCCAACGTCTTTTGTCTGGTGGCCGAGGCGAACGAGGCGGGCCCTGGCGGTACCATCGGCCTTCTGGAGCACCCAGTGGCAGCGTATTTCGTCGGCGGGGTCCTGGACCTCGCTCATGGGGACGGGCTTCAGTCCCTCGTACCGCTTCCAGTTGCGTACCTCCTTGTGCCTGGCCCCGCGGAACTCGGCCTCCTCCTGCGCACTCAGTTTCGTCCAATGGAACTCGATCTTATCCTTGTGCTTGCCTTTGGTTCGCCACGAAGCAGTCCACCATGTGAGCTCGAAGCCGACGACCTCGCTGACTGTCCCGGAACTCCTCCTTCAGCATCTCGGAGTAGACGGTCATCCCCTCATCGATGCACCCCAGCTGGTCGATCGGGGGATCATTGCTGGACTTGAGGTAGCCGGCGAACATCTCGGAGTCTGACTCGTTGCTCGGCGGAGGCCAGGCCTCCGAGTACGGCCCGGGTCGCTCGCGATGTCGGAGCTGCGAAGGCGTGTGGGAGCTCTCCTGGTCGGTCTTTCGGAAGGCGCGCCAGCGTGGTCCGGGTGCTCCCGTGCGGGTTTCCCGCACGGTCCGCAGGAGGTTCCGATGCCGTCGGCGGCTGGGATGTGTGGTTACGGAGGGCCTCGATCGTTGGTGCGCTCGATTGGCGACCGGGAGGAGACGTCTCAGGGGCGTAGGTTCGCCAGCTGGTTCTTCCGCAGGTCCCGTCTCCGTGTCGGCCGCTGGCCGTGGCGGTTCCTCCTCCATCTCCTGGTCCTCGGCCGGTGCCGAGGCCTGGGGCTCGGAGTTCCGCAGCTCAGGTCGACTCTTGGAGGTCAGGTCGTCGAAGGTGCTGCGGCGCGCGAGCTCAATGATGTCGGACATGGCGGCCCCGAGGTTCTCGCGACTCCTGAGCTCCACAACCACACGCTCGGCCACCGTGGCTGGACGCAGTTGCCCGGGCGCGCCTCGGAGGAGCGTGTCTCCATGCGAGGTCCGGACCGCAGAGGAGGGTCGAGAATGGCCCTCGAGGATCCGCTGCTCCTGGACCAGCATCCGGGCTGGCCAGTACCAGGTGGCCTTGACGGGTCCACGTCCCTTGCGCCAGCAGTAGCAAAGTTCACCGGTATGCCATCGAGAGGTCGTCCGATTCCGAGCCTGCTTGGCATGACGACGGCGCTCCGAGCACTCCACTTCGAGGAAGCTCTGGCGAGCCAGAATGTGTCGCTGTTCTCGACTCTCGCCGTTCTCATCGTCTCGTGAATGGATTGCTCGAAGCCTGGGCTCCACCAATCCCGAAGACGTGCATGAAGGGCGAGTGGCTCCCGACCTTGTCCAGGTCGTTGATAGCGTGAATGACCCGGCTGATCGCTTCGTCCACGTCGCAGCCATGGTTGTGCATCCGAAACCTGGTGAGGGTCCGCTTGTGAAGATCTGTATTCGTCGTTCCACCCCGCCCATCGGCCAGTGGGCCTCTCCAGGGGCGGTGAATACCTCCATGTCTCCTGTGCTGCACCAGCTCTTGGTGAGCTCAGCGCGGTGGCACCCTTCCTCATCACAACGGACGAGGCGCGGGTTCCTGTAGTGGTCGGCCCAAGACCTCCAGGTCTCCACGACGTCTGCGGCGGTCGGATTCCCTGAGCGCAGGGACTTGTCCCCGTGGTTTCAGACCTGGGTGAGGCCGCCGCCCTCGTCAAGGTTGAGGGTCATCATGTAGGTCATGTCGTCGATTGAATCGGTTCATTCCAAGCCATCGCTACCCATGACCTCGAATACCTCTGGGATCTTGATGCAGGCGGCTGCTCTCACGGTCTTCGGCTGCATGGTAGAATTGCACGCGTGGCACTTGAACTTCCGGGCGAGCTTCAGCGCCTGGAGTCTGGCGCCCGAGTTCTTCAGTATCTTCAACACGGTGCGGGCGCTGACGTGTCCTTGGTTCTGGTGCAGTCGGCTGAGGCGCTGCTCGATATCGAGGTCCTCCTTGGACGTCAGCTTCCCTTGATCCTTGGCCAGCTGCATCGCGTCGGTCTCGTCGGTGTCTCTGTCGGCGTCGGCTGGGTCCTCGTCCTCCATGGTGTCTCATCGTCGTTAGCTGGGAAGATCTCCTCCTCAGCGAGCGGCTCAAGCTGCTCGGACAGGAGGAGGGCCTCCGCACCCGCCTGGGCGCCACCCCCAGCCTTGAGCACATGTTTGGCCCAGGCCCTGCACATCGGCGCGGGGTAGAACGCAGTCGAGGCCACCACCTTGCCGCCGATGATCTCGCCATGCTCATGGTTGTCGTGTCGTCCTGGCCGGTCGCCGCATCGCTTCCCGATCGCCTTCGTGAGCTCGGGATCCGTCGAGCAGATCCGCCACACCCTGTGAAGCAAAAGGCCGCTGCGAGGACATCGAAGTCCGTAGGTGTAGCCGGCCATCAGCGTCGTCTCGTAGAGCTGTTCCCAGATCCGACTCAGCGCCAGAGGAGAACGTCTCCAGCTCGACCTGGAAGGCCACGGCGAGGACGGTCTCACAGCCAGCTTGAATACGGCGTGCCTGCTGCATCTCGCGAAGCCGAGCCTTCTCCTCGGTCGTTGCCTGGCTCCACTTCTGCAGCCGACAGTCCGCGGTGCAGGGCGGACTCGTGACGACGCGCCGCGGCCCATGGAGCCGCACCCGGTGCACGAGCTGGCGGGCGCTGGTCTTGGTGCCGAGGTCGTAGCCGTTGCGGAGCCCTGCGCGGAAGGAGCACCCGTTCCGCTGGCGACTTTGCTTGCCGCAGCATCCGCACCTCTGATGCTCGCCCCCCTTGGACTCGGCCGCGTAGATTTTGAGGGCGGTGGGATTGAGGCCGAGGAAGGCCGCGCTGACCGACGGGGTGCCCAGGTCCTCGTAGTTCCCTTGGCTTCCTTGTCTGGTGAAGGAGGAGGTGGCGTACCCGACAGCGAGGAGCCCGAGCCACTGCCGCATACCATCAGCGGTTGAACATGGAGTGTTATGAAGACATACTGGTTGAACAGCTTCCCGTGCCAAGACCGCTTTGGAGGAGAACGTCTCGCAAGGGTCAGGTGGTCTGTTTCCGACTTGCCATGGAATCCGAAGCTTCACTTCTTGGGACTGTCTCTCGTTTCTGGTCAGGTCTCGTAGGCGATGCTGAGGACCGTTTCCGAGGAGGACCTGGTTGGGAACTGCTCGCACGGGGGGCCTTGTAGGGAGTACAGAAAGGGGCGCTTCGGAGGAGGACTCGTAACGGAAGTGCTCGAGGAGGTGAGAGGATCGCTCACGAGGGACACGCCGCTTGCTCCACTCATACGAGAACGGCGCCCATGCACCGTACCATGTCTTTGGACTCCGTTTCGGCCCCGCTCCACATCGGTACGGTGCATAGTTTGTAGGGCCCTGGGGGCCAGAAAACTATGCACCGTAGCATTCCTGGGTCGAGGAGCGACGACGCCTCGAGAGGCGCCAACGCGGTACGGTGTACACATGTCGTCCGCGAAACTCAGGGGCCCCCCGACGGACGGTGACGGTCGTTTTGACGGGGATCCATCCGGGGGTGCCGCCCCCGTCCGTCGGCCAGGCCCGCCGGCTCGGCGCCCGGCTCCTCCGGGGGGCGGGGGCCTGTCCGCCAGGGCCAGCACCTCCTCGATCTCGCAGCAGCGCTCGGCACCGCCCGGGCGACGGGCTGCCACCGCCCGGGGAGTCGTCACGTCGGCCGCCAAGTTGCCGCTGGGGGTGCCCCTCGACACTGGAGGAGATTCGGCGAGATCTCTGGCAGCAGCACGTGGCCGCTGCCACAATCGATCACGGCGCTCGCGCTGTGAGCCCCGAGAATGTCCATGGCGATCAATGGCGGTACTTCGTGATCCATGATGGACAGCTCCACGGACTCCTTCCCGTCTCCAAGGAAGATGTCGCCAGTCATCGTACCCATCGCGTTCTTCCTCACGCCGTCGCCGAAGGTGAACGTCCAAGTGGTGTCCCGTAGCTCGAACTCCTGTCCGAAGCCCTCCAGCAGGTCGCAGGCCAGGTACTCGGCGATCGTCACACCGATAAGGCTGCGAGTGGCACCGCAGTCTAGAATGGCCCAGATGCCGCCTTCGTCGTCCATCACCAGCACCAGCTCATCCAGCTCCACGACTCCACGAGCGCGAAGCCAGTCCCGCTCACCTCGCTGTTGGACGCCTGGCCGCGGCCCTTGGTACTCGATCTGGGCAGTCCTTCGCCTGCTGTCCAAACTTGCGGCAGGCCAGGCACCCGATCTTGTGGCCATCGCGCCCAGGTCCCGCCCACGCTCCGTACGGTGGGGTCGCCGGCCCCGCTGCGGAGGCTGCCGCTGCTCACGAGGCCTCCAGGGCCCGGGGCGCCGGCACCGGGCACCAGTCTCTCGCGACTTCCTTAGGCGGCGGAGGAGGTCCCTGATTGGCGGCCTGGAAGCCCCCATCGGCTCGAACTCCGCGAAGACTCCATCCTCTGGGTCGCCGGGATCTTCCATCTCGCCGAGCCGTGCTGCGTCATCCTCGTCCGCGAGGCTCACCGGCTGGTCCACGACGTCGGCGAGGTCCGGGCGCTCGTCAACCTCGTGGATGTCGTCGCCGTCGGGCTCCTCTGTCTCGCCCAAGAAGCCGGCGCGCCTGTCGCTCTTCCGCTCCTTGACGCCGTCCAGCTCCTCGTTGGCCTCTGCAGGGCATCGCGCGCACAGTGCCTTGTACTCTGTACGTCCCGTCGAAGGCGTGCTCCCCTCCCGCCGTACGCCGTAGCGGCCACCTCGCCACGGGCCACGGGCGTCAGCCGCGACCGCCGAAGGGCACCACCAGGTCCGCAACGGGAGGGGCAATGACCTCCTTCACCAAGCTGTCGACCGCCTGTCACCGAGCTGTCGACCGCCTGCAGCTGTCGAGGTCCCTCTCGTGAGCTTTTCATCGCGCCGTCCAGTGCGGGAAGGTCTCTCCGGCCTCGCGCTGCAGCTTGTTGCAGAACTTCTCTGCTGAGTTCCCTTGGAGAGAAGGAACGAGAACACGCGCGACCAGCCTGTCAGCTCGCCGTCTTTCACCTCGTCGATGCTGTCTATGTCGCGGCAATTCTGAATCAGCCGTCTCGCCCTGGACCCAAATGCTCTCACGAGCTGGGGGCCCACCACCTATCTGTCCTGGAGCTTGTAGCTCTTGCTGAAGAGTCCAACGTCGAGCTTGTAGGCCAGCAGCTTGTCTAGTTCTCCGCCCCACGACAGTACCTCAAGTCGTAGAGTGCCTCCAGCTCCATTCCCCTGCTCTGTCGATGCCGATGTGGTCGTCATCCGCCGTGATCTTGTCACAGCTCCGCTACTGGTCTGAATACGACAGGGCCCGCTGAGGCCCTCGAAGAAGAAAGAGGTCCACTCGTGGACGTCGGTAGTGGTGTCAGCCACGGGAGTAACGCACCTGCTGCTTTTTCCTGGATCGAGTCGCTACCCAGTACAACGACTCTGGCCTGCGTCCGCAGGCTGTCTGTGAGAACCCGCCCGCCCGTCCTGCCGCGCCCAAATGGCTGAGGACGGAGGGCGCTACACAAGCCGGTCTCACGCGTTCTCCAACGTCGCAATCAAGCCTGGGGCCCTCCCCCCCGGCAGGGGAGGCATCCCAGGGAGGAGGCTTCCCTTCGACTCCACTGCGACGTGGCTGGACTCCTCCCTCGCCGACAGGCTCGAGGAGGAGGGCGCCGGGAGAAAGGGACGACGGAGACGACGGCGGACGGAGACGGCGACTCGAGCCGACAGACGCCCCTCAGCGCACGCCGACCGGGGCCGGCGGGCTTCTTCGAGCACGCCAGGAGGAGCTTCGGGCAGGCGTGGCTGGACAGGCACGTGCACCTGTACGTGGCCGCGGGCGCCCCCCTGCTCGGGGCCCCGGCGGCGGCCAGGGCCACGCTGCTGGGGGACAGGATGGGCCTGGAGGCGTTCCTGACGATGCCCGAGGCCGCGCTCGAAGTCGAGCCCGTCCCTCCACAGGGGGCATATGCAGAACAAAAAGTCAAAAAGTGGTCTGGGGACCATTTTTTGAGTACTTTTTTGATCACTTTGGGAGTATTTTTTGGGTATCTTCAATTTTTTGTTCAAGATCCCCCTGTACGAGGACAGGCCCGACTCAAGGCCACGCTGATGGCACGCTCATTCAGCAGCTCCCCCTGGCTGTTCCCGATCGGCGAGCGGGCCAGCACGACGTTCTACCTGCGGCGGCAGAGCCTGCTGGAGGTCCGGGACTTCGTGGCGTGCCTGGAGGGCCTCGGCGTGGAGTCGAACAAGAACAGGATCGTGCTCGCTGTCGAGATCGACATGGGCCCCGGCTTTGCCGCGGAGTCGCTGACAACCAAGTCGTCGGTGACGTTCGAGGACCAGACGGCGACCTTCGATCCCGGCAGCAACCTGATGTTCTTCGGCTGCCCCGCGGACCTCCCGGAGGACGCCAGCATCAGGGTGATCGTGAAAGAGAAGGGGCTGCACGACGACAGCGTCGTCAACCCGCTGAAGAGGCTGAGCAAGGGGTTGGTGGCCGCCGTGCAGCTGGCGAGCGAGGCGGCGCACGGCCGCAGCGGCAGAGGCCGTGGGCGAAAGACGCACCCGTATCCGCGGCCTCGCGGGCCGGGCCCCCCGTGGCCGCGACCCCGCGGACACGGAGCGCTCGTGCGCGGAGGCTCCGCGCGGAGCGCCTCCGCGCGACCGTGCCCTCGCGGGGATCGCGCCCCGGAGTCCAGGCCCGCGAGGGAGTGGATGCGGACGTGTTGGCCGCTCGTGGAGAGGGGTACCCAAGGCCAGCACCACGGTTCGCAGGCTGGGGGAGCTCTTGCGGGTGGAGCCGGATGCCGACGGCTTCGTGCAGGCGAGCCTGCAGCTGGCCAAGCTGCACGCCTTCGGCCCGCAGACGGCGACGAAGGGAGACGGCTGGCTGAAAGGCTGTGTGAAGTTCAGGGTCAGGTGGCGCGATCCGAAGGCATTGCGTCTGGCCTGGCTGGGTTCCCAGGGACTCGACCAGTTCACGCCATCCAGTAGTGCAGGCGAGGGGGGCTTCCAGCTGCGGCACAATCTGCGCTCCAGAGCGGCATACGACAGCGTGAGCCACCTGGAGCTCCTGCAGATGGAGGGGTCTGCCACTCCCGCGGGAGTGAAGTGCCCAGATGTCATGAAGGTTTGGCGGAAATACTACGAGAGGGACAGTGCCTACAACCATAATGGAGCGGACGACTGCCCCCCTGTCCGCAACATGCTCGCTGTTCATGGCGTCAACGTGCCCACTGAGGTCGGATACGCCCTGAGAATCAACACGGTGCGCGCCAAGCCGAGCATGTTCAACACGCGATTCGTGCTGGACGACGAGGCCGAGCTGGTTGCACCAAAGAAGGGCATCGAGATGAAGGGCGGCACGATCTCAGAGGTTGCTGGCGGTGCAAGCCCCAGCGGCGACGGCACCGTCCCGCTGCACAGCCTCGAGCACTCCGAGGCCTGGCGAGGCCAGCTCAGGCTGAAGTCCGTGCGCCTGGAGTCCGTGGCGCACCGTGACATGCTCGCAGACCCGCAGTTCCACGAGGCGCTGCACGACGTCCTGTGGCCCATGGGCGGCTTCCTGGACCGCTGGCAGTCGTCGACGAACGGGCACGAGTGGTTCGACTTTCCCGCGGCCGCCTCCTCGCAGCTGGAAGCCGCTCGGACTGCTGGCAAAGACAGCATCGAGCTGAGCATCAATAAGCATCCGGGGGGGAAAACACACACAGACACAATTAATCGTCGACTACCAGGAAAAGATAGGAAGCTATGGGACGTGGGGGGGCTTACGAGCGGTGGTGTCAGCATCGGCGCCCGTCACAATACGCTGCACGCTATTGCGCTCTTCTGCAGGCAAATGCAGGGCTAGTCCTTCAGAATCCAATTGAGTCCGTACAGCGTGCATGCACTCACACATAAGCATCTCGTGAAGTATATCCGCCAGGGGTTGCCCAGCGAAAACAGAACGCTGTGGTGAGGAAACCTGATCGCAGCCCTCGCACAGGAACCAGGGAGTGTGTTAGCATTGTGAAATCTGAGCAGCCGTGTGCGCATGTAGCGTGCCGTTCACCACTTGCTGTTCCACGACGGGTACCTGCTCGCGTATGCGTCGTGCAAGCTCATGCATGGCACTCGGCGGTAGCCCTGCTGCCCTGACAATACAAGCAACAGCATCATCGTCGACTGGCGAGCGAAGGAGTAGTTCGCGTAGGGTCTGGTAAAAAGCCTGCACCACATCCAGGAATAACGCACCAAAAGACAAGGCACGAGCAGAAACAACTGCTTGCGCAAGACGAATGATGACCGACGCGTGTCCAGTACCCTGGCCTGGGATCCCCCCGAACTGTGTATCCCCTGCAGTGGCAAGTTGTGATGGCATCAGCCTAGTCCGCAAGCATCTCCGCGATGTCTTACCCAGCTGTGAGGACACCAGGATAGAACGAGACCTGACACAGGCAATAGGGTCGGCGGTGATGGACTTCAGCAGATCGCGGTAGAAACCACCCTTTTAATGAACGGGCTCAATTTGGGTGACGGCGGTCTTGAGTTGTAGAGGGTAGTGTAGCGCCGCAAGCTCGGTGGCAGACGTGTGCACCAAGGCCCCAGTGAAGCCATCACACCCTGGGGCGTCACGCTTGGTCTGACGGCAAGCCTGTTGGAACTCCGCCAGGGTCGGCAAGGTTTCAATGGGTACAGGATCTGCAGACATCCGATCGCCGTACCACGCATGAACACATATGTGGCGGCCCACAAGAGCCCCTGCCACCTCCAGAAATTGGGAATAATACCCTGTATCTGATACATGGCACGCGGGGTGCCTACCAAGGGACAATCATTGGGCTGCAGGTGGCGGACATGTCTCCCAGGGACCGGCACACGACACAGTCGCCAAAGGGCCTCCAGATGTGCGGTATGAAAGGGAGGAACGTACAACCTTCCTTTCATGTCCTGCAAGGGTTGCGCAAAGGCCACAGCAGCCTCGATAATCTGGGGCCCCACACATGCACTTGCCTCACACGCGTCTATGAATAGAGCTCGAGAGGGGCACTCTCGTACACTCCTCCACTTCCTTCCCATCGGTGGCCCACGCACAAAAGGCAGCGGCAAGCAGCAGTTGATTCAGTCGTCGTCGTAACAATCGTAGCTTTCGATGTCCAGACGAACGTCGATCCATTAAAGTCAGAGGGCGAACCGAGAGCCAGGTCTGTCGTGGCAACCGTCCCGTGGGTGACTTCTGGACAGGGAAGCACTTGGCGACCGCTCGAGTGAGCTCATCGTTTAAATGTTGTGCGTGAGCATCCGGGTGACACTGGAAAGCGGGCCGTGGGATGTCCCTGATCATGGCCACAAGCTTGGTACGAAAACCCAGAAAATATGGCGAAATATGGTGAATAATCTTATTTGTTTCTATTTATTTGTGTGTCCCTGGGCCCCTTCAAGGTATTCCGGGGCAGTCCCATGCAAACGGCACGTCTAACCATTGGCTGGGGAAGCTATTCTCACTGCTGACCGTTCAGTTGCGTATGAGGATGCTGGGCTGCGCCACGCTCCCAGCTCTGGGCGCCGCATATGGCAAATTCCTCGACCGGCTGTCTGAAACGTGCATTTCGTTCGCCATGCCGATTTTGCCTCAGAGAGTGGGTCCAGCGTGCCGAGTTTTACGTTGGGCACGGCTCACGCGCACGCCTCACCCACCTCCCGAGACAAGGGCGTACAACACATGCCGAGGGACCCCTGTGCGGGACTTTCTTGGCGGTTTTTGAGAGAGAGAGAGAGAGAGAGAGAGAGAAAAAAAAGAAAAGAAAAGAGAGAGAGAGAGAGAGAACGAGGGAGAGAGAAAGAGAGAGAGAGCTACTCATCCTACTTCTCTTTATTCCCAACCCTCCTGTGTTGGGTTCTCGTGTTGAATAGAGCATAGTTGTTTCCACTCCTCCTCCCCAGTCCTCCCCGGTCCTCCCTCCTCCTCCTGCGCTGCTCCATGGGTGGCTGCGAACTGTGCGCAACTGTCGCCACATTCGTGGGCTCCTGGGAGGTCCAGCGGAGTCGGGAGCCACGCAGACCCAGCGGAGACCTCGCTGCTCCCTGGGTGGCTGCGAGTTGCAGCACCGTCGCCACTTTCGTGGGCTCCTGGGAGGTCCAGCGGAGGTGGGGGCCACGCGGACCCAGATGTGACTCGCTGCTTCCTTCGTGGACGACAGCACTTCTCTTCTGTTACTGCCCAGGCGGGGATCAAAGAGGCCTTCTCCGAACCCTCCGGTGGCAGCTGCACTGTCTGCGGGTGCGGACGCCGGCCTTTCGCTGGCCCTTTGTCGAACAGCTGGGTCAGAACGGTGACATCATGGTGACAGCACGCCGAAGTTCCGCGATTTTTGGCATGACATTCTAACCAGGAAGATGAGAGCGGGTACGGGGCACGATCGCAGGCGATCGCGCCTCCATATGTTGTGTGAGCGGATCAGAGGATCACAGACCCCGGCGCCAAATGCACAGTCTGCAGTTTATCCAACATTTGCTCCAGGCAACCCAGACAAACCCAGACCCCACCTCCGAAATAACTAAGAGACTTGTCGGCGAGATCACGCAGCATGTCCATACTGAGTTCCAGAAGCAACGTCCTAGAACAGTCAGTGTATACCGTATCTGGTAGCGCTTAGGCTAAGTTCCGCGAGCAACTACAACCTGAGCAGCTGTTGCTACAACGATGGCAACTACGTGCGTCACACCTACACTGGGGAGAGATGGCGGGAAGGGAAGGCGAAGCTGGATTGGGAGGGGGGAGTAGAGGAGGGGCAGGCTGGGGACAGGGGAGTGGTGGGGAGGAACATGGAGGAATGGCAAAGGGGAAGTCGAGGAAGGGGGGAAGAAGGTATGGGGACGGGGACGGAGTTGAGAAGCGGACAGGACACGTCATGAGATGTGTAAGGTTGGGGAGGGGCGGTTTGGGGAGGGGGGTCAAGGGAACTGGAGGGGGGGCTGGTACATTCCTTCGCACGGAGCCGCCCACACGCAGCCTACTTGAGCACGTGCCCGAGGTACACCTACCACGTAGACCTGAAGGCGCTCGTGCAGCGCAATGTGTCGACCGGCAGGGAGCGGCAGGTCCGCAGGCTGCTGGTCCCCGCTGGCGAGCTGTGCGAGGCCTCGGAGCTCGTCGTCACGCCCTACCGGGGCTGGCCCGACGGCGGCTTTGAGCGCGAGGCCGTCGTCGCCGAGGGGTGCAGCGAGGCGGAGGCCTGCTCCTGCGCGCGCCGGGCCGTGCGGGAGGACCCGGCAAACTGCGTGGCGGAGGTCGTCTTCCGCGTGTCCTTGACGGGCGGGCGCTGGCTGGCGAAGGCGTTCACGTCCGGGCCCGAGCAGTGCATGACCTTCGCGCGCGGCCACGGCAGGGGCTACATGGTTTACAGCAGCGAGGCGAGGTCGAAGCCCCCCGCAGCCTGAGCAGCAGACGTTCTGCTCTGGACCCGGGGGAGGAGGAGGAGGAGGGGGATGAGGGGGAGGAGGAGGAGGAGGAGGAGGAGGAGGAGGAGGAGGAGGAGGAAAAGGAGGAGGAGGAGGAAAAGGAGGAGGAGGAGGGAGGAAGAGGAGGCAGGAGGAGGAGGAGGAGGAGGAGGAGGAGGAGGAGGAGGAGGAGGAGGAGAGGAGGAGGAGGAGGAGGAGGAGGAGGAGGAGGAGGAGGAGGAGGCCCCCGACCCCGCGCTACAGCGTGCCAGTGACGCGCGGGCGACCCAGACCTCTCCCCAGCGCGGCGGGTGCCCCCGCCCGGCGTCAGCAAGGCGCGCCAGCACCAAGAGAAAGGACTCCCCTCCTCCTGCTCCCACTGCCTCCTCTAGCTCCTCCTCCAGGTCCTCCTCCTTGTCCTTCTCCTCTTCCTCCCCCCTATCAGGGCAGCTTTACTCGAACGGCAGGTCCTCTTGCCTTGCCTGCTTCTTCCCCTGTCCTGGCTAGTCCAGAAAGGGGGGTTGCTTCCAGTGGCTGTTCGGCTCAAGGTTGCAACCTCCGTACCCGCCCTACATGTATATTTCATGGTAAGACTCGCTTCTCATCGCCTTGCATTCCTTTACGGAAAACCATCCTCACTCCCCATGTCTAGGTGGTAGCGGGGCAGGTTCGCCCCTGCTCCAATATCACGGCCGCTATGTCCCGCCTCGCCTCGATGGCCATGGCTCCCACCCTCCGTTGCTTTACGTCGCGACGTTTGCAGGTGACGGCATTCGAGGGCACGTCACGGCTGAGCCAGCCCATCCGCGGGAACACTACGTCGTGCCGGTCTACATGCCGCTCTACATTCCGTCTACATCCGCCTTCAACAGCATCGCCATCGTACACCTTTTTTCCGTTCATTTAGCCAGGAAGCGTTGCTCTAGGGTCCTTCGTGGCATCCGCCCATCCGCCAGGACCAGTGACCAAGAACGTGCACAACCAGTACTTCATCAAGGACAATATCACCAAGATCTACAAGACCGCTCTGCGACCCATTCCGGGCTGGGCATGTTCGGACTGTGTCCAGGCAGCTCGCGGACCCCAAACTGTCAGTGCCCCCGCCCGTGGGGGTAGCCTCAAGTGTGACAGTTGCTCGACACAGCGTTTACATGTGCGGTGTCAGACAAAACCGCGAACTTTTTGGGACCGAGTTTTGAGAACCCTGGGAGGAGCAAGCTGGTGCCGAGCGGGGATGCAGTGGGGAGTGCGGGAATTGCGTTCTCGGCCCTCCGAAGTAATGCAGAGTGGTAGTTGGGGTGTCTTACGGTCACAGGTGCTGATTGTAGTGACCTCTGGCCAGTGCCGCCGATCCGGGGTGCGCCGGGTGCCAGTGGACGTGGGCGACGACGACGATGACGACGATGACGACGACGTCGACGACGACGACGACGACGACGACGACGACGACGACGACGACGACGACGACGACGACCACGACCACGACCACGATTGCGACGACGGACGACCAACGACCCCCCCCCTGCAGAGCGGAGGGGGGGCGAAAGCGCCGATTCCCTTCCCTCCCCCCTGCAGAGCGGAGGCGGGGGCGAAAGCGTTGACCCCCCCCCCGGGCAGAGCGGAGGCGGGGGCGAAAGCGCCGACCCCCCCCTCTGGCACAGCGGAGGGGAGGGGCGAAACGCTGACAACCCCCCCCCCCTTCCTAGCAGAGCGGAGGGGAGGGGCGAAAGCGCTGACCGCCCCCCCCTCCTGCAGAGCGGAAGCGGGGGCGAAAACGCTGACCCCCCCCCCTGCAAAGTGGAGGCGGGGTAGGCGAAAGTGCTGACCCCCCCCCTCCCCGGCAGAGCGGGGGCGGGGGCGAAAGCCTTGGCCCCCTCTCCCTGGCGGAGCGGAGGTGGGAAGGGCGAAAGCGCCGACGCCCCTCGCCATGCGCAGCGGAAGCGGGGGAGGCGAAAACGTTGACGTGCCCCCTTCCAACCTGCAGAGCGGAGCTCCAGCGAAGCTCGAGCTCGCGTTTCTGCTTCGCGCTGGACTGGCGGATTTTGCAAACGGGCCAAGAACTATGAGTCGCCAGCCGTGTCATGGGCATGGCGACCGGGACGCCATCGCTCCGAAGCGCTACAGCTTGAGACCCGACCCTTTGCTTTACCTCCTCAGACCCGCCGGCCGGGCAGGACGGGAACCCGATGCGCACTCCTCTAGGCGATCTTGCAATTGCGGGTGCTCAGGGCAATGGCACAACACATAGGAAGTCGACGAAGATCATTCCCGTGACGGTGTCGCGGGATGCTTCAAGTACCGTGAGCACCACAGTGACACGACAGAAGCATATGCCCAATGCGCTGACGAGGAGATACACATCCGGGGCAAGTATCTTCGGCGACTCATGAAACGCCGCTTGAGGATCCCCAGCCTCCAGCGCCTCTACGACATTTGGAGGGGGCTACATTCCGGATGGACGGCCATCGTCGCCATGTGTGCCATCGCAACTTGCAGCGCCTGTGTGGGCGCAGGTGGCGGCAGCAGCAACATGCGCCACCTCCGCACTTGGGGGCCCGAGCACCAGGCTCACGTACCTTTCCAGAAATATGTACGCGAGCTGATGATCTGGTTAGTGGAGAACTCAGACCTCAACGAGTTTCGCCAGGCGACCTACGTCTCGTCGCGCCTTGCTGGCGTTGCGCGCGAGTGCGTGGACGAGTGGCCGCCGGCTGTTTTGAGCCAAGAAGCTCTCGTCATGGCAACCCAGTGCCACCGATGACCTTCCCAACGCACAGCTTGGCCCAACGATGGGGCCAGCTGGGCGAGGCGGAGCGCACTTCGGCACTGTCGGCTCGGATGAGCTTTAACCGACTGTCGCTGGAGCGCACCGGCAACCTCCTGACGAGGTTTGACATCCTTTGCAACTGGGCACAGCCAGTTGGTCAACTCGTGATGGGCTACGAGGGGCTCAGCTGCCTCCTACTGCGCGCCGTTGGCGTGTCGAATATTCAATTCACCATGCCCCTGCAGCGCCGCGAAATGGCCCGCCCCGCGAACGTTCAGCAGCTCGCCCATGTGACGGGCCAGCTGAGACTTGGGCGCATGATAGAGGGATCGCGAGGCAACCTCGCCTCGGCGGTCCACTCTGCCCAACGGCGCACGTTCCTCGCGGGTGTGCCCGCGCTGGAGCAGAGCTGGGGCGGCGTGGGCCCTGCGGCGCCGGGGTCGGCACCGAGCCCTCCTGAGCCGGCCGAGGCCGTGTCGTGAGGCTGTGCCTCTAGCGCGGCAGCGCCGGCGCAGGGGGCGTGCCCGGCGGCGGAGATCGACTCGGGCGCCGGCGCCGACGCCGCCAGTTCACTCGGCGAGGAGATGGCCGCCGACGACCCCGAGCGACGCGGCATTCCCATTGGGAAACATGGTGCGCGCCTCTTCTGGGCCCGCGGGCGCGCCGAAGCACGCTGGCGCAGCTTCGACAGTCGCGAGCCCGCGCGCCGCGTCCGGGGGGCCATCGAACAGAAGGGCAAGGGCAAGGGCTCCAGCTGCCGCGCTGACCTTGCCATCCTGTCCAAGAGCGACCTCCGGGATACCTTCGCGGGCTTCGGGGGGGCAAGAGGAAGGGGGGGGTCAGGGCGCGGGCGTGGGGTCGGGCCGCCAGGACACCCCCGTGGGCCCTGACTGGGTGCGTCTCAGATGCCGCGAGTGCGATTCCGAGGAGAACCTGGTGCGCGATTGCTCCCGGCGCCGCCGACAAGGGCGCCCCGTCTTCCCTGGCGCCTGCGCCTCAGCACCACCATCGGCGCCGCCATCCTCACCGCTTGCTCTCCTGGGACAGGGCCGCCGGGGCCGACCGAGCAGCGGCCCGTGCCGGGGGCGTGTGCGGCTTGGATGGCCGGGGGCACCTCTGGGGCTCCTCGGCCCGTGGCCAGGGGCGCCTTGAACGGAGATCCAGTGCAGAGCGCTGGCCCCTGGATTGGCGGACAGCCAGCTCAGCGCCCGCGCCCGCGGCCGTCGGCGCCGGCAGCTGCGCCCTCGCCGCGGCCATCGGCGCCGGCTGCTGCTCAGTTCTTCGTCGGGCGGCTCACGGCGACCCAGTGGCCGCCGGCGTTGGACTGCTTGGGTCGGGGCGTCGTCGTCGTCCTCGTCCTCGCCGCGCGAAGCTGAATTGCGACGAGTGCGACAGGCGATGGCCACACCTAATGGTCCGTGCGCCAGCCTCTGCAGCGCCGGCGGCTCCGGTGATTGCGTCGCCGGGTTGCCCGGCAGCAGCGGGGGAGGCGCCGCCGTCCGCGCTGGCGTCGGGGGCGCCAGCGACGCCGGCAGCTCCAGCGCAGACGCAGCGGCACCACCGCCATTAAAGTGGTGGACGCAAGTGGGCGGTGCGTTCCCATTGGGGCAAACCCAGGGGTGCGACTGGATAAGCGACTTCAGCGCGCGTGCCGCCGCGCCTCCAACCCAGTCTGCCGACGTGCAGTTGCCGAGCTAGGGTTGCGCGCCATCAGTCTCAGCCCTCGGCGTCGGCGCGCCGCGTGGATCGAGCTACATGTCGCCGCCGCAGTCTTCGCCGACAGCCGCGTCGCCGCCGGTGCTGGAGTATGGCTGTGCTCGATCAGAACAGCCCCGTTAACGTGGGCGTCCGGCGGCGGACGATCAGAGCGCAGCGCGCGCTCGTCGCCGTCGACCGCGCGCGGCGACGGCGCCTCGGCGAGCTCCGCAGCGCGCAGCTGAGCAACGACGCCAGGCCGCGCAGACTTGGACGGAGACACCTGTTAATCCCCCCCCTGTGCCGGCCGCCGTGCTGACTGCCCCGCCCCCCTCAGTGGCGACGATCAGCGGTGATGATAGGAACGCGCCCCATCTGCCTAGAGGCATCCAGCCCGGCGAGTGGGCGGCGCGCCTGCAGCGCCGCCGCGTCCTGCATCAAGCGCGCCACCTGGACCTTTGCAGAACAGAGACGCCCTTTTGGTGTGCTGTCCGGCGTGCCGCGGACAAGCCGACGTCATCGCCGAGTTCCGCTTCTTTGGCGTGGATCGTGTGCCGACAATTCCGGTGCCTGCGACGCTTGCCCGTGCGGCAGCAGACACTGTGCCCCACGTTCTGGCAACTGCCTTGCCGGCCAGCGCGGCGTTGGACAGGGGCGTGCCATAGGGGGTCGTACCGGGCCCTTGCGCAGTCTCCCCGGCCAGTCACTGCCCTCGGGGCGCCTCGGCCAGACCTCATGCGGTCGCTGGGCAGCGCGCCCGGCTTCTCGTCCGCAAAGGACACGGCGGTGCCCTGCAGCGTCCTGCTGGACATGCGCATGCCGCCCTGCAGTCTGACGTTCTCGTGGTGGCCGACCTCGTCGGGTATTGGCTCGAGTCCATCAAGCGACTCGCCGTGCTACTTGGCGAGCACCGACCTGCCAGGTGGCCGGCTAGGCGTTGTAGTCGACGCCGGCGCCTGGGCCAACCTTTGGGGGCCGCGTTTCGCCGTGAATTCGGCGCGCGATGCCCGGCGAGCCAAACGGAGACCCTCCGAGGAGAAGTTGTCGTTTCCACATTGCGTGGCAGGAGTCCGCAACGGGTCGCTGGTGGCGGGCTTTGAGGTTCATTGCCCCGTCGCAACAACTTCCCGCGACGACGTGACCTGTCGGCGCGGCGTGTGCGCCCCAGCCGTGGAGGGCGAAGGCGCTGGCCTCCCTGCCCCGTTAAGTCTGCAGCTTATGCAGTCCAATGATGGGGCGGTGGGGGCCGGCGTGGACCACGGGCGCCTCGTATTTTCCGGGCCGGCGGGCTTCGGCGCCATCCACTTCGACCTCGCGTCGGCGTTGAGTGGCCAGTTGTGCGTCCCAGTCGACGACTGCGACGAGCTCGAGCCGCGCTCTGGCGGCCTGCGGCCCAAGCAGCTCGCGCTGCTGGCGGTGGGCGACAACGACCAGGATTCCGACCGCGAGTTCCAGGAGCTGTTGGTCCAGCTCTTCAGCCCCAATGCACGGGCACCCTGACGGGGCGCGCCCAGGTCCGCGGGCTGCGACCTCTACGCGTGCGCGGACGTCAGGCTTGCGACCTGTGGTCGTGAACTGGCGTCGACGGGCGTGGCGGCCCTAGCGCCGCTGGGCGCCTGCCCGAGCATCGCCCCCCGCTCAGGACTCCTTCGAAGGGGTCGACGTCGCGGGCGGCGTGGTGGGCCCCGACTTCCGTGGTGATCATGTCCGACGCAGGCCCGTGGACGTACTTGGTCGAGCAAGGCCATCGCGTCGCCCAACTCATCCTGGCGCGCATCGTCAGCGATGCCGAGATCGTTGTCATTCTCAACCTTCCTTCGTCATCTCGCGGATGTGGAGGCTTTGGGCGCGCGGGCATGGCGTTCCTCATCCGAGACTCCACCGCGATAGAGCAGCGTTGCACGTCCGCGGGGTTTCTCGTTGTCCGTGTCATCGAGGACTCCAAGGAGCTGCCTGACTAGCGCGCAGCTGGGCTGGCCCGCAAGGCCGACCCCGCCGACCTGCTCCAGGAGAATTGGGCAGCAGTCCCAGGACGCCCCGCCTGTGACGACACTGAAGCGAGTCCAGTTTGAGGGCGTTGGGTTGCCTGCAGCTGCGTCGTGAATTCGTGGTGCTGCTCGACGAGGCTCTGTGCCTGATGCTGGACTAGCACGGATCCACGGTCGAGCGACACAGTCGCCCGAACCAGTGCCATGAGCTCCACCGGGTCATCCCTACATTCCGCCTTCCGACGCGATTCGACCAGCACGTCGAGTGCGAAATCCTGTTCTATAGGGGTCGCGTGATCATCCGAGGGATCTGGTGTTCCCATGGATGGAACAATGGTCAGGAGGTCGCGTCCAAGCACGACTCGATGCTGCTTGCCGCGGTCGGCCGCTCATGGATCCAGCTGTTCGGCTCGATGGAGACTCGCGATCGGGGACGGCGAGGGCGGGGTGGCCTCAACGTACTTCGTGGAGGAGATGAAGTGGAGAGGAGTACAGGTTGACATACGTGCTCCGCGCCAGTATGCTCGTTTCGCCGAGTGGCGCGGGGCCATGCTGCGACGGGCACTTCGCGCCGCGGAGGAGCAGCTGGATCGCGAAGGCATCGCGGTGAACTTCGGCTCCATGCTAGCGCGTGCCATCTCTGCTGGCAACATCCCCACCCGCGTGGGCGGCGTTCTGCCATGCAACGTCGTCTTCGGACGGCAGCCGTTCATGCCGCCGCCGCTCGAGGCAGACGAACAGTGTGAAGCATCTGGCGACTGCGTCGCCGGTGCCGAGCCTCCTGCTGGTGGGGAAGTGCAGCCCAGCCGACTGCAGTGGCGTATCCGAGAGATAGCATTGCAACCCGTATTCGAAGCCACGTCGATCGCGCGCGTCAGCCGTGCCCTCAGGACCTTCGCCGCCGAGTCCCGGCATGGCCGCTTCGACGTGGGCGACCAGGTGGAGATCCACAGGCCGCCGAGCACCAAGGATGTGTCAGGCTGCGGGCCATGGGGGAGTCATGTCTGTAGACCCGGCTCGAGGCAAGGTGATGGTCAAGTACCGCCTTGCCGAGATGGTCTGCAGACTGCAAGACGTCCAGGCCTTTATCGGCGCCGTCTTCGACGAGAAGGGCACCGGCATGGCGCGAGCAGGCATGCCCTGGGACCGCGCATATGACTACCTGGAGCGCATGTCACTGGGCTCCGGGGCCAGGACCTTCGGCCGCAGGGAAAACGCCTGGGGCGTGCAGCTCACCAGCCTGGCGCGACAACAACGCCCAGACGTGCTCGATGCCCTGCGCCATCTTTCCCGCAGATGCTATCAGCTGCCAGACGTTCGCGCCAGGGCCTGGACTTGGACGGAACGCTCGATGACTGCGTCGTCGGCGTTTCCCAGGGCGCCGCCAGCGCCGCCGAGGGTGGATCGCCATCAGCCTTGTCGACTATGCCAGAGGGGACCGGCAGCGACTTCTCGGGCCACATCCAGCATGTACTTGGCGTGAAGTCGAAGGGGGCAGGAGATCTGGCCCGGGAGCTGGAGGTGCTGGAGAGCGCCGACAGCCGGCGTGAGATCTCTGCTGCCGCCGAGCACGCCGCGGCCGACCTACGCCGTCGGCCGCGCGAGTGGCCCCGGCGCTTCGAGGCGAAGCGCCCGCGTCGTGCCGCCGCAACTTGCGCGGCCCCCCCCCCCCCGGGCGACTGCGCCGCGCTAGAGGAGGAGGAGGAGGAGGAGGGGGAGGAGGATGGGGGGGGGGAGGAGGAGGAGAGGAGGAGGAGGAGGAGGAGGAGGAGGAGGAGGAGGAGGAGGAGGAGGAGGAGGAGGAGGAGGAGGAGGAGGAGGAGGAGGAGGGCGATGTAGGTGGACGTGAGTTGTATCTGGCTCCAGGTGCGCGCGAAGCATTCCTGAGCTCTAACGTTGCTGTGTCGGGCGATTCTGTCGCCGGCGCTCCTCGGGCGGCTGCGTCCAGCGACAGTGTCGCCCGCGCTCCTCGGACAGTTGCCGCCGTCGAGACCGCGGCCATCGCGCGCGACGCCGACTTTCTGTCCAACTGTCGGAGGAGGTCGCAGCGGCCATCCACGAGGAGCTCGCCATCTTGGCCAAGGACAAATGTCTCGAGTTGCGGCAGTTCACGGGCGCCCGAAACGTATTGGACTTCAGACATGACTTCAAGTGGAAGCACTGGAAGGGATCAGACGGCAAGACTGTCAGGGCCATCCGGTGCCGCGCGGCGCTGAGGGGCTTCCGCGACGCGGGCGCCGGGGCCCTGGAGACGTTCGCTGCGACGGCGAAGCGGGCGTCCCAGCGCGCGCAATCCTCAGGGGCGGCGCGTCGCCCCGACTAGGCGCGAGTCGCCGTCGACGTCGGGGAAGCACTCTTGCGAGGCATGGCCTATGTAGAGATGCGGGGGCAAGGCGAAGTACTTCGGGAAGTCAACTTCACCCTGCCACCCGGCAGTGCAGCCATCCTCAGGCAGGTGGCCGGCTACGAGAGCTTCGACGAGCGGAAGGTGCCTTGCGCCACATCGAGCCGGGTGTGGGCTACAACGATGCGCCCGGAGTCTTCTCCATGGAGCTCGCCAGGGTTGCGCGCCCACCTGGGTGCAGCGCCAAAACTACCAGGTGGGGCCGGGAACTTGAGGTCGGGCGCGTGACGTCTGGCAGCGGTGCTGCCTGCGTCTCGGAGCAAGTGCTCATGTTTTCAAGAGCGCTCTGGCGATCTGAAGATTGCTGGCCAAAGGAGCACGTCGACTGTCTGACCAGCCACATCGATAGATCCTTTGGCAATATGAAGGGCGACTGCGACGACTTCGCCGCCTGCGGAGTGCGCCAGTACCGCAGTGCCGATGGCGCCGTGGCGCTCGACCCGGACGAGTATGTAGACGCTTTGATACCGATCAGACACGTCGACCTGGTCAAGGCCAAGGCTGACGGGTCGCGGGGGCAGCGGCCCGCGCCCTGCTCGCCCAGCATCGCGTCGCAGAGTGTATCGTCGCCCTGCAGAGAGCCGACAACAAGCTGCTCATCTGACACGTGATGCAGCTCAACTTCGTTGTTCTGGCTGTTTCCATCCATGGAGTGCGCCCGGCGACCTGGCGTGTCCAGCGACGGGTCATTCAAGTGGGAGAAGTCAGGGTGCGGCACGTGAGAGGCCGTGCACATGCGTCTCGGCAAGTGCCGCCACGCCCGCGAACAGGTGCGCCACCGGATGGGCGCAGTGCGCCGATCGCATGAGTTTGCTTGCAGATCCGCATTCGGCTTCGAGCTCCTCGCAGCACGCGGCGCATCAGACGGTCTGTAGGCGCGCCTCTTAACGTTGCGTGAGATGGTGCGCGGCCCTGCCTCTGCCGAGGAGATCAGGAGTCCGAGGCAGGAGGGGGGCTACGTGGTCCCTGGAGACCTCGTAATTGACGACGAATCCGTTTTCAGCGCCCTGCTCATGGACTCAGTCCGGCCGCCGTCCGAGAACGGTGGGGCTGGCCACCTTTGTTGGCTAGCCGGCCAGCCGCGCACCATGCAGATCGACGACTTGCACTGGTGCGACATTCGGGATATGCGGGCCGACCCCGTGACCAATGGCAGCATGGGCCGAGAGCTTTTCCTCGGTGTGATGGACGGCCAGATCAGCTATGACGATGCCGCGGTCCAGTTCAGCGACAAGAAGCTGAAGAAATCCGCCCCGAGCGCGCAGTTCAGCTCACTCGCGCAGAAACAGGGAGACGACTCTCGTGACTGCGTCGCGAGGTCACGCGGACTCTGAATTCGGATATGCGACATCAGCGGGCGAGATCGATGAGTGTAGCACTCAAGTGAGCGGGCTTGTTCGGACTGTGTCCAGGCAGCTCGCGGTTGCGTGGCAATGCTCCTTAATCATGTCGTATCTTTTCAGGTGGGGGATCGATTCGCCTGTTTCGGCTCGTCCCAGGGGCTCTGGCGGGAGTGCTTCCATTCCTGCCACTGGCGCCGTTAAACGTTTTGCGGTTGGCGCCGCGGGGGGAACCCTTGGAATGGAGGGAAGTCCGCCAAACCGGGGACCTGCCGAACTCAAGTGAATTTGGCCCATAGCAGCCAGGCACTTTGAGAAGGGCAGTCAGTATAACCCTCTCTGCAGCTGTCTGGTTTACTGTGCGAAGCACGAAGGATTCGTCTGAGCACCAGACTCGAACTGTAGGTCCTCTTGCCTTGCCTGCTTCTCGCCTTGTCCTTGCCAGTGCATGAATGGGGTTGCTTCCTGTGGCTGTTTGGCTCTTGGTTGCAACCTCCGCGCCCTCTCTACATTTGCTTTGCCAAGTAGTACTCGTTTTGCGTCGCTCTGCGTTCCTTTGCGGGAAACCATCTTCACCTTCCTACATTTCCGTGTCCTGGTGCCTTATAACATGGGGCTGGTGGATCCTAAGGTGAGGACGAGGAAGAGGAAGAGGAGGGTGATGATAATAACGCAATGAGGACGGCTTGGGGCAGGAAACGGAGGAGGAACAGTAGGAGGATGAATAAACACATATTGAGGACGCCTTGTATACTGTAACAAGAATCTCTCGGGTTTTTGAAATTCCCACATAAAACGCATGTAACGCGTGACACCTGATTTTAGGTCCGACCGCAGCAGCTCGAGTGGGAGGGCTCGCGGTCGGGCCCACGCCCTATTCGGGACACCTCTAGCGCGGACTGACCCTCATATGTTCGCTTTCAGCGCAGCCCCCGATCTGCATTGCTCCGGATTCCTTTCCTCCGTCGGCGTGTAACATCTGAGGGGAGACGGCCACTACCCAGCGTTGCACGCAACTGTACATGGATGGCAATTTTGCCAGGTCCGTGACACGCAGGACGGACAGACACAATTCATCGGCGATCCTTGGAAAGTACGGAACGTATGGTAAGAGGAGGGGAGAACGAATGTCCAGAAGTTAACTATGGAAGATCCCGGGATTTGTGCCTATGTAATTGTGTGTCGCTGAACCCCTGCATGCGCCATTTTAGTAATCCCGGCATTTCTCGGATCCCTTGCAGCTGCCGTGGGTGCCAGTCAGCAGAAACGATCGCCTCTCAAATGGTGTCAGCGGTCGCGACGGCGTGTCGGCCCGCCCCGTGCGCTGGAGCTCACGTCACCCTCGCGGAGGGGAAGTCCTTGGCGCCCTCCCGAGTTCCGTTCTTGTGCCTGTAGCCGTTGTGGCTCAAACGCCGGTTGGGCCACTGGTCCAGATCGCGAGGGGCCCCAGCGTCTCCAGCGCCCTATGGTGTCGGAGGGCGCGGTGGACGCAGCTGGCCCACTATGCGCCATCGTCTCCGGGGCCGAGCGTCTCTTCGGCTTTGCCGTTTTCGACCCGGAGAAGAGGGCTCTCCAGGTGTGCGAGTTCCATGAGGACAGCCACATTTCCAGGGTCGAAGCGTTGCTCTTGCAGATTCAGCCTCAGACGTGCTGCTTCATGCTCGCGGAGACAGAGGATGCGAAGAAACTTGGTCGCGTGGTCCAGTCCTGTGGCGTTGCCTGCGAGGAGGTGAAGGCTGCCAGCCTGAAGCAGGTCGACCTGGAGCAAGACCTGCTCAGGCTCCTGCAGGACACGGCGGAATGCGGCCTGGGCCGCCACTTGGAAGAGCAGCGCCAGAAGCAGGGCATGCGCTCCTTGGCAACACTCCTGGGCCACTTCGGCCTGCTCGCCGAGCCGTCGAATTTCGGGGCTTGCACCCTCGGCCTGTACCCCCTGAGCAGCTTCATGTATCTGGACAAGGCTGCCTTCTCGGCGCTGAACATCCTGCCGCGGCCCGAAGAGAGTTTGCGTTCCACGACCTCTCTGCTGGGCTTCCTGAACCGGACGCGCTCTCCTGTCGGCGTGCGCCGGCTGCGTCAATGGCTGACGCAACCGCTCACGGCGCCCGACGAGGTGTCCAGAAGGCACGACGTGGTGGAGGCGCTGTCTGGCGACGAGGGGCTTCTGCGGCAGGTTGAGAGCAACCTTCGCCACGTGCCAGACCTGGATCGGATCGCCGCTCGACTGCACTGCACTGGTTCCAAAGCGACAAAGCGCAACACTGCATCGCTCGAGGACATGGTGCTCCTCTACCGTTGCGTGCTCGGCACGGAGTCCATGGCGGCTGAGCTGGCAAGCTATGCGGGTGCACACAGCCAGGTGCTTCAGGATACTATCACCCGGAAGCTCCAGGCGTGCGCGTCCGATTGCATTAACTACAGGCGGTTGGTGGAGCAGACGGTCGACTTGAAGCAGGCCGACCAGAGGAATTTCTGTATTTGCACATCTTTCGACCCGTCCCTGGGGCAGCTGGCCTCGAGGCGCGACCAGGTGAAGGCCAGGATGGAGGCCGTCCGAAAAAAGGTCGAGGCCGAGTTGAAGCTTCCTGCTGCGCGAGGTAACGAGAGGCTGGTCGCCCTAGTGGAGTGCCCCGAAGGTCTCGCACTTCGCGTCACAAAGAAAAACCAGCAGTCCGTCCAGACGTGCAAGGACAAGACAAAGTTCAAGGTGCTCGCTTTCAAGAAGATGGAGTGCATTTTCACCACGCCTGAGCTCGAGCGCATGAACAAGGAACTCAGTGATGCCATAACAACGTATGATAAGCAGTCGGCGCAACTGGTCACTAGGGCCTTAGCAGTGGCGGCGACATACTCCCCCGTGGCGGACCGTCTCGCCGAGGTCTGGGGCAGCTTGGATGTGCTGGCATCGTTCGCTCGTGTCGTGGCCACGGCGCCATGCACCTTCGTGCGCGCCACGATCGATCCCACCGGCAAGATCTTCGAGGTGGAGGGCGCCGTCCACGTCCTGGTGGTCGCCAATGCGGACAAGAGCTTCGTGGCAAACGACCTCACCATGCATGAGGACTCTTCTCGCCTGCACCTGATCACGGGGCCGAACATGGGCGGCAAGAGCACGTACATCCGGTCGATGGGCCTCATTGCGCTGCTGAACCAGGCGGGCTGCTTCGTGCCCTGCCGGCGCGCCGTGCTGCCCTTGTTTGACGCGGTGATGTGCCGGGTGGGCGCCTCTGACATGCAGTTGCGGGGCATCTCCACCTTCATGGCCGAGATGCTCGAGGCGGCCTGCATCCTCAGCACTGCCACTCCGCGCTCGCTGGTGATCGTGGATGAGCTCGGTCGTGGCACCTCCACTTCCGATGGGTTTGGGATCGCGTGGGCGATCGCGAAGCACTTGGTGGAGGAGACGCGCTGCTTCACGCTCTTCGCCACCCACTTCCACGAGCTGGCCGCCCTGGAGGAGGAGCTGCCGGCGGTCCGCAACAAACACGCCACGGCGGCGGTGGACGCCGCCAGCGGCCAGCTGACTTTCCTTTACGCCATCCAGGAGTGGAGAACCAAACAACGGTATTAACATACAAATTTTAAGGTACTCGCGGGTTTCTTGGGTTCGGTGCTGGGCCCCCCTCCTCATATTCCCTTCCTGGCCCAGCGGAGCGTGCGGGAGGCGCCGTCAGAGGCGTCGCCAGGGGTGCAGCGGGGGAGGTGGTCCAGCGCCGACCCAAGGAACCTGCGCGGACCTCAGAGATTTCGATCCATGATTTTTTTTTTTTTTTTTTTTTTTTTGTTCTTCTTCTGATACTTGCTTGTAATTTGTTGTTGCCAATCAGTACTTGCACTAGGGGTTCTTACTTCGCTTCTCAAGCAATTGGATGGGTGCTCTGGGTTTTCGCGTGGTGGGCGGCCGTGGGCGCCTCGTGGGAGCCCCGCCCGCTGGCGGGGTGTGCCGAGGTCTCGCCTGCTGGGCGGCCGTGGCCGCCTCGTGGCCGCCTTGTGGGCGCTTTGTGCTGCAAGGGCAAGTGCAAGGACGTGGCGGTGAACCTCGTGGACATCGAGTACGTCGGGGACTGAGCGAGTGGGCTCCCGAGGGGGCCTACGAACCATGCGGTCGGGCGCAGAAAGCTCGGCCGTGTGGTCAGTGGGAAACGAAAGAGTACAACACATGCCCTACACCAGATATCTTGTAACACGCGGTTTCTCCCACGTAGCCCACACCACATAGCCCGCACCACATGCCTCTGGTCACATACGCTGCACAATAATGCTTGCACCGCACATGTTGCACTGCACATCTGGTACCACGCAGCTTTTACCGCGCATCTGTCGCCACATGCGCTGCGCGCAGAGGGTGCACTAACCTACAGTTTGTGGTCCACGCCAGCAGCCATTCTGTTCATCTTGTTGTGGCGTTTTTTCCCCAAGGAGGGTGCCGCGGACCAGAGCTACGGCGCCCACGTCGCCGAGCTCGCTGGGTTCCCCGCGCGCGTGGTGGCAAAGGCCCGGCAGCGCGCCCAGGAGTTCGAGGCCGACAGCAGCTTCGGCCGCACGGCGAAGAGGCCGCGCAGGGGGGCGGCGTGCGCCGAGGACGCGGTGTCCAGCCTGCTCTCCGCGGGGGACGCGGACGAGTTCGCGAGGACCGCGGGCCAAGTGATCATGTGAGATCAGATCGTCCCAGAGGCCTGCGCGGATTTCTTCGGTCGCGCTGGGCCCCCCCCCTTCCTCGCGGCCCTGGCGCTCTTCTGCGCCCCCATGGGGAGGGGTATGGGCTGTCGCGCCGACAGTGAGCTCTGCGCGGACCTCCGAGACCAAAGGGCTCGCACTCTGTCAGCCTGGCCTGACAGATAGCACCCAGACCTCTGCGACCCCCAGACTTCTTGGGGGGGATTCCGTGGGGGCCATAGGTGTATGGTGCCCGATGGGGGTCTCCGCTCGAACGGGAACCCCCTTCGGGGCTCTAGAACCCGCACCCATACCTACATCGCCTTCGTCTCCTTCCCTTTTCGCCCTCCTTCTCGTTATAGGTTTGAGCGTGTGCTGTCCCTTCGCCATCTCATCCTCGAAGGAGGACCACTGAGACGTTGCCTGCACTGCGGGCGATCCTGGAGGAGCCCACCTCGCCTTAGGGGGTCCTGCCCCCGGGCTGCGCCGCGGGCGGGGCGCAGTGCGGCACCTGTGTGCACTGCGGTGGCGGCCAGCGCTGAGGGGAAGCCGGCGCCGCCCTGTCCCAGCAGCGCGCTCACGCGTCCTGGACTCCTGGGGGCCTGAGACGGCGCAGGCGCCGGCAGACGGCTCCAGTCCGCTCGCCGTGTCTTCTCCTCTTCCTCTGCTGCCTGCTCCCTCTCTTCGCCCCTCTTTCCGCCCTTTTCCCGCAAAGGCAGAAGGTTCCACTGACCCGCATGCCCCCGGAGGCGAGAGGGGCGAGGAGGGTGAAGGGAGTGAAGGGATCGAAGGAAGTAAAGGGAGGGGGAGGAGGACGATGACCAGAAAGATGAGGATCTGACCTCATCGCGGACGTGCCGACTAGGAGATAGAGGGTGAGGAGGAGGATAGTGAAGGGGGGAGATCAGGACGACGACCAGAAAGTTGAGGACTTGACCTCGTCGAAGACGCGTCGACTAGGAAAAAGACTTGGAGACAGGGGGGGAGGTGGAGGTGGAGGAGGAGGAGGAGGATGAGCTGGAGGAGGAGGAGGAGGAGCCAGGTACCCCCGAGTGGCTCCAGATGATCCTAGAAAGCTTCGGACAGCATCGGATAGCCTCCAGTCAGAAACTATGACTTAGCGTGTCGCTCCGCTGGTCTTGGCCCACCTCGCTTCAGTGCGACGCGCTATCCACTTCCCGGTTACCCAGTGCCACCGTTCCGAGCTTTTCCTAGCCTCTCGTCTTGCGGAGCGGAGCGACACCTGATCCGCTCGCAGGGCATAGCGTGTCGCCGGGGCTGCCGCCGCGACATGCTGCGCAAGAGTTCCCAACCGTAGCAGCAGCGTGATCCTCGGCGGAGACCAGCTCCCAAAGCAGGAGGGACAAGTCGGGGCAGAGGCGCGCGCCCAGCGAGGGGGTGGACGCGATGGCGTGTCAGGGCGATACCGGGGGCGGGCAGGAGACCGACCGTGGTCGGCACCTGACCTGGGCGGATGTGCACTTCTCTCGAGGCGCGCGCGGGCGAGCAGCAGCGCCCTCTCATGCCGCAAGTCGTCTCGGTCACACGTGCGCGCTCTGGCCGTGCTAACAAGAAGTCAGCAACAGTGAGGACCTCAGCTGCCTCGATGCGCCCGTTGTGAAACGCAACGCGTGCCGTGTTCAAGGCGTCCGCGTCAACACGCTTCGTGTTGGCTCAACGAGTTGGCCCACGTCTTGGCGAAAGCATCGCGCCGGACGTGCGTTTTCAGTCTGCGTGTTGAGCTCCGTGTCGACACGCTACGTGTTTCGCGTTGCGTGCCGGGGCAGCTGAGGTCAGCAACAGTGAGGACCGTAGCCTTTGGCCCAAGGCCGCCCCCTTTTCCTCCTCCTCCTCCTCCTCCTCCTCCTCCTCCTCCTCCTCCTCCTCCTCCTCCTCCTCCTCCTCCCCGCCCCCGCCCGCCTCGACGGCCATGGCCGCGCCCGCCGCCCCCTCTGCCGCGCGCCCGCGCGGCGCGGCGCTCACGCCAGAGCCCCTGCCGCAGGGGCTGCCCGCCGCCCGCCTGGCGGCGTGCCTCCAGGCCACCTGCGGCGCGTGCCTGCTGGAGCTCGGGGGCGGCGCCGGCGGTGGCGAGGCGACGGAGGCTCGGGGCTCGAGGGGCCCTTTTTCGAGCCGGGCGTTTTCGCCCTTTTTCGGGGCCGCGGGGCCCTCACGGACCGATGCGGCTCGAAAGGCGACGCAGGAAGAGGGGGTCTGATTGGGGCTCCAGGCGCGATCGGACTTTTCTTTCGCTGCGCCGTAACTTTGGGGACGGGGGTCGATGCAAATGGCGGTCAGCCTGGGCGCCGGATTCTACAGGGTCCTGCAGAGCCAGTGGCGCACTGACTTGGGTTAGGGCGCAGGATCCTGTAAGGCCCAGCTGACCCGGGTTTGGAGTGACCCGGATCCGTAGATCCCCGAGAGGTCGGCGCGGAGTCCGCGGGCGCCGCCAGCTCGGGGAGGCGTGCACGGAGCCGTGGCGAGTCTTGCCTGGCGCTGGTGGACGGGTGCTCTCACGTGTTCCATGCCGGGTGCATCCAGGTGTGGTCCAGGGTGGAGAACTCCTGCCCGCAGTGCCGTGCCCGGTTCGGCTGGCTCGCGGAGTACCGCTTCGATTCGGGGTTGCAGCGACGGTGCTCGGAGGTCCAGCGCCGAGACCAGGTGGATTGGGACGCCGTCGATCAGGAGTCTGATGGCGACGACGGCGCGCTTTGCAGTGTGTGCGCGCGCGGGGACGACGCAGCCCTGATGCTCCTTTGCGATGGGCAGCGGCGGCAATGCCCTGCAGCCTGCCACACTTACTGCGACGGCCTGGGTCGAGCGGTGCCGCGCGGGCGCTGGTTCTGCCAGGGCTGCCGCGTCTCGCCCGAGGACTCGGGGCGTCCAGCACCTGCAGCGGGTGGCTGCGCTGGCGCGGCGGAGGACCGCAGGCTCAGCAGGGGCCGCGGCGCCCGCCCGCTGATTCCGTGCAGTGGCGCTGGCCGCCGAGGAAGTGCTGGTCGAGGCCGTGGCAGTGCGAGCAGCCGCGCCGCTGCGCTGCTCGCGGCCCAGCTCCGCGGTGCGCCAGCGGCGGCGCCTTCCGCGCCGGCCGCGGAGCCGGCGGCCACGCCGGACGCAGCCGCGGTGCGAGAGGCGGCCCCGCAGGCTGGGGCTCCCGAGGGCGCGCCGCGCGGGGCGGCTGCGGGAGCCTCTGGGCCGCAGGCGCAGGCATCCGGCGCCTCGAAAGATTGAGACGCGGGTTTTCGAGAATCTTCGGCCTCCTCGAGAGGCCGTCAAAGCGCGACTCGGGATGACATCGGGTATAGCCAGGACCCCAGGTAAGGGAACCCGGTCAGTGGTAGGGCCCCGGAGCCCCTAAATGGGCCAGAATCCCTAAACCAGGTCTGCTGTAGCCCGCGCTTTCTCGGGTGACGGCAGTTCCGCTTCATTTGGAACGGGGCGGGGGGGGCGTCCCCCAGTACACACCACCAAACCAGGTCCCACTAGACCCAGTTCTGCCGACGCCCGGTGGATGGCCGGTCCCCTGGGGAAGTGGTCGAGAGGTCGGGGGCTCGTGCCTCGAGCAGCATCGAGGCGCCGGGATGTCTGGGGCCGCCCGCGGGGGAGGGCGCGCTGCCCCTGGCGGTGGCGGGCGAGCGGCGCCGGCTCTGGGCGGCGGAGGCGGGGCCGCCGGCGCTGGCGAGGGCGGCCTCGGGCGGTGCGGCCTCGCCGCCCTCGGTGGCGGCGGCCAGGGTGCCGCTGCAGCCGCGGGCGGCGGAGGCAGCGCTGGTCGCGCCGGTGTGCACGGGCACGCCGCCGCGGCCGCGGCAAGACGAGGCGCGGCCAGACTCGCAGCAGCCGCTGCCTGGATCGGCGGCGCCCGAGGCGCCCGCGGCCGCCATGGTAGTGAAGGCTGAGGTGGCGGAGCTGGCGGCGCCAGTCGTGGCACCTCCCGCCAGGGCGCCGCTGGAGGCACCAGCCGCGCGCCAAGCTCCAGCGCGGGCGTTCGCCAAGCTGCGCCCCTTGGGACAGGCCCTCGCGGCGATCGACTTGGACGAGGATGAGGGATGCCCTGCGCCCGCAGCGCCGCACCAAGCTGAGGAGCACCTGGCGCCAGTGCAGCGGCAGTGGTTCCTTCTGGTGCTGCCTCCCGCGTTCGAGGCGTGGACAGAGCGCTTCAGGCGCTTCGCGTCAGCCTACTTGCTCTGCGTGCGCAGCCTCCCGAATGTCGTGCGTTCTGCGGAGCGACTCTGGAGCCTATCGGCCGCTGGTGGCCCTGTGCAGGTCAGCGGGGCTCACCTGGAGGAGCCAGGAGATGCCCTAGTGGCAGCGAGGCGGCTGCTCTGGATGGCGCGCGACGTCTTCACGCTGTATTACGACGCGGGCCCCCTCTTCGCGGAGGAGGATCCGTGCGGTCTGCGGCGGAAGAATGCTGTTGGCAGGCGCGTGCTCTGCGTCGGCTACTGCGGCGCAGGCCGGATGCGGCCGTCAGACGTCGTGCGCGGGGAGCTCCAGATGCGCCGCAGGCTGCTGCAGCGCTTGCGGGAGGGCCTTGGCCCCGAGGCGCCTTTGCCGTTGGTGGACCTGCCGCTGGAAGGCGCCGGTGGGGCCGCGCCCCCACTGCGCACGCGCGCTGCTGCAGCCCTGGAGCCAGCAGTGGGCTCCGCCACGGGCGACTCTCGGGCTGCTCCAGTGGGGGTCCCAGCGCCAGTATCAGGGCAGCCGACGGAGCCGAGGCACGGAGGCCCCGAGCTCGTCGAGGAGCTGAAGCGCGAGGGTTGGTGCAATGGCCAGGTGGTGCACGTGGCGACTGTGCCTTCGCGTGGTGGGCGCTTCACCGCGGCGCGTGCAGCGGTGGATCCTCGGCTTCAGGTGGCCGTGAGGGAGCTGATCAGCGGGGCCACCCCAACGGAAGGTGGATCGCGATCGGAGTTACGGCTGTATTCGCACCAAGCCGCGGGCGTGGACGCAGCTCTGCTCGAAAGGCGCGATGTGGTGCTGAGCACCGGCACGGGCAGCGGCAAGAGTTTGGTGTACCTCGTGGCCCTCCTGAATGATCTGCTCGCGGACCCCTCGGCCACGGCGCTGCTCGTTTTCCCCACCAAAGCGCTTGCGCAAGACCAGCTGCGCGTCCTCCATGTCCTCGTGGAGTCCTTGGTGGAGCAGGGGGCTCCGCGGCAGCGGCTGCAGGCGTACTGCCTGGACGGCGACGTCTCCCACCGCGACCGCGCCCGCATCCGCAGCGACGCCACAGTCGTGCTGACGAACCCGGACATGCTCCACAGCCATATCCTCCCTCGGCATGTGGAGTACGGCCGCCTCCTGGGGCACGCTCGCTACCTCGTTCTGGACGAGGTGCACGTGTACCGCGGCGACTTCGGGGCGCACGTGGCGAGCGTCGTGCGCCGCCTGCGTCGTCTGGCTGGCGTGGCAGGCGGCCCAGAGCTGCAGCTGATAGCCTGCTCGGCCACGGTCGCCAACCCGGGGGAGCATTTCCAGCGCCTCGTCGGCCCACGGTCCAAGCCGCCGGTGGTGATCACCGAGGACGGCTCTCCGAGCGGCGGGCGCACGCTGGTCTTCTGGAACGCCGAGCAGCGCGCACCGCCGGCCGACGCCTGCACAGTCGTGCCCAGCGCGGCCGCGGCCTCGGGGCCTTCGGCCGCCAAGAGGCCGAGAAAGGCCGAGGCCGGGGGCGGCGTCGGCGCGGCCGTGCGGGCTGGCGCTGGACGCCAGGAGGACGAGGACGAGGAGGACGATCGTGTGGAGGGCGGCTTGCCCCGGAAGTCACCGATCGTGGACGTGGCACGGCTGGTCGCGTGGCTGGTGGCGCGCCAGGTCTCGGTGCTGGCCTTCTGCAAGTGGCGCTCGCTGGTCGAGATCGTCCTGCAGGACGTCCGCCAGGCGCTGACAGCTTCTGGCGCGGCCGAGCAGGCGTCGCGCGTCGTGTCCTACCGCGCGGGCTATCCAGCTGTCCTCCGCCGGCAGCTGGAGAGGCGCATCTTCTCGCGGGAGGCGTTAGGCGTTACGTGCACGAATGCGCTTGAGCTGGGCGTGGACATTGGTCGGCTGGACTGCACGGTGTCGCTGGGCTTCCCAGGCAGCGTGGCCTCCTTGCGGCAGCAGTTCGGGCGCTCAGGGAGAGCCGGGCGGCATGGCGTGTCCTTCTTCGTGGGGTGGGACGACCCCACCGACCAGTACTTCCTGCAGCGGCCGCGCAGCCTGCTGAACCGCCGGCCCGAGGCCATTGCCCTGGCGGCCAGCAACCCGGTGGTGCTCCGCGCCCACCTGCCGTGTGCCGCCCTGGAGCGCCCCCTGGGCTCCGCCGACGAGGGGCTCTGGGCCGCCGGCGGGCCTGCTGCTGCGGCGTGGCGGGAGGCCGTGCACCAGTGCACCGAGCACGGCACGCTGGAGGCGCGCAGTTCGAGCACCGGCGAGGTCGAGCACTGCTACCCTGGCCGCCCCGCGCAGTCGCAGGGCCCGCACCACGGCGTCAGCATTAGAGCTGTAGAGGACACGTACGAGGTCGTGGTGGATGACGAGGCGGTGCCCGCTCTCTCCGAGGCTGGAGCTGGGTTCATGCGGCCTTCTCCGCGCCTCTCGGCTTCGCGGAGGGTCATCGACTGCATCGATCAGTCCAAGGCATTCTTTTCTTTGTACCCTGGAGCGGTCTACCGTTGCCGCGGTCAAGAATACCACATCAGTCGCCTGGACTTGAAGCAGCGGCGCGCCACTGCAGTCGCATACGAGGAGCCGCCAGCATACTACACGCGTGCTTTCAGCTCCTGCCGTGTCCACATCAGGTCGCGCGAGCGCCGCGCGAGGATGCGCGGCGCACGCGCCTTCCTGGGTGCGGTGGAGACGGAGAACTCTGTCAGGTCCTTCAAGAAATTCTGGAAGTCAAACGACGTGCCGCAGGAAGAAGAGACGATGCTCAGCCTGCCGAGCTGGGGCTACAAGACCAGGGGGCTCTGGTTCGAGCGGCCGGAGCGTGCGGCGAACGCGGCGCCCGAGATGCCCACGGCGGCAGAGACGGCCAGCGGCGGCGGGCGCAGCGGAGCCGAGACGGCGCACCCGCCGGCGGTGGCCGAGGACGGCTGGGGTTGGGCTGGCGCCCACGCGGCCATGCATGCGCTGCTGCACGTCTTCCCCCTGTTCGTGATGTCCGACCGGCAGGACCTGGACGCGGCCTGCCACGACGACCTCGGCGCGGCTCCCCTGGACCGGCCGATGCTGATGGTCTTCGACGCCAAGGTCGGGTGCTGCTGGAAGTGCCCCCGGCCCAAGGTGCCCCCGGGATGTCCAAGGAGCCCCCCACGACCTCGAGAGCGCCCCTCGCGAGGCCCAGAGGACCCCATGGGGCTCCGAGACGGAGCGAAAAGCCGGGGGCACCTTGTGCCAGGGAGTCAGGAGGGGAAAAAACACACAGACACAATTCCTCGTCGACTTCCCCAGAAAATATGCGAAAACATGGGAACTGGGGGGGGGGGGAAGGCGAAAACCCAGAAGATATAGGAAAATATGGGGAATCCTCGGATTTGTGTCTATTTATCTGTGTGTCCCTGGGCCCCTGCCCCTCCTCCTCCTCCTCCTCCTCCTCCTCCTCCTCCTGCTCCTCCTCCTCCCCCTCCTCCTCCTCCTCCTCCTCCTCCTCCTCCTCCTCCTCCTCCTCCTCCTCCTCCTCCTCCTCTACGTCGTCCTCCTCGTCCTCCACCTCCTTCCTCCTCCATCTTATGGTGGTGGTGGTGGAAAACAGGCCCTTCAAAAGGAGGGCGGGCTGGCCCTGTGCGACGAGGCGTTCCCGCGGGCGGGCGCCCTGCTTCGCGAGGCGCGCCGGCTCGTCGAGGGCTGCCCGTGCAGGGATTGTCCAGGCGCAACCAAAGTCAGTAGGGGAGAACACTCACAGACACGATGATGATGATGATGATGATGATGATGATGATGATGATGATGATGATGATGATGATGATGATGATGATGATGATGATGATGATGATGATGATGATGATGAT
>CAUYUJ010016625.1:0-45000 GCA_963575745.1 Prorocentrum cordatum
GTCGCTCGGGAGTCTCCACTCTCCGAGAAAGATAGTAGTGAAGGGAACCTCGATCCTACCGAGGCTAAACAAAGGACCTATGCAGCGGGCGCTCGGGAGTCTACTCTCCCTTGGCAGCTAGCTGTTGTGGAAGCCCCAGCTCCGGCTGGGCGCCTGGCCGTGCCACGCTGTGCGGCCGGGGAAAGTCCCGCGAAAGCGGGCCCTGGTTCCCCTCCAGGTGGGCCTCGTGCCAAGGGGACCCGGTGGTTCATCACATCGGGTTACACTGAAGGAAACGAAGGTGTGGAGAGAATGTCTGTATGTGCGGAAGCGTGGTGTGGCGGTGGCGCGGCGGGTGCGGTGGGCGGACGCGACTGCGGTCTGCGCTGGGAGGACGAAACGCTCGCGATTTTTTCGCGGGCGTTTTCGGCGCCAGCGCGGGCTGTGCGGCGCGGGGAGGAGGCCTCTGGGTCAGTGCGCTGGGAGGGGGAAACTATCGCGAATTTTTCGCGACGGTTTTCTGCTTCGGCGTGTGGCCTGTTGGGCCGAGCGGGCGTCTCGGGAATGGCGCCCTCGGAGGGGGGAACGCTCGCGGATTTTTCCCGAGGGTCTTCTGCTCCGGGGGCCGCTCGGCGCGGATGTGTCTCTTCGGAGGCAGCGCGCTGGGAGGGGGAAACTATCGCGAATTTTCTGCGACAGTGTTCCGATTCTGCCGCCAGCGACTGTGACAAGGACGACGAGACTGACGCTGGCGACGATTGGTTTGGAGCTGACGACGTTGTCAGGCCAGCCTCGGTTTTGGCTTCCTCTTGGTCACCGGCGTTGGCCTCGGTTTCTGTCGCGGCCGTTGCCTCGGTCCCGGCTCCGTCTGTGCGGGGCGCGGAGCGCGCCCCGCCGCTGGGGGGATCAGTTGAGTGGGAGGACCGGCTGCGTGAGAGCTTGCGCGCAGAGCACGACGTGTTCATGGAGGAAGTCGTTGATGATTCCGCCTGGGAGGCGGCGGAGCGCGAGCAGAAAGCGCATCGCAAGGCATGCCGCGCGTTGCTTCGGAGGTCGCGCTGCGCGCGGCGGGAGGCGGAGTGGGCGCGGCGGACGGAGGCGGCGGCGGCGCGTAACGAAGAGATGGCGGTCCGTGTCCCGCTTCCGGTCGTGCCGCGCACGCTTCCGCGCGATGGGTCGCCGCGTGCGCGCGATGAGTTGCCGCGACGTGCCCGGGTGTCCCGCGCGGCGCGGGGGGGGCGGAGAAGCGCGCGACTGCAGCAGTTTCTCAATGCCCGAGCGGCGCGGGCTGTCGATGCGGTGTCCACCCCGCGCGTGGCGCTGCCGTCTCTGGAAGCGCGGGTGTCTGCGCTGTCAGTCGGGGAGGTTGCGCTGATTGCAGCTTTAGGTTTTGCTGCGCTGGGTCTGTTCCCGCCAAGGCCACAAGTTCTTTCGGGTGGCCGCGCTGTGACGCGCGCGATGGCGCGCGCGCGGATGTGGAAAGAGAGAGAGAGCTTCTGGCGCGACGTGGGCGCTCCGTCCGATGCGGCGCCGTCTGCCGCGAAGGTTTGGGTCGCCAAGTGATTTTACTGTGGCCTGCGTGGGCTCTCCGCGCGGAGGTGCGGGGGGCGGCGCGTGTGCGCGCGCAGGTTCTCTCCCGGCATTGGCATCCGCGCTGCCAGGGCCAGGGCGGGCCGGGGCGCGGACGAGTGCGTGGGGGGCGCTGCCTGGAGGGCGTCGCAGAGGGCGGGGCAGTGCGTTGGCGATGCGGCTTTGCGCATGGCCTGTGTCTTCGCCGCGCTGGGCGGTGTGTTCTGCGATGTGTGTTCCCGCGTGGGACGACTCGGTGCTGCTGGGGGGTTTGGCGCGTCCCGCGCGTGGAGGCGGCGCCTTCGACGTGGCGTCGCGTCGGGGCGACTCGGAGTTGTTGATGCGGGAGATCGCCTGGGGCCGTGGCGGAATAAGTGTCTGCAATTGAGTGTCGCTCGGTGCGGGGGTGCTGGCGCGCGCGCGCAGGCGGAGGGCTTCTTCGAGTTGCAGTGCGCTAATGATTCCGGAGCTGGGGCGTGCGGTGACGCGGCGGAGAAGGCGAATTTTGCTCTCGTGCAGGATTGGCTGGAGGCGCGCCGTTCGAGGATGCGAGTCTATGAGGCGGAGAGTGCAGATGGTTTACTGCGTGGGGAGTGTTCCGGCGCGTGGTTTTTGGGTTCCGCGGGGGGGGCCGAGATCGGCAGCGTTGTGTGGTACCCAGAGGGCCATGTCGCGACGGTCGTTGATGTGGACGGTCGCTTTGCCGCTGGCGTATCTCTCGGAGCCGCAGGCGCCGCGCCGTGGCTGCGGTCGATTGCAGGCGCGCCGAAGAGGAGAGCGCCGAAATAGAAGGCTGCCGCGAAAAGCCAGCGAGGTGCGCATCTCCGCGGTGCGCAGAACCCGAACGTCATGGCGGGCGTTGCTGCGCGGGAGCGACGCGCGACCGGTGAGGATGGGGCGCCGTCGTCGTCTGGCGAGGACATGCCAGTCATCCCGGGAGTCACCGTCGACGATGCCGATTCGGGCGATGCCGCGGGGGCGTCCGTGCTTCGTCGACCCGCAGCTGCGGTCGCCACTCGCGGCCGTGCGTCTGGGGACGAGAGCGATTCGGGTGAGGACATGCCGATGCTTCCAGGGGTTACGGTGGAAGAGGATGACGCGGGGGCTGCTCGGGCGCGATCGGGCGCCGTCGCACCGCAGGCAGCGGCTGCGAGGCGCGCTCTTCGGGGCGCGGCTTCGGCCGCGGCGCCGCCGAGCGATTCTGATTGCGAGGAGATGCCTGTCATCCCTGGAGTGACCGTGGACGTCGGGGGTGCTGGCGATGGCGCAAGCGATGGCAGCGGGCCGGCCGCGCGTCCGCGCGGTGCCCGGAGAGCGCGCCGGAAGCGCGGGGCCGCGGACGGGGTGCTTGCGTCCGAGGCAGAGTCCCGGCAGTTCCAGCCGGATTACGTGGACGAGGACCGCTGCAAAGGGCTGACGTGGGGGGGGGGCTGGGGGCGAGAGCATTGCCGGTTTCGGCCGAAGACGGGGAGCGACGTGTGCGGGAAGTGCGCTCGATATGGGTGTCCGCACGGGCGCGTCAGGGGCCCGATTCCTGCAGGCGCGTTGGATAAGTTCAAGGAGTTCGCGCTCAAGGCAAACAAGCCATCTAAGCAGTGGTACGCGCGGCACGCGATGTGGGACGTGGCGTCGAAGATGAAGCCTGAGCTGAAGTCCTTGTGTGAGGTGGACGAGCACAAGCGATTTGTGTTAACGAACAGTGAGTACGAGCAGTGCCTCAAGCAAGTCCATGACAATCTCCGAATCCATAAGAACCATGGCCGTGCTGGCTTCGTATACGAGAAGGGGGCAGGGGTGCGGACACTGCAGGATCGCTGCGGGGAGGGAACTACTCGGTTCGGATCGGAGAGGGAGTCCTACAATGGGCAGCAGGGGGGAAGGTGTTCATGTGGTACAGCAGGGCGGTCTTCAACAAGTACCTGGGGCAGCTGCAAGCTTCCGAAATGGATTGTAGCGAGAAGGACTGCGTGGAGGCGTTGCGGTTGACCAGCGAGGAGATCCGGCGGTACCCAATGAAGCAGCAGTATCTGAAGCCGTACGCAGGCCCGCAGTGCTATCCGCACATTGATCTGCGTTCGAAGGAGACCAGGCTGCACGCGAACGAGAAAATGGGGCATGCGCCCGGAGAGGATCCGCAGGGGGGCGGCGACGGCGGCGCCGGGCCCGAGGCGTGCGGGGGAGCCGACGACGGGGCGTCGCACTTGTTCTGTATGCGGTATTGGGCGCAGTGCGATCGGTGCCACTGCTGGCGCCTGCTTCTGCCTGCCTGCGCTGCGCGCGCGCGAGGGGATGAGTACTACAGGGTTCGCGACACCGACTTGGATTGGGAGGGGTGGTTGAGGGGGGCGGCGCATCGGTGTGCGGCGGCGGCTGGTGCGTCGAGAGATCAGGGCGCTGCGCTCGGTGGGGGGGGCGGCGACGCCGTGGAGGGTGCGATGCAGCAGGGCGGCGGCGCGGACGAGGGCGGGGGTGGGGGGGGGGTGCGCGGCGGCGCTCGGAAGCGGCGCCTGGGGCGGAAGACGTCCGAGGCGGAGGCTGCCGAGCCCGCCGCGGTGCGCGGCGGGGCGCGGAAGCGGCAGCTGGGGCGCAAGACGTCCGAGGCAGAGGCTGCTGGGGGCGACGCGGGGCGCAGGGGCGCGGAGGAGGGGCGAGCTGGCGAAGGGGGCGCGGAGGTGCCGGAGGCGCGCCGGGGGCGCCGGAGACTCGAGCGCAAGACGTCCGCCGATGAGAGGGCCGAAGCGGGCGGTGCGGTCCGCGGAGCCGTGGATGAGGAGGGCAATGGTGACGAGGCTTGCGGCGGCATGGCGGAGTTATCGGCATCGGATTGCGACGACGAGCGTTCTGCGTCAGATCATGAGTGCGCCTCGGAAGAAGACGCGGCACCGCTGCCGCGCGAGCTGCGCAGCGCGCTCGATGCGGAGCTGGTGCGTTTTGCTGGTGCTGGGCCGCTGACGGAGGCAGACTGGGCAGAGGCGCGAGCGGCCGAGAAGGGGCGCGGGAGCGCGCCGCGTCGCGCCGGAGGTGGGGATGCGCGGGCGTGGGCAGTTGCGTCCGTGCCCCACCTCAAGGACAAGCGCATGTTGGCATTGGTCGGTGCCGTCCGCGAGTACCTGGTGTCGTGTCGTCAGTGCGATCGGGGTAGTTGTCGGATCCAGGGGTCGGACGGCGACAAGTTGTGGGGTGCGCTGATGGAGCCGGGGCGGCCAGGGCGGTTCGGGCGCGTGCTGCTGGAGATGGAGGATCGCGCGCGCGGTCGTGATCCGAGCGCGGAGCGTTCGTCTTGGGAGGCGATAGCCGTGGAGGAGGTTTTTCGTCGTCGCTCGAAGTGGCCCCGAGTGCGTTTCGAGTGTAGTATGTTGCAGACGCCGGTCGTGTCCGAGAGCGGCGGGACGCAGTGGCGGGCGGTGCGGTGCTGCGTTGAGCCAGACGGGGGCGATGCGGACGATTTCCAGGCTCTGTGGCAGCGCGAGTCGCGTGTCGCGGCCGGGTTCGCAGCGAACGTGGTTCGGGATGACGACGTGCTCGTGTTGCCTGTGGAGCGGCCTGCCGGGTGGACAGAGCCCGCGCACATTGCGGGGGCGTGGTGGCGGGGTCAGGGCCCGCGGGAGCGCAGAGCGGAGGAGGGGGAGAACCCTGGGCGCGTCTGGGTGGGCCAGCTGCAGGAGGACGCGGCCGTGGCGGGGCTGCTGCCTGAGGGCTGCGCGGGCGAGCGCACTGCGAAAGAGGGGCTCGACGCGGTGCATCAGGCCGGTCAGGAAGCGCGGGGGGCGGGTCGCGCGGGGCGTGGTCGAGGGCGCCCGGCGAAGAAGCGCGGTCGGTACGGGAATGACTTGAGGGTTGTGCTCCGAAGTCGGTGGGCCCCGGGCGCCCGCGCGCGCCCAGGGAAGCGGGAAGTGTTTGTGTTTGCAGGCGCGCCAGAGGCTGGCCACTGGGAGTTCCGACCGCAGGCGGAGTTGCGCGATGCGTTTGGACCCGCGGGAGCGTTGACGCCCAAACTGGATCACCGAGGCCGTGTCGAGGCAGGGGACGTACACCAGAAGTGCATGCTGCTGGCGCTGAAGACGGTGCCGCTGCGCGTGGCGAAGTATGACGTGCAGCTGCGCGATGCGTCCGTGCGGGCCGTGCAGGCGGCGCAGGCGATCCTGACGCGGATGGTGAAGTTCACGTGCCACGAGTGCCAGGAGCGGTTCCCAGCGTTCCACCCAGCCTTCGAGCCGCCGGACCAGCTGGCGGATGAGATGCTGCTGCTGCGTCGCGGCGGGGACGGGCTGGCTGCGTGCAGCACGGAGGTGGCCGAGTGGGACGAGGTGCCGCCGATCGACCCGCCGGATGGCTTCGCCCTGGAGTGCGCGGGCGTGTGCATGCGGTGTAGGCGGGATCTGGACAAGCAGGCGGCGGCCGCGCCCACGGAAGACGACCTGTATCAGGTGTGGGTCTCCGCACCGCGCAGAATCACATGGACCCGTGCTTCCGGTTCCCCTCCGATGACCTGCGCGACCTGTTCGACCAGGCCACGCTCACGGAGAGCCTGCTCATTGCTCTGGACCACATGCAGGTGCATCTGGCCACCGTGTCCCGAACAGGGCTGCGCAAGTTCCGCAAGAACATCATCTCGTTCCCGCAGGATGTGGCCGGGTTCGCGCGGCGTCATGAGCTAATGAAGGGGTACCGCGTCGGGGATCGCGTGAACTCGGTGCGCGGACCTGGCGAGCGCCCCGACGACCCGCACCGCCCGGAGCGCATTGCCGCGGGGGGCACGGACGAGGAGCGGCAGCGCGTCGGCGTGGACGTGTACGGGCGCCTGGTGTTTCCCGGTCGGGTCGCGGAGGTGCTGCTCAGTGGGGAAGTGATCATCGACTACGACCATGGCGTCAGGGGGAGGGAGCTTCAGGAGAACGTGGAGCCGCGGGTGATGCTGCCCTGGCACCCGAGGAAGGTGCCCTTCAGTCTGATGCTGCGGCGGAACGTTGGTTTCGGGAAGGAGGTGGTCGAGGGCCTGCACGTGCGCTGGCGCTACTGGGCACCTGCTGCGGGCGCTGTGCGCGTTCGCCGGCACGTGTGGGCCCTGGCGCCTGGGCGGCACTGCGAATGAGCCCATGCACAAGTACTACGACCCGCGTTTGTTTGATGTGCTGCCGGACGACGACATCATCCGGTGCTATGCGCCGAAGGAGAGCGACGACGGCGCCGTGCTGTCGGGGGACGAGGCGGGGGAAGCCGAGGGGCCCGAGCCGGTGACTCGGGCGGAGGCCATTGTCAGGGATGCTGTTCCGTGTGGCGTCGACGTCGTCACGCCGCGGCAGTTTATTGCCGCGGGCTTCGACGTGCACTTCGTGGGGCCGCGTGACGAGGCTCAGCGCGGGGCAAGAGTCCGCGACGGCGACGGCGCGCAGCGTGGCGACGAGGGCGGCCAGGACGCCGCGGGCGACGGTGGTGCCGAGGAGGCAGATGAGGACCAGTTCGATGTCGGGGACGGAGACGAGGCCATGGCCGTCGATCACGATGTGTTCAGTGCTTGGCTTGAAAAGGCGCAGTTCAGGTACGGCGGGGCTGTGCAGCGATGGTGGGCGGGGCTGCAGCCGGAGGCGGAGGGTCATGTGGAGGGGCTGAAGTTTGGTGACGACGAGACGACGGAGGACCTGTTCGGGCGCTTGCTGGACGCGGCGCGGGGGGAGAGCAAAGTGGTGGCCGTGCAGAGGGATCGGGTTCCCGTGGAGTGCGTGTGCGTCGATTTCCTCGTGCACTGGATGGGGCCGCGGGTCGGGGGGCCGTTCTCTGACCCGGGCGGGGGCGTGACTCCAGAGGCGGTTCTGGACGATGTGATGCTGGAGTTGGCCATGGCTGGCAGGTTCGTGGGAGCTGCTCAGGACAAGGATACGGGGTGCGTGGAGGAGAATTTGCCGGAGTTTGACGATGACGAGGAGGTCGCGCGGACGGGGGAGCGGATGATTTACGGATGGCCTGGCCAGAGTGACGACCCGATCCCGGCGCGTTCTGTCGGTCGCTTCGCGAGGGCGTTCCCGTTGGAGTTCCCGATGGGCATCGGCGACCTCTTCGAGGACCGCCCTCGCCGGGTCTCCGTGCAGGAGTGGGTGCAGCACCTGATGCGCGACCGCACCGGGCAGTTCGTTGGTGGTCCGCGTGGGCAGCGCGTGATGTGGGCTATGGTGAACGTGCTGCTCCTGAACGAGGCACGGGCGAAGGGCTTCGGCGTGTATCGGACCATGTCCAGGCGGGCGGGGCTCGCGGTGCAGGGCCCGAGTGTGATGACCAAGGGTGGGCTCAGGCAGATCTTGGAGAGCGAGGACCGGGTGCGGATCCTGGTGGGTCAGCTGGCGAACGTTGGGCGCGACGTGCCCTCGACCACGATGCATTGGTCCTATGAGTCTAAGAAGTTGCAGAGTACTGTGAAGCACTTGTCCTGGCACCCGCCCTGGGTCGAGGGCCCTCTGGCGGACGGCGCGGAGCATGTCGGCAGGCGGTTCCTGCGCGAGATGGACCTGCCGGCGGGGAACGGTCGGACTCAGCGCAGGCGGCCTCTCGTGCCGGATGTTGTCGGGCTCGGCCGGCACCCGTCCATCTGGTGGACGCAGATTCCGTTCTACAATGCCGCGTTTGACATTCAGCGCATGGGAGGAGGCCGGGGGGCGCGGGCGGCAGGGGAGCGCGCTCTCGGGGATTGGGTGGGTGACGGGCGAGAGGAGCGCTTTCGGTTCGCTCGGGACAACCCGGACCTGGTGGCGTACATGATGGCCCTGCGGGTGGAGCTGAACATGCGGTTGGTGATGCCCGCAGTGCTGCCGCACTCTGAGCAGTTCAAGTACATGGCCATGGCCAGGGCCGAGTGTGGCGCGGGAGGGAATCTGCACTACCACGTGTTCAGCGTAGGGTTGCCGGGGCCCGAGGTTGCGCGGGTGCGTGCGGACGTGGACGGGGAGGGCGACATGCTCCCGCCGAGCGTGACCAGCGACTTGGCGGCGTGTTTGCCATCGCTGGAGGCGGGGCCGATGGCTTGGCCCCCGCAGAACCAGAAGCGCCGCGCCGCTGCTCTCGCGGTCCTGGAGCGGGTGCTGCGCGCCGCTGCCGGCCGGCCAGGCGCGCGTGCATCCAGGGGTCGCGGGGGTGAGGATACGGCGGCTTCAGGGTCTGGGAGTGAGGATGGCGCGGACGACGACGATGAGGATGAGTTCGTGGGCAGGGCTGATGCGCTGCTTGCCGCGCTGGTGGATCGCGGGTGGTTGGTGATCGTGGATGTTGATGAGGGTGCGCGCGGTCGGGGAGGCGACCGAGATGTTGCGTTCGAGCGTGTCGGCCGAGAGATTTCCGCGCCTGTGGACGCGCTGGGGGAGAGTCCTGTGGAGGATGGTGAGGGCGGTGACGGCGCAGAGGACGCGGGTGCGGGTTGGCCTGGTCCCGCGGGGGTCCGCTTGCAGCGCTTGACGGGTGCTGGCGCTGATTTCGGCGTGCTGAAGCCAGAACGCGAGAACGTTTCGCTGCAGAGCGTTCTGGAGAAGCGGTTCTACGAGTTCTTCGGGCACGTGGTCTCGGAGTGGAACCCCTGCTACGATGACGCGGGCGCGTGCAGATACTCGTGGGACGACGAGGTTGGGGCCTTCGATGTTGACGTGGAGATGGAAGACCAGGCTGCTGCTGAGACGTCGGAGGCCCGGGCGGTCCGGAGCGTGCCTGCGTCTGCGCCGGAGTGCTTGAACTTGCGGAAGGTTCTGGACGAGGCCTTTCAGTCCGAGGCAGCAGGGACGTTGGACGTGCAGCCGGTTCGGAGAAAGGTGTCCGCGCTGGTGAACAGGGTTGCGCGCCACACGAAGCATGGCATGGGCCCGCCGAAGCTCGGGGTACATGCGTGTGCGCGCGGAAAGGAGGGGTGCGTGTTCTGCCGGTATGATTTTCCGCGAGAGAGGTGGTGCCGCGTCGGGCCGAGACCGTTCCGGATGGAGAAGGGGCGCAGGGAGGGCCACTGGCAGGCGGTGTTTCCGAGGAACGACCGGCTCTGCAACAGCTACGAGGAGCACGTGCTCCTGGCCAATATGGGGAACATCGATTGGCGTCCTGTCCTGAACCTGTGGGCCGTCGTGGAGTACGTCACGAAATATGCGACGAAAGCGCCCAAGGGCTCGCGGAAGATCAAGGAGGTGCTGGACGACGCCGTCAACGAGGTCTGCGCGTACGTTCCCGACGGCGAGGGCACCGACTTCCTCCGACGCTCGATCCAGAAGTTCTTCGCTCGGATGCTCGGGGAGAGGGATTACCATTGTTACGAAGTGGCGCTGCTGGGGTTGCGCTTGCCAATGGTCTTGTCCATGATGCCCGTCGTGACTCTGAACACGACGGGCGCGCGTGCCCTGAAGCCTGCGTCCGCACTGCGGGACAAGTCGGAGGATGAGCCGGTTCACTGGGATAGCAAAGTGGACAAGTTCGACAAGCGCCTGGAGTTGGTGCGGCGCCAGCGGGCCCGGGGCGACGGGTCCATCACGGAGGAGGAGGTGCGCGATGTGTCACTCTTCGAGTTTTACTGGAAGTACGCCGTGTATCGAGGGAAGCTGAGGCGCGGGAACCCTGCGGTGTGCCTGCAGGTGACGCCCGGCTATAGCGCGGAGTGTGCGAACGTGGAGCACGCCTGCCACGAGGCGTACGCGCGGGCGAACGTCATCGCGCACTGGCGGCACATGGCGACGGCGGACCGCAGAGCCATGATCGGTGCAGAGATGCGGCGCGACGTCCGCCCTGTGCCGGAAGTCTGCATTGGGGCCACGGATTTCGTGCCCCATGCTGGGGGCGATCGGTTCCTGGGAGTGCAGGATCTGTGGTTCAAGTCGGGGGGGGCGGCTTGGAGGGGCAGGGAGGATCGGTTCTGGGGAGATATGTTGATGGAGATGCTCACGGACCCGATGCTCCGACAGTGGGTGCCGGCGTGGGTCGTGGAGCAGTACGAACGCGCGAATCCGTTCTACAAGGAGGTGCTGGGCGCAATCTTGGAGGCTGGTGGGGTGCGGACCAACCGCGAGCTGCTGAGGCGGACGCGCCGCGAGATGGTGCGTCGGCACCGGGCGCGGCAGCAGGGGCGTGACGCTGGGGCGGGCGACGCCGCGGGCGACGTGGGGGGCCAGGAATCCGACGGTGGCTCGAGGGAGGGTGACGCTGGCAGAGAGAGCGATGCGGCGGAGTCGGGGGAGGACGTGGAGGAGCTGGTGGACAGACTCGCGCAGAACGCCGAGGACGATCCCAACGAGGAGCCTCGGGATATCGTGTTGCGCGACCCGCGACCAGGGGAGGGTGTGGAGGGTGCCGCAGGTGCGGGGGAGGTGTCCGAGTGGGATCGCCGCCCAGCGGATGAGCGTGTTAGCGCGGCGGGCCCCGCGGTGCAGGCGGCAGACGTGCGCGTCGGGGATGTGGCGCGGGAGGACGTTCGCGGGAGGGTGCGTGTGAACCCGAAGGATTTCAATTGGCTGGATGAACCGTGCAATGTGTCCACAGGGGAGAAGCGGCGCCTCGAGGAGCTGCGCGATGTCTGGTACGGCAAGGCCAACGTGGGTGACGGGGCCGAGGTCGTCTTGCGCGAAGACCTGGACCCCTGGCAGAAGTTTGCCCACGACATCGTTATGGGTGGACGCCACTCCGAGAAGGACCCGCTCCGCCTGATGGTCACGGGCGTGGCAGGCACGGGGAAGTCGCGCTCGGTGCGTAGTTTTGTGGCGGCGAGGCGACAGAGGGCGCGTCAGACGGCTCCGCGGACCAGAATGGATCGGGTGCCGGGCCTCCGGGGTGGGATGCGCGAGGGAAGGCGCTCTCAGTCGGAGATTGATGAGTAGGTGCGGAATTGCTGTTTGCTGGCTGCTCCGACAGGGTGCGCCTCGTTCCAGTTGAAGTATGGGGCGACTACTCTGCACAGGGCTTTCGGTGTTCCCGTGGGGTACTGCGGGCCTTGGAAGCAAAAGGGCGGTGAACGCTTCTTGCGGACGCGGGACCGGTTGCGGCAGGCGAAGCTGTTTGTGTTGGATGAGATGAGTATGATCGGGCGGCAGATGTTGGGGAAGATCGAGTACAAGGTGCAGGACACTCTGGGCACGGATGCGAAGTTTGCGGCACGCGGAGGAGGCGGAAAAGGAGGAAAGGGGAGGAAGATGGAGGAGGACGAGCCAGTGTATCTCGGCGGGAAGGATGTCGTGCTGGCAGGAGATCCGCAGCAGGCGCCGCCCATCGGCGACGATCCGTTGTATCGAATGGGCAAGTATGAGGGGCATGGGAAAAATAAGCCGAGGGGGGCGGAGCGCACTCCAGACGATGCGTGGAGCACGGAGAAGTTGGTGGCCACGGGCCAGTTTGTGCGCAATACGTTCCAGGACGTCGCCGTGCTACGGCGCGTGCACAGATGGAGTGGGAAGAAGGAGGGTCTGTCCGCCGAGCGGCAGGCGGAGTACCGGCGGGATGCCGATCGTTTTCTGGAGGTGACCAAAGGAATGGCGCAGTGCACGTGGGACCAGTCGGATCATGCGTGGTTGAGGCGCCGGAACAGGTCGGTGCTGCAGATGACGAAGGAGGGCAGGGAGGAGCTCGCAGCGTTCGAGACGGCGCCGCTGCTGATGGATGGCAGGAAGGATCGGGCGTCGGGTGCCTGCGGCGCGGATAGGGTGAACCTGGAGAGGCTGTACCAGGTGGCGGCTGCCAGTGGCAAGCCCATTGCGTCTCTGCGCGCCTATCACAATTGGAAGGATAAAAGTAAATCTCGGCCGGAAGAGATGGCGGCCGACGATTTCCGAGGGATCGAGAACGAGCTTCACATGTGTGAAGGGGCGCGCGTGCTGCTGACGCAGAACTTGTGGGTCGAGGCGGGGTTGATGAACGGGGCGATGGGCACGCTGCGCGGGTACATGTGGCCGGACGGGGCGGACCCGCACAACAGTGCGCGCCCGGACTTGCAGGCGCCCATTTGTGTTTTTGTCGAGTTCGACGACGTCGATCTGGGAAAAGACGAGAATGGCGAGCCGCGGTCTTTCTTCAAGAACGATCCTGTGCGCAAGAACTGGGTGCCCATCTGGAGGCAGACTGTATCGTCCACGACGGAGGACGGCCTCGCGCGCGAGAACTACCCGCTGCAGCTGGCGTGGGCTTTGACGCACTGGAAGGCGCAGGGGATGACGTTGGCGAAAGTCCGCGTGCACATGTCGGCGAAGACCGCGGCCGTCGCTGGGATCGGGTTCGTCGCAACGACGCGCGTCAGGCATCCGTGGGACTTGGTGTTCGAGGAAGACTTGCCGGAGTACGCGGACTTCATGCGGGCCAGGCACACGACGGCGTTCCGGGAGCGCCGTCGGTTCGAGCTGCGGTTGGAGGCGCGCGCTTCGTCAACGTTGCGGAAGTATGGGTACTGCGAGGCGGATTTGTGGACCGCAGAGGAGAGGTGTGCGGCGGGGAGATTGTTGGGCCGTCTCGAGACCGTCCGTGCGGCGCAGGCGGAGAGGCTCAGAGGTCTGAACAGAGTGGTGGATGATGACACTTGGCTCTGGGGTGAGGACGGCGCGCCGTGCGTGTCCGCGTTGGCTGAGGCTGTCGATGCCGAGGCGGGGGGTGATGACGTCGCGCGGCGGCGTCTGACCGCCGTGGCTGACAGGCTCCTGGACCGGAAGAGGGTGCGCGGTGTGACGTTGGAGGAACGTGAGGCCGCGCGGGAGCTGGCGGGTGGGGATGCAGAGGATTTCTTTGGTGTTGACACGGTGGAAGAGTTGCGGGGGCGTTTGAGGGCTGCCGCTGCGCGTCTGTCCCGGGAGCGCCCGGACGACGACGGAGTGGAGTTGTTGGGCCGTGTCGCTGACATGATGGTGGATCGGTGGGTGGCGTGTGGGCGGTGGGATGGTCGCGTGTTCGATGTCGTGGAACCGAGCCTGGGCCCGCTGCACATGAGCGCTGTGAAGGAGGCCATGGGTGCGCTGGTGCCGCCGAGACTGCACGGGAGCTTGGATAAGGCGGCCAGGAAGATGAAGGATGCGTTCGGGGATGTTCGCGGTGGCTGCGCGCTGCGGATGGACAAGTGGGTCGTGAACGTGCGGTCGGAGAGCGCTCTGGCGGAGGGCAGACTGGAGCGTCAGGCGTTGGAGTTCTTCCTGAAGGTGGCGCGACAGCTGTGCTCAGGGTTAGACCTGTCGATGACTGTGGCCTCGGCAAAGGTGGGCGAGCACGTCGGCGCGGAGGAGAACCCAGAGCATTTTGCTCGGGTGGCGCACAACTGGACGAGCGTTTGGGACGCGAGCTGCGTCAGCGATAAGAAGGAGTTGCTGATGGTTGCTGCCGTGGACGCTCTGAGCGTGTCTGGCGTTCCCCAGGATTGGATCTTTGTGCGCGTCCAGGCTGGTCGGGCGGGGGAGGCGCTCGGGCGTGCCGAGTCTCTGACCGTGTGCGTGTACGATCGAGGCCGCAGGGAGGCGGTTGCAGGGCGAATCGCTCGGAATATCGACGCGCTGCTGCGGCCGATACAGGCCAGTGATGGGCGGCGCCCGCCACCAGTGGTAGAGTTTGGGGAGGCGCCGCACGTTCGGGTGCCTTCGCAGAGGATCGCCAGCGCACTCGGGCTCCTGCTGGGCCACGTTGGTCGCGGGGCCGGTGCCAGGGTGCTGGATGCGTCGGCGGAGTCGTTCGTGCCTGACGTGTGTCGTGCGTTGCGGGGCGCGTTCGCGTCTTTTCGCGCGGGTGTCGGCGCGCGGGGTGCGCGGGATGTCATGGAGTTGTTGCTCTCGGACCAGGAGTGCCGTGACGCTCTGGACCTCTTCGGCGTCGTCCCGCGCGCGGATGTGTCCGGGCCCAGTGCGGCGGGCGCGGGTCGGGCGATGGCGGGTGTGGTGAGGAGGGCCGCGGACGAGGCAGGCGAGGGAGACGGCCTTGAGGGCGCGTCGACGTTGTCGTTTGCGACGTGGAACATTGCTGGTGGGCATCGCGCTGCCGTGGCCCCGCATTCCTGGACCGCGCGGGATCAGCGCGCCGCGCTTCTTGGCGAGGTGCTCCGTTGGAGGCAGGCGCGCGGGTGTGACGTCGTTGCCTTGCAGGAGTGCGAGGGCGGGGGCGCGTACGAGGAGCTGTCAGGGGAGTTTCAATTGGCGGGCGTTGCGCAGGCGCAGGAGTCCAGGGGGTATGTGCATCTGTACGTCAGGCACGGTCTGCGGGCGGAATCTGTGGCTGTGCCAGGGCAGGATCCGGTCGTGCTGTGCCGTGTCCAGGTGCCCGGAGACGGCGGCGCCGGCGGCGATGGGCATGTGCACGTGGCGGCGGTGCACCTGCCCACGGACGCGTCATGGGAACGGCGTCGTGCGATACTTGGGAAGATTGTGGCGAAGTGCGGTGGCGAATGCCATCGGCTGCTCATCGTGGGCGACATGAACAGCACGGATGCGCAGATGCAGGCAGCCGTGGAGCAGTTGCGTCTGAGGGACGCATGGTATGAGGGCCGATCCTGGGGTTGCCCCGGCAATAAGTTCTATTCGGGTCTCGGCGAGAGGGGGGCTGTTGGCCAGAGACGTGACCGGGTGCTCTTCGGAGCGGACCTCTGGTCCGAGGTGCACTTGGTAGGGAAAGGGAAGGTGTTCTTCGAGGGTTCCGAGTTCCACATGTCCGACCACTATGGGCTGTTCGGGTATGTGCGTGCCCACGCGTGCTTTGGATCTCGGGAGCAGAAGATGAGGGCCGTGGCGCAGCGCGCGAGAGTCGTGCTGCAGGCGACGCGCGATCAGTCACAGAGACTGGAGGGTGTGGAGGTTCAGAGTCGGTTACAGCGTGGTCGAGAGTCCGCGGCGCTGGCCCGGCAGCAGGCGCAGGAACGAGATCGAGAGGCGTACTTGCGGGCGCAGCAGCGGGCTGCCGGCCGCCGACAGCGCCGTCGGGAACAAGCGATATCCGCAGCGTTCGGGCCACAGAGTTTGTTTGCTTTGGGGCGCCCAGTTCCGCCGCCGCCGAGCCCCTGCCCGCCTCGGCCGCCACTGTGCCCGGCAGACATGGATGTTCCGAACGTGGCTGGCATTCGCGCGGCTTCGTGGGACAGCGTGCGGTGCGTGCCCGTCCGAGGGATGCCGCGGCCATGGCACACCTGCTACGTGGTCAGTGTGACGCAGCTGATGTTGCGGACGCCTGCCGTCTTGGAGTGGCTTCGATGGCATTCAGAGCAGCAGTGCGAGGACCGGGGCACGGGGCGTTGTTGCGTGTGCGGGATGTGGGAGACGTACAACCAGTTGTGCTCGCGACGCTGGCAGCAGGGACCTGTGAGTGTGCTGCGGCGTACGAGCGTTGACTGCGACGACGATGTGATGGGGCGGCCGAGTGAGTTCAACGACCCGTGGCAGCAGCAGGATGTGTTTGCGTATTGGGGTAAGCTGATGGTGGCTGCGCGTGACGCAGAGATGTTGGCAGGTCGGTTTGCGCAGCGGGACCTCGGTAGTATCCGGGCGCTGAATCTGCGGGTGACGTGCGTTGATCAGATCTTCGGGTTCGTCCTGGAGAAGCGGGAGAAGTGTGACGTGTGCAATTACGAGACTGTCGCGTACGAGGCTGAGGATGTACTGAAGCTGCGTGTTCATGGACGTCCAGGTGGGCCCTTGATGCTGCAGGAGTTGTACTGCGATTTCTGTGCTCCTGAAGAAATCGAGAAGAGCTGCCCGGGGTGTTGCCGCGACGAGCACGACCGGGTTAAGCACGTGAGGCAGACGAGAGCCACTGGTGTGCCACGAGTTCTGGTGGTTCAATTGAGGAGGGGCACCGAGGCGCGGGAGGCAGTGTGGGTGGAAGAGCACCTGAGGCTGCCAGGGCTTCCCCAGATGCAGTTGGTCGGTGTGGTTTACCACAATGGGCGGTCAATTTATAGCGGCCATTACACGACTCTGTGCCGCGTTCATGATGGGAGGTACTTCATGTTTGACGACGACCAGCCACCGCGCTTGATCCGAGACGAGCCGGCGCACATCAAGCAGAAGGAGGCGTACATGGCAGTGTATTGCCGCCTGGGCCGCGGTCAGGGGCAGGGCGCGGGCGCAGATGCGACAGAGGTGGGCGCAGCGCGTGAGGGGCAGGGCAGTGGCGGGAGTGGGCCGGGGGGCGGTGATGCGAGTGCGTCTGGTGGCGGCGGATGGGGCGGGGGTGGGGCTGTTGGCGGTGGCGCCGACGGAGCGACGGAGCGCGAGGGGGGGGGTGGGCCGTCGGCGGCCCGAGGGATCGGGCGCGCGCGCGGCGTCGCTGGCGATCGGGCCGGGGCTTCGGCCTCTGTCGGGTCGGGGGGTGAGCCTACGTCCGGCGGTGGAGTTGGTGCAGGGCCAGGCCGTGGAGGACGCAGGGGGGGCGTTGTCTCGGTTGCCGCCGCCGAGCCGCGTTCCGCGAGCAGGCGCCTGCGGAGGAAATTTGCGGTTTCCGAGTCAGGGGGGGGGCGCGCCGTCGATGGTGATGGTACCGCTGGGCGGCTAGCGGTCACGACGGAGGGCGCGGCTTCGGGCGCAGCCGAGTCAAGGGGCGCGGCAGGCGTCCGCGACTTGACCGCTGGGGTTGGCGGGGGGGCGGTGTCTCCGAGAGAGGGGGGGGGCTCTGGCTCGCCGGGTGGCGCCGCTCCGCGTTCTGCCGCGCGGCGCGCACGGGGGAAGACGGCGGCGCCTCGCTTGGATGCAGGGGCGGCGGGTGGCGCGGTGACCGCGGTTGGAGTTAGGGATGTCGGCGGGGAGCGCGACGTCGCTGGGCCAGGCCGCGTCCGAGGTGCTCGAGGGCCCGCGGGGGCGCGCGCGGGCGGCGGGGGTCTAGGTGGCGATGTGGCGTGCGCGAGTGTCGCGGGGGGGAAAGATGTGGCAGCGGAGGAGACGGGGGGCGGCGCTGAGGGGGTAAGACTGGGGGCGGCGAGGGCTCCAGCGTCGGGGCAGCGAAAGGTGGAGCCTCGGTCAGAGGCGGTGGTCCCTCGGAGGAGGTCGGCGCGTTTGGCGGCGCGACCTGCGCCCGGCCCCGCCGCGGGCGAGGGCGCGTATATACGAGGGGGGGTGTTGGTGCGCCCGAGGCGCGCGGAGCCGCCTGGACCGTCGAGCGGCGGCGGCGCCGCGCGAGTGGTCACAGGTTTCGGCGCGGGAAGGATCGAGAACTTGGCTGCGTTCCAGCGCAGCTGCGATTTGGGGGATGCGACGCGCGCGTCGCAGCGGGTCTCGGAGGGGACCCGAGGGGGGGGCGTGGATATGCAGGGGAATGAGCTGGATCCGTCTGCGGGGTCCGCCTGGCATGCGGGTCGATAGGGCGGGGGGTGCGGTGGGGGCTGGGTTTTGAGGGGGCAAGAGAGGGGAAGCAAGACGGGGGGGGGGGGGGCGGAGCGGGCAGACTAGGGCAAGGCTGCGCTGCGAGTGTCTGTGTATCTGGTGCTGTGTGAGTCAGTGGGCTTGAGTGTATGTGCGTGCGTGTCTGTGTGTTTGTGTATTTGTGTGTCTGTATGTCTGTGTGTTTGTTTGTCTTCGTGTTTGTGTGCCTGTGTGTCTGTGTGTCTGTGTGTCTGTGTGTCTGTGTGTCTGTGTGTCTGTGTGTCTGTGTGTCTGTGTGTCTGTGTGTCCGTTTGTCTGTGTGTCTGTGTGTATGTGTGTCTGTGTGTCTGTGTTTCTGTCTCTCTGTCTTTCTGTGTGTCTGTGTGTCTGTGTGTCTGTGTGTCTGATTGTCCGTGTGTCTGTGTGTCTGTGTGTCTGTGTGTCTGTCGGTCTCTGTGTCTATGTGTCTGTGTGTCTGTGTGTCTGTGTGTCTGTGTGTCTGTGTGTCTGTGTGTCCCTGTGCCTCTGTGTCTGTCTTTCTGTCATTCTTTGTGTCCGTGTGTGTCTTTCTGTGTGTCGGTGTGTCCGTGCGTCAGTGTGTTTGTGTGTCTGTGTTTCTGTGTGTCAGTGTGTCGGTGTGTCCGTGTGTATGTGTGTCTGTGTGTCTGTGTAATTGTGTGTCTGGTTGTCTGTGTGTCTGTGTGTTTGTGTGTCTGTGTGTCCCTGTGTGTGTCCGTGTGTCTGTGTGACTGTGTGTCTGCGTGTCCGCGTGTCCGTGTGTCTGCGTGTCTGTGTGTCTGTCAGTCTTTGTGTGTCTGCGTGTCTGTGTGCCTGTGTGCCTGTGTTTCTGTCTCTCTGTGTGTCTGTGTGTCTGTGTGTCTGTGTGTCTGTGTGTCTGTGTGCGTGAGTGTTTCTGTGTCTGGGTGTCTGGGTGTCCGTGTGTCTGTGTGTCTGTGTGTCTGTGTGTCTGAGTGTGTGTGTGTCAGTGTTTTTTTTTGCGTCTGTGTGTCTGTGTGTCAGTGTGTCAGTGTGTCTGTGTATCTGTTTGTCTGTGTGTCTGTGTGTCTGTGTGGGTGTGTGCCTGCGTGTCTGTGTGCTCTTGTGTCTGCGTGTCTGTGTGCTGGTGTTTCTGCGTGTCTGCGTGTGTCTGTGTGTCTGTGTGCCTGTGTGCCTGTGTGTCTGAGTGCCTTTGTGTCTGTGTGTCTGGTGCCGTGTGTGTCAGTGTGCCTGAGTGTCTGTGTGTCTGTGTGTTTGTGTATTTGTGTGTCTGTATGTCTGTGTGTTTGTTTGTCTGCGTGTTTGTGTGTCTATGCGTCTGTGTGTGTGTGCGCCTGTGTGTCTGTGTGTTTGTGTGTTTGTGTGTCCGTTTATTTGTGTGTCTGTGAGTCTGTGAGCTTGGTTTTCTGTCTTTCTGTCTTTCCTCGTGTCTGTGTGTCTGTATGTCTGTGTGTCTGTGTGTCTGAGTTTCCGTGTGTCTGTGTGTCTGTGTGTCTGTGTGTCTGTGGGTCTCTGTGTCTGTGTGTCTGCGTGTCTGTGTGTCTGTGTGTCCCTGTGCTTGTGTGTCTGTTTTTTCTGTCTTCCTTTGTGTCCGTGTGTCTGTGTGTCTGTGTATCTGTGTGTCTGGTTGCCTGTGTGTCTGTGTGTCCGTGTGTGAGTGTGTCTGTGTGTCTGTGTTTCTGTGTGTCAGTGTGTCAGTGTGTCAGTGTGTCTGTGTGTGTATGTGACTGTGTGTCTGTGTGTCTGTGTGTCTGTGTGTCTGTGTGTCTGTGTGTCTGTGTGTCAGTGTGTCCCTGTGTGTGTCCGTGTGTCTGTGTGACTGTGTGTCTGCGTGTCCGTGTGTCCGTGTGTCTGCGTGTCTGTGTGTCTGTCAGTCTTTGTGTGTTGGTGATGCTGTGTCTGTGTGTCCGAGTGTTGGTGTCAGTGTGTCCGTGTGTCCGTGTGTCTGTGTGTCTGTGTGTCTATGTATCTGTATGTTTGTGTGTCTGTTTGTCTCTGTGTCCGTGTGTCTGCTTGTCTGTGTGTCTGTGTGTCTGTGTGTCTGTGTGTCTGTGTGTCTGTGTGTCAGTGTGTCTGTGTGTCTGTATGTCCGTGTGTCTTTTGTGTCCGTGTGTCCGTGTCTGTGTGTCTATATGTCTGTGTGTTTGTGTGTCCGTGTGTCTGTGTGTCTGAGTGTCTGCGTGTCTGGGTGTCTGTGTGTCCTTGTGACTGGTTTTCTGTGTGTCTGTGTATCCATGTTTCTGCGTGTCTTTGTGTCTGTGTGTGTGTGTGTGCGGGTTCGTGCTTGCGCGCGCGGCGTGCGATATGTGCGGACGTCACGTTTGCATCTTGAATGTGCGTTGGGTGTGGCAGTCGGTGGCGTGTTGGCGTGAGCGCGCGCGCGTGTTCGGCTTGTAGGCGCTGGCGTCTGGTCGGTGCTTTACACGGTGTGTGTGTGTGCGCGTGTTCGCGTGCGTGCGTATGTGTGCGGGTGTGTTTGCGTCTGTGCGCGTGTGTGTGTGTGCGTGTGTTTATGTGTGTGCGTGTGTGTTTGTGTTCTGGGTGCGTGCGTGTGTTGCTGAGGGGGTTTTGGGTGTGTGCGTGTGGCTGCGTGTGTGTGTGTGTGTCTGTGTGTGCGTGTGTGCGTGCGTGGCCGTAGGTTTGTGGTCACTGATGTAGGGTGCATTTCGAGTGTGCCTTTCTGTGTGTATGTGTGTGTCTCTCAGTCACTGTGCGTGCGTCCGCGTGCACCTGTGTTTTCGTGTGTTGGGGTGGGGTGGGGGGCGGCTTGTGTGTTTGTACGTGTCGGCGTCCGTGTGCATGTGTGCGTCTCCGCGTGTGTGGGAGTTTGTGTGTGAGAGAGAGTGAGAGGATGTGGTCGGCGTGTGTGTGTGTGTGTCTGTGCGTGCTGCGTGGCAGGTTGCGTGTGATTACCGTTTTAGCCTGCACCTGGAGTGTGTCTTGTTCGCGTTTGTCTTTCCGTCTGTGTGCGTGCCTGTGCGTGCGCATGGGGGGAGCATTTTATTTTGCATTTTGAATGTGCGCGCGCGTGTGCGGCAGCTTGTTTGCGAGTTCGCGCGTGCGTCTTTTGCGCGCTCGCTCGCGCGAGGGCTTGTGCACATGTTTTCGTTCTGGCTGTGATTGGCTGTCTGTGTGCGGGTGTGCGTGCGTGCGCGTGTGTGTGTGTGCGTGTGTATTTTCTGTTTGTGTGTTTGTGTGTTCGTGTGTGTGCGTGTGTGTGTGGGCGTGGTTGTGGGTGTGTGCGTGCGTGTGTGTGTGTGTGGCCGGTGTGTGTGCGTGTGTTCGTGTGCTTTGTGTGCGCGCGTGGGTGTTTGCAACTCGCTCTGTCGGTGTGTTTGTGCGTTTGTGTGTGTGTGTGTGTGTGCGTGCGTCTCTCCGTGGCTGTGTGTGTGTATGTGTGTGTGTGTGCGTGTGTGTGTGTGTGCGTGCGCGCAGGAGGCGTGTGTGGACGTGTGTGTGTGTGAGTGTGTGTGAGAGCGTGTGTCTGTGCGTGTGTGTATGTGTGTGTGCTTGTGCGCGTCTGTGTGTGTGCGTGTGTGTTTATGTTTGCGTGTATGTGCACGTGTGTCCGTGCTTGTATACGTGCGTGTATGCGCATGTGCTTGCGTGTGTGTGTGTGTGTGTGTGTGTGTGTGTGTGTGTTCGGGTGCGTGTGCGTGTGTGTGTGTGTGTTGCGTGTGTGTGTGTGTGTGCGTGCGTGCGTGGGTGTGCGTGTGTATGTGTGCGTTTGTGTGCATGTGTGTGCGTGTCTGTGTGTGCGTGTGTTTGTGCGTGTGTGTATGTGTGTTTGTGTGTTTGTGCGCGTCTGTGTGTGTGTGTGTATGCGGGTGTGTTTATGTTTGCGTGTATGTGCATATATATATATATATGTGTGTGTGTCTGTGTGTGTGTGCGTGTCTACGTGTGCGTGTATGCGCATGTGCTTGCTTGCGTGTGTGCGTGTGTGTTTGTGTGTGTGTGTGTGTTCGGGTGCGTGTGCGCGTGTGTGTGTGTGTGCGTGTGTGTGTGTGCGTGTGTGTGTGTGTGCTTGTGTGTGCGTGGGTGTGCGTGTGTGCGTGTGTGTGTGCGTGCGCGCACGGTGCTGGCGCCGCTTGCGCCCGCCTCCTTCCCTCCCCCTCCGCCCTTTCCTCCGGCGCTCCGCGAGGGCGGAGTGGATGGAGTGGAGGGAGGGCCGGCCCCGACATGGGGCGGTGCCTCCCCCCTCCGGAGCGCCGGCGGGAAGAGCAGGGGGGGCGGGGCGCGCAGGGGCGGCAGGGGGGTGGCGGGGGCGGAGAGCGCTGACCAGTGTGGGGCGTCAGTGTGTCCGTGTCTGTGGATTGTGTGTGTGTGTGTGTGTCTGTGTGCGTGTGTGTGTGCGTGTGCGTGTGCGTGTCTGGCAGGTGGTGTGTGTGGGGGCGCGTGTGTGTGTGTGTGTGGCTGTGTCTGCGTTTGTCTGTTTGTGTCTGTGTGTGTGTGCGTGCGTGTGTGTGTGTGTGTGCGTTTGCGTGCGTGTGCGCGCGCGGTGCAGGCGCCGCCCGCGCCCCCCCCCACCCCCCCATCCCCCCCCCCAGCGCTCCGCGAGGGCGGAGTGGATGGAGTGGAGGGAGGGCCGGCCCCGACGTGGGGCGGTGCCTCCCCCCTCCGGAGCGCCGGCGGAAAAGGGGGGGGGGGGGCGGGGTGCGCGGGGTCGCGAGGATTTCGCGGGGAAATGAGAGCGCTGAGCAGCGGGGGATCGGTTTGTGAGTGCGAGGGCGTCGGTCCGTCTGTGTCTGTAGATGTTTGCGTTTGTGTGTGTGTGTGTCTGGCAGGCAGGTGTGTGTGTGTGTGCGTGTGTGTGGCCGCGTCTGTGTGTGTGTGTGTGTGCGTGTGCGTGCGGGTGTGTCTGTGTCTGTGTCTGTGTTCGTGTCTTTCTGCGCGCGCGTGTGTGTGTGTGTGTGTGTGTGTGTGCGTGTGTGTGGTTGTGTGTGTGTGTGTGTGCGTGTGATTCTTTGTTGGTGCGTGTGTGTGTGTGTGTGTTTGTGTGTGCGTGTGTGTGTGTGTGTGTGTGTGCGTGTGTGTGTGTGTGCGTGAGGGGGTGCCCGCGCGCGAGTGAGCGCGCGTGGTTGTGAGTGCGTGCCCGCGTGAGGTTTTGTGTATATTCGCGTGCGCGCGCATGTGCGTGCGCGCGCTCGTGCCCGGTGCGTTGCCGCGCCTGCTGACGTCGATCGTATTTTCGCATGCTTGTCCATCTGTACATGTCTACCTACATGTAGGCTGCCGCGGCAGCATCGCTCTCGCGCGCTGAAAGACGCAGTGCAACTCGTACATGTATGTGTCCATTTTATTATTGGAAATATTTCACCGTGCGCACTCCAGAGATACGCGTGGACTTACGACGCGTGGTTAGGAGCTCTACGAGGTCCCCGGCGGTAACCAGGTTGACGGTTTACCGCCGGCGCCCAGTCTTTCGAATCAAAGCAAAACCGACCCAAGGTTATCACATTGTCTCTTTTCGTCGGGTCGGCCAACTAGCTCCACCCCGCGCCATATTTACCCTAGGTATTTTTGGACTGCCAACGTGAAGTCGGTCCCTGCCTTCGCTCGAGAGAATTTTTCGACGGAATAAACTAAGAATTTATGAGGTAACTTCTGTAATGCCAAGCTTTGCTCTGCGCGAATAGCAGCCCAACCGAATTCTTAGAACTGCAAAATCGGCTGAGCCAGGCCGCGAAAGGTATGATCGCGTCCCTTTTCGACATTTCGCCAACTGGCGCCGGCGGTGAACTGTCAACCTGGTCACCGCCGGGAACCTCGTAGAGCTCATTGCATCCGTGAGAAAGCTGAGCATCAAAGCGAGAGGTTCAGGGAGCTTTCCTGCAAAAACTTCAAGTTTATATTATGAAGTCTGTATGAAAACCAAAAAATCTGGATTTCTTCGAGTTCTCCTGCTTTCGCTTCAGAAGCTTCCTTTATGTGTTCCGAGGAGCGCTGTGCAACAAAAAAGCTCTACGAGGTGCCCGGCGGTAGCCTGGTTGACGGTTTACCGCCGGTTCTTAGTCTTCTCCTGCCTGGGGAACTTCCGCGAAGGTGAACGTTGAGCTAGCGGGCTTCTTCTCCGCTTACGCAACTGCCTATCTCACTGTACATCCCGAGTGTTATTGTTGGCTTCTCATATTCCTTTTTTGTTGTGTCTTGTTGGTAGCCTCGCCTCTCAGAAGATCACTGCCTTTTCCTTCTCTGCGTGGGACATTTAGTTATCTGAGAGTTACTCTCCGCTTCGAGTAGAGTTAAGAATTCATCCTACTCCAGTATCTTCGCGATATTTAATCCACATAATTATGCACGTGAAATTGCCCGCTCGGGCAACGATATATTTCGGGAGTGTATAGGGCGGGAGCCCCACTTACCTCATCAGGATATCATTGCATTCTCCTCTTCTGCATGAAACATTCAGTTATCCGAGGGTTATTTTTTCATCGCCTCGAGTGGCGTTCAGAATTCATTATCAGACGTTCAGTTATGCAGGTTATATCGGAAATTTAAGTGCGGTATCAGACATTCATGTATCTGAGAGTTGGGACTTCAGCGGGTAGGCAGCTCTCTTTCTTTCTGTCGGCGTGCCTGTTTCATTTTTCCTTTTCCCGGAGAGCTCGCTGAGAGCTAAGAAGGGTTTGAGATTGGAAGCCGGGCGGTGGTGGTGCCCGCCAGAAGCTCCTCCGCGGCGCTGCAGAATCCCTGCAGGGGTTCGTTCGGCCCGGCAGCTGGTCCGGGAGAGCTTCCGGCAAGCTTCCACGCGTGCCTGCGCGCGTGCAGGCACGCATGGAAGCGCTTCTGGCAGCGCAACCGCACGGCTGCAGGGGAGCTTTCCAGAGCTGCCCAGGAAAGTCTCCGAAGGGTCTCTTCGCTTTCCGGGTTTTGGACGCTACCAAGTACCTCGTAGAGCTCTTCGTTATCGATGAGCTAGAGGAATTCCGGCGCGGGGTGGAGCTAGTAACTCGTAGAGCTTCCCTTAGCAAGTTATTGCTGGAAGCTTAAGAGTAATTCCGGGGCGCTGGAGAGCTAGTTGGCAAGAAAATCTCGACGGACCTTTTGATGACTTTTGTCCACTGAGAATTTTTTTCCGAAATTCAACAATTCGTTAGAGCTCTAGTATTTTTTCCCGTGATATTCGATCTTATTCCCGCTCGCCATCTTGATCTCAGCTCGATCGGGTACCTTTTACTGCCAAAAAGCGCCCAGGCGGGAGCGGCCGTTTCGAGTCATCTTGTCACGCGGTGACGGTTTTCTCAAGATATCTCGAGCTTCAGGACAGCTACAGAGCTGGTAAGCACAGCTAATCGTTTCAGAATGATCAGGCGCGTTCGCCTGTTGAATCGAGGTCTGAACTCGGTCTGCTAGCCGAGCTAGGTCCGCAAACCTATTCGTATTATTCGAGTCACCTCGACAGACGCTCTCGGTTTTCTGTACTTAACTCGAGCTACAAGACAGCTACAGAGCTGATGCGTACAGAATCTGATTCAGAATCATCAGTGGCCGTTGTCTGTTGAATCCAGAGCTCTGAACTCGGTCTGCTGCCCGATCTAGAACCGCGAAACTATTCGTATTGTTCGAGTCATCTTGAGAGATGCTGTCGGTTCTCTGCAGTAGTATTTTTTCCCGTGATATTCGATCTTATCCCCGCTCGCCATCTTGATCTCAGCTCGATCGGGTGTCGAAAAGCACTGTGGCGGGATCGGCCGTTTCGAGTGATCTTGATACGCGCTGTCGGTATATTGGACTTGAGTCGAGATACAGGACAGCTACAGAGCTCATTATCACAGAAATCGATTGCGAATCATCAGGCGCGTTCGTCTGTTCTATCCAGAGGTCTGAACTCGGTCTGCTGCACTAGCTAGGTTCGCGAAAGTATTCGTATTATTCGAGTCATCTTGAGAGGTGCTGTCAGTTTTCTGCACTTAATTAACTCGGGCTGTAGGGTGGCTACAGGGCTCGTGCTCACAGGAATCGATTCGGAGACATCAGGCGCGTCCGCCTTTCGAATCCAGAGCTCCGAACTCTGTCTGCTGCCCGAACTAGGCTCGCGAAACTGTTCGTATTGTTCGAGTCATCCTGAGAGGTTCTGTCGGTTTCCTGCACTTAACTCGGGCTGTAGGGGGCTGCAGGGCTGGTAATCACAGGAATCGATTTAGAGACATCAGACGCGTCCGCTTGTCGCATTCAGAGGCCTGAACTCGGATTGATACTCGAGCTAGGTTTGCCAAACTATTCGTCTTGTTCGAGTCATCTTCGGAGGTGCTGTCGATTTACGCACGTAACTCGGGCTGTAGCAGAGCGACAGAGCTCGTGCAGAAGACAATCCAGAAGCATCGGGGGCGTTCGGCTGTTGCATCCGAGAGGTTTTTAAATTCCATGGGCTGAACAATTATTTTTTCTGTGTATTTTTTTCGACATTATATGTTGTCAGGAAGCTCTACGAGTCCCCCGGCGGTAAGAAAGGTTGACGGTTTACCGCTGGCGCCCAGTTGGTCGACCCGACCAGAAAGGACAAAGTGGTGACTTTGGGTCGGTTTTGCGCAGATTTGAAAGAAATTTGACCATTCATTTTGAGAAAGCAGATTTTTACGCCGAGCATTGGCATATGAACTGGACGCCGGCGGTAGACCGTCAACCTTTCTTACCGCCGGGGGACTCGTAGAGCTTCCTGACAATATATAATGTCGAAAAAAATTGCAGAGAACGAATAGTTTTTCAGCCCAAGCGATTTCAGACCTCTCGATGCAACAGCCGAACGCCCCCCGATGCTTCTGGACTGTCTTCTGTACGAGCTCTGCAGCTCTCCTACACCCCGAGTTACGTGCGTCAATCGACAGCACCTCTCAAGATGACTCGAACAAAACGAAAAGTTTGGCAAACCCAGCTCGAGTATCAGACCGAGTTCAGACCTCTGAATGCGACAGACGGACGCGTCTGATGTCCCCGAATCGATTCCTGTGATTACCCGCCCTGCAGCCCCCCTACAGCCCGAGTTAAGTGCAGAAAGCCGACGGCATCTTTCAGGATGACTCGAACAATACGAACAGTTTCGCGGACCGAGTTCGGGCAGCAGACCGAGTCCGAGCTCTGGTTTCCACAGGCGGACGCGCCTGATGTCTCCAAATCGATTACTGTCACAACCAGCACTGTAGCCCCCTTACAGACCGAGTTAAGTGCAGAAAACCGACAGCACCTCTCAAGATGACTCGAACAATACGGACAGTTTCGCGATTCTGGATCGGGCAGCAGACCGAGTTCAGAGCTCTGGATTCAACAGACAAACGCGACTGATGATTCTGAATCGGTTTCTGTAAGTATCAGCCCTGTAGCTGCCCTACAGCTCGAGTTAAGTACAGAAAACCGAGAGCGCCTGTCAAGATGACTCGAATAATACGAATAGGTTTGCGAAACTGGCTCGGCTAGCAGACCGAGTTCAGACCTCTGGTTGGAACAGCCAAACGCGCCTGATCATTCTGAATCGATGAGGTGTGCTTCCCAGCTCTGTAGCTGTCCTATATCTCGAGTTATGTTCAGAAAACCGTCATCGCGTGCCAAGATGACTTGAAACGGCCGATCCCGCCGCGGTGCTTTTTGGCAGTAAAAGGTACCCGATCGAGCTGAGATCAAGATGGCGAGCGGGAATACGATCATATATCACGGGAAAAAATATTAGAGCTCAAACGAATGGTTGAATTTCGAGAGCAAAATTTTCAACCGACCAAACTTCCTCAAAATGTCCGTCGAGATTATTCTTGCCAACTAGCTCTCCAGCGCCCCGGAATTACTCTCAAGCTTCCAGCAAAAACTTGCTAAGGGGAGCTCTACGAGTTACTCCTCTCTGACAGCAGCTCAGCTCTGCCGATGCATTTTCTTGAGAGTTGACTTCCCGGGACTGAGCGAATATGAACATCGAAAAAATCAAAAATTAAGATTTCCGAGAAATCTCTACTGGGCGCCGGCGGTAAACCGTCAACCTTGGTTACCGCCGGGAGACTCGTAGAGCTTCCTAGCTCGACTTAAGTTGAGAAAACCGACAGCACCTACCAACAGTCCGACTCATAGTGCATATTTTTTGACCTCTGAATGCAACAGGCGGACGCGTCTGATGTCTGTGAATCGACTCCTGTCATTGCCAAACCTGCAGCCCCCCTACAGCCCGAGTTAAGAGCAGAAAACCGACAGCACCTCTCAAGATGACTCGAACAATACAGTAGTTTCGCAGACCTAATTCGGGCAGCAGACCAAGTTCCGAGCTCTGGATTCGACAGGCGGACGCGCCTGATGTCTTCAAATCGATTCCTGTGACCACCAGCACTGTAGCCCCCCTCAGCGCGAGTTGAGTGAAGAAAACCGAGAGCACTTCTCAAGATGACTCGACCAATACGAATAGTTTCGCGATTCTAGATCGGGCAGCAGACCGAGTTCAGAGCTCTGGATTCGACAGACAAACGCAACTGATGATTCTGAATCGGTTTCTGTAAATATCAGCTCTGTAGCTTCCTACAGCTCGAGTTAAGTACAGAAAACCGAGAGTTTCTGTCAAGATGACTCGAATAATACGAATAGGTTTGCGGACCTAGCTCGGCTAACAGACCGAGTTCAGACCTCTGGATTCAACAGGCGAACGCGCCTAATCATTCTACATCGATTAGCTGTGCTTACCAGCTCTGTAGCTGTCCTAAAGCTCGAGTTATGTTCAGAAAACCGTCAGCGCGTATCAAGATGACTCGAAACGGCCGATCCCGCCACAGTGCTTTTCGATAGAAATATTCACCCGATCGAGCTGAGATCAAGATGGCGAGCGGGAATAAGATTGAATATCACGGGAAAAAAATACTAGAGCTCAAACGAATTGTTGAATTTCGAGAACAAAATTTTCAACCGATCAAAAGTCAGCAAAAGTTCCGTCGAGATTTTTCGAGCCAACTAGCTCTCCAGCGCGCCGGAATTACTCTTAAGCTTCCAGCAACAACTTGCTAAGGGAAGCTCTACGAGTTATTTTTCGACTCTACTTCGATTCTCAGCACTCTTACCAGTGTAAGGAGCTCTGCGAGGTTCCCGGCGGTGACTAGATTGACGGTTCACCGCCGGCGCCAGTGAATTTCCCGGGGAGCTCGCTGGGAGCTAGAGGGTTTAAGATTCGAATCCGGACGGTGGTTGTGCCCGCCAGGAGCTTTTCCGCGGCGCTCCACGTCTCCCGCAGCGACCCGCCTGAGCCGGCAGCGAGTCCGGGAGAGCTTCCGGCAAGCTTCCACGCGCGCCTGCACGCGTGCAGGCTCGCATAGAAGCGCTCAGCAGCGCTGCAGGGGAGTTTCCCAGAGCCCCAGAAGAGCTGCACGAGAGCGTTGGAGGGCTCGCCAGGGAAGCTTTCTGGTTTGTATCTCGTAGAACTCTTCGTGATCGATGAGCTAAGAGGAATACCTCGTAGAGCTCGTCGTGAACGATGAGCTAGAGGAATTCCGGCGCAGGGTGGAGCTAGTTGGTTGACCCGACCAGGAAGGGCAAAGTGAGAACTGGGCGCCGGCGGTAAACCGTCAACCTTTCTTACCGCCGGGGGACTCGTAGAGCTTCCTGACCAGAAATAATGTCGAAACAAATTGCAGAGAACAAATAGTTTTTCAACCTAAGCGACTGCAGACCTCTCGATAAACAGCCGAACGCCCCTCGTGCTTCTGGATCGTTTTCTCTGCGCACGAGCTCCGTAGCACTCCTACAGCCCGAGTTGCGTGCGAAAATCGACAGCACCTCTCAAGATCAGTCGAACAATAGAAATAGTTTCGCAAATCTAGCTCGAGTATCAGACCGAGTTCGACCTCTGAATGCAATGGGCGGGCGCGCCTAATGTCTCCGAATCGATCCTGTGATTACCGGCACTGCAGCCCCCTTACAGCCCGAGTTAAGAGCAGAAAACCGACAGCACCTCTGAAGATGACTCGAACAATGCGAATAGTTTCGCGGACCTAGCTCGGGCAGCAGACGGAGTTCAGAGCTCCCAAAGCGACAGGCGGACGCAACTGATGTCTCCGAATCGATTCCAGAGATTGTCAGCCCTGTATCCCCATTACAGCTCGAGTCAAGTGCAGAAAACGGACAGCACCTCTCAAGATGACTCGAAGAATACGAATAGTTTTGCGGATCTAGCTCGGGGAGCACACCGAGTTTCGAGCTCTGGATTTCGCAGACGGACGCGTCTGGTGTCTCCGAATCGGTTCCTGTGAGTACGAGCCCTGTACCCCTAGAGCCCGAGTTAAGTGCAGAAAACTCTCAGCACCTCTCAAGATAACTCGAACAATATGAATAGTTTCGCGAATCTAGCTCGGGCAGCAGACCGAGTTCAGACCTCTAGATGGGACAGACAATCGCGCACCATGATTCGCAATTGAGTTCTGTGAGAATCACCTCTGTAGCTGCCCTACAGCTCGAGTTAAGTACAAAATACCGACAACACGTATCAAGATGACTCGAAACAGCCGATCCCGCCGCGACGCTTTTTTGCAGAAATATTTATCCGATCGAGCTGAGATTACGAAGGCGAGCGGGAGTAATATCGAATATGGTCAGAAAAAATACTAGAGCTCAAACGAATTGTTGAATTTCGAGAACAAAATTTTCAATCGACCAAAAGTCAGCAAAAGGTCCGTCGATATTTTTCTTGCCAACTAGCTCTCCAGCGCGCTGGAATTACTCTTGAGCTTCCAGCAACTAGCTAAGGGAAGCTCTACGAGTTACTTTCGGGTGGCCTCACAGCGGTCCGTTCGACCCGGCAACTGGTCCGGGAGAGCTTTCGGCAAGCTTCCACGCGTGCCTGCACGCGTGCAGGCACGCATGGAAGCGTTTCTGCCAGCGCTTCGGCAGCGCAGCAGGGGGGCTTCCCGGAGCTCTCCAGGAAAGATTTCCCGTCCTTCGCTCTCCGGGTTTTTCCCGGGGAGCTCGCTGAAAGCTAAAGGGTTTCAGATTAGAAGCCGGACGGTGGTGGTGCCCGCCAGGAGCTCCTCCACGGCGGTCCACAGGCCTCGCAGCAGCTCGCCTGAGCCGGCAACTGGTCCGGAAGAGCTTCTGGCAAGCTTCCACGCGTGCCTGCACGCGTGCAGGCGCGCATGGAAGCGTTTCTGCCAGCGCTTCGGCAGCGCTGCAGGGGAGCTTCCCAGAGCCCTCGAGGAAAGATTTTCCGCCTCGAAAGGGTCTCTTCGCTCTCCGGGTTTTGGACGCTACCAAGTGGACCCTACCAAGTGGACGCTACCAAGTAACTCGTAGAGCTTCCCTAAGCGAGTTGCTGGAAGCTTAAGAGTAATTCCGGCGCACTGGAGAGCTAGTTGGCAAGAAAAATCTCGACGGAACTTAACTCGTAGAGCTTCCCTAAACTAGTTGCTGGAAGCTTAAGAGTAATTCCGGCGCGCTGGAGAGCTAGTTGGCAAGAAAAATCCCGACGGACCTTTTGCTGACTTTTTCCCGGAGAGCTTGCTGAGAGCTAAAGGGTTTAAGATTAGAAGCCGGGCGGTGGTGGTGCCCGCCAGGAGCCTCTCCGCGGCGCTCCAGAATCCCCGCAGAAACTCCGGCGACCCGGCAACGTGTCCGGGAGAGCTTCCGGCAAGCTTCCACGCGTGCCTGCATGCGTGCAGGCACACATGGAAGCGTTTCTGGCAGTGCTTCCGCAGCGCCTCAGGAGGGGCCCCCAAGGCTCCCCAGGAAAGATTCCCGGAGAGCTCGCTGAGAGCTAAAGGGTTTAAGATTAGAAGCCAGACGGTGGTGGTGCCCGCCGGCAGCCCATCTCCGCCGCTCCACGATCCCCGCAGCGGCTTTTTCGACCCGGCAGCGTGTCCGGGAGAGCTTCCGGCAAGCTTCCACGCGTGACTGCACGCGTGCAGGCACGCATGGAAGCGCTTCTGCCAGCGCTTCGGCAGCGCTGCAGGGAACCTTCCCAGAGCTCTCCAGAAAAGACTTCGCGTCGCGTCCCAAAAGGCTCTCTTCGCTCTCCGGGTTTTGGACGCTTCCAAGTTTTCCGTCCCCGAGATTCTCTTACCTCGTAGAGCTCTTCGGCATACCTCGTAGAGCTCTTCATCAAAGAGCTAAGAGGAATTCTGGCGCAGGGTAGAGCTAGTCGGCGGGCCTGAGGAAAAGAGAGTTTTTTTTTTTTTTTTTTTTTTTTTTTTTTTTTTTTTTTTTTTTTTTTTTTTTTTTTTTATATATATATATATATATATATATACATGTATATTCTATATATACATAATACATAAAAATTATTATTTCATTTTGCGAACCAGTATTTTCCTCACGTGTGGTGGGCTGTGCCGCGTCTGCCTGTAAAATTCTTAGGTCCGCCGCTGCAGTTACTATCAAACGATGAGCTGGGGGAATTCCGGCGCGGGGTGAGCTAGTTGGTGGACCCGGCCAGAAAGGACAAAGTGATAACTTTTGAAAGGTTTTATTTGACAATTCATTTTCAGGAAGCAGATTTTTCGTACCTGTAAATAACTATGAGGCCTCTCTGTTTTAGTATGAGCACTATAGGCGCACTTTCACTATCAAAACACTTGGCGGAACCATCTTCGTGTCGAAACGAAAAAACATACCTCGTAGACCTCTTCGGCATCGATGAGCTAGAGGAATTCCGGCGCGGGGTGGAGCTAGTTGGCCGACCCGGCCAGAAGGGACAAAGTGGTAAATTTTGGGTGTTTTTGCAAAAAATTGAAGGATATTTCACAATTCATTTTGAGAAACCAGATTTTTTGCACCTGTAGTGGGTTATGGCGCGTCTGCCAGTAAAATTTCCAGGCCCGTAGGTGCAGTATAACGATCAAAACACTTGGGGGAACCGAGGTTGTACAAAAACAGAAAAACGTGATTTTTCGAGTTTTTCGTTTCTCGCCCCAGAAGCTTTCTCCAGTGCAAGAAAAGAGCTCTACGAGATCCCAGGCGGTAACCAGGTTGACGGTTTACCGCCGGTTCCAGTCAATTTTTCTTTTTCTTCGAGAAATGCTTCCAGAAGCTCTCTCTTTCGACTCTGAGCACTCTTACGAGTGAAAGGAGCTCTACGAGGTTCCCGGCGGTGACCAGGTTGACGGTTCTCCGCCGGCGCCAATTGCTCTTCGGGTTTTGGACGCTGCCAATGGTCGGTTGAAAATACCTCGTAGAGCTAGCTCTTCGTCGTCGATGAGCTAGAGGAATTCCGGCGCGGGGTGGAGCTAGTTGGCCCTCCCGGCCGAGGCGGACAATGTGACGACTTTTGGGTGGTTTTCCGAATATTTGAAAGATTTTTGACAATTCATTCTGAGAACCCAGATTTTTCGCACCTGCAGTGAGTTATGCCGCACTCGCCAGTAAAATTTTCAGGTCTGTAGGTACAGTATTACTATCAAAACACTTGGGGGATACAACGTTGGGTGAAAACAGAAAAACGTGATATTTCGATTTTTCGTTTCTCGCTCCAGATGCTCTCTTGATGTGTTACGAGAAGCGCGGTGTGAGAAAAGAGCTCTACGAGGGTCCCGGCGGTAACCTGGTTGACGGTTTACCGCCGGTTTCCATTTTGATCTCGGAATTCAACAGTTCGTTTGAGGTGTAGTATTTTTTTTTGAACACATTCGATTTCATTCCCGCTCGTCATCTTGATCTCAGCTCGATCGGGTAAATATTTCTGCAAAAAAGCATCGCGGCGGGATCGGCTGTTTCGAGTCATCTTGATACGCGTTGTCGGTATTTTTTACTTTACTCGAGCTGTAGGGCAGCTACAGAGCTCACAGGAATCGATTGTAAATCATTAGACGCGTTCGTCTGTTCATCTAGAGGTCTGAACTCGCTCTGCTGCTCCTAGCTAGGCTCGCGAAACTATTTGCGTTGTTGGAGTCATCTTGAGAGGTGCTGACAGTTTTCTGCACTTAGCGCGGGCTGTAGGGGGGCTACAGGGCTTGTGCTCAAAGGAATCGATTCGGAGACATCAGACGCGTCTGCCTGCGGAATCCAGAGCTCGGAGCTCGGCGTGCTGCCCGAGCTGATTCGCAAAACTATTCGTATTCGTCGAGTCATCTTGAGAGGTGCTGTCCGTTTTCTGCACTTAACTCGAGCTGTAAGGGGCTGCAGTGCTGGTAATCACTGGAATCGATTCGAAGACATCAATCGCGCCATCTGTCGCATTCAGAGCCCTGAACTCGGCCTGCTGCCCGAGCTAGGTCCACGAAACTATTCGTATTGTTCGAGTTATCTTCAGAGATGCTGTCGTTTTTGTGCACTTAACTCGGGCTGTAAGGGGGCTGCAGTGCTGGTAATCACAGGAATCGATGCGCATACATCAGGCGCGTCCGCCTGTTGCATTCAGATGTCTGAACTCGTCTGATACTCGAGCTAGATTCGCGAAACTATTTGTATTGTTCGAGTGATCTTGAGAGGTGCTGTCGATTTTGGTGCGTAACTCGCGCTGTACGAGAGCTACGGAGCTCATGCGCACAGAAAACGATCCAGAAGCATGAGGGGCGTTTAGCTGTTGCATCGAGAGGTCTGAAATCGTTTAGGCTGAACAATTATTCGTTCTCTGCAATGTTTTTCGACATTATCTCTGCTTAGGAAGCTCTACGAGTCCCCCGGCGGTAAGGAAGGTTGACGGTTTACCGCCGGCGCCTAGTTTGCTGACTTTTGCTCAGTTGAAAATTTTGTTCTCAAAATTTGAACATTCGTTTGAGCTCTAGTATTTTTTCCCGTGATATTCGATCTTATTTCCGCTCGCCATCTTGATCTCAGCTCGATCGGGTGAATATTATTATCGAAAAGCACTGTGGCGGGATCGGTCGTTTCGAGTCATCTTGATACGCGCTGTCGGTATATTAGACTTAAGTCGAGATGCAGGACAGCTACAGAGCTCATTATCACAGAAATCGATTGCGAATCATCATGCGCGTTCGTCTGTTCCATCCAGAGGTCTGAACTCGGTCTGCTGCACGAGCTAGGTTCGCGAACGTATTCGTATTATTCGAGTCATCTTGAGAGGTGCTGTCAGTTTTCTGCACTTAACTCGGGCTGTAGGGGGGCTACAGGGCTCGTACTCACAGGAATCGATTCGGAGACACCAGGCGCGTCCTAACTCGTAGAGCTTCCCTTAGCTAGTTGCTGGAAGCTTAAGAGTAATTCCGGCGCACTTGAGACTAGTTGGCAAGAAGAATCTCGACGAAACTTTTGCTGACTTTTGCTCAGTTGAAAATTTTGTTCTCAAAATTTGAAAATTCGTTTGAGCTCTAGTATTTGTTCCCGTGATATTCGATCTCATTCCCGCTCGCCATCTTGATCTCAGCTCGATCGGGTGTCGAAAAGCACTGTGGCGGGATCGGCCGTTTCGAGTGATCTTGATACGCGCTGTCGGTATATTGGACTTAAGTCGAGATACAGGACAGCTACAGAGCTCATTATCACAGAAATCGATTGCGAATCATCAGGCGCGTTCGTCTGTTCTATCCAGAGGTCTGAACTCGGTCTGCTGCACCAGCTAGGTTCGCGAAAGTATTCGTATTATTCGAGTCATCTTGAGAGGTGCTGTCAGTTTTCTGCACTTAATTAACTCGGGCTGTAGGGGGGCTACAGGGCTCGTACTCACAGGAATCGATTCGGAGACACCAGGCGCGTTCGCCTGCCAAATCCAGAGCTCAGAACTTGGTGTGCTGCCCGAGCAATGTCCGCAAAACTATTCGTGTTCTTCGAGTCATCTTGAGAGGTGCTGTCCCTTTTCTCCACTTAACTCGAGCTGTGAGGGGGCTGTGGGGCAGGTAATCACTGGAATCGATTCAGAGACATCAGTCGTGTCCGCCTGTCGCATTCAGAGCTCTGACCTCGATCTGCTGCCCAAGCTAGATACGCAAAAGTATTCGTATTGTTCGAGTCGTCTTCAGAGGTGCTCTCGGTTTTCTGCTCTTAACTCGGGCTGTAAGGAATCTGCAGGGCTAGTAATCGCAGGAATCGATTTGGAGACATCAGGCGGACCCCTGTTGCATTCAGAGGTCTGAACTCGGTTTGATACTCGAGCTAGATTCGCGAAACTATTTGTATTGTTCGAGTGATCTTGAGAGGTGCTGTTCGGCTGTTGCATCGAGAGGTCTGAAATCGCTTAGGCTGCAAAAAAAAATCCTTTTCTGGAATTCATTTGACATTATGCATGGTCAGGAAGCCCTACGAGTCCCCCGGCGGTAACAAAGGTTGACGGTTTACCGCCGGCGCCCAGTTTTGAGAAAACAGATTTTTACGCCAAACATTGGGATATAAACTTTGTTCACTGAGCAGCTCAGCTCTCTAGAGCCAGTTTTAGTATTAGTTCACTTCCGGGAACCGACTTCATCTTCACTCCGAAAATCTCAATCTGACGTTTTTCTAGAAAAGCTGCAAGAAGCTCTCCGCTTCGATACTGAGCTTTCTTACGGGTGCAAGGAGCTCTACGATGTTACCGGCGGTGACCAGGTAAACGGTTCACCGCCGGCGCCAGTTCCGGCACGGGGTGGAGCTAGTAACTCGTAGAGCTTCCCTTAGCAAGTTATTGCTGGAAGCTTAAGAGTAATTCTGGGGCGCTGGAGAGCTAGTTGGCAAGAAAAATCCCGACATACCTTTTGCTGACTTTTAGACGGTTGAAAATGTTGTTCTCAAAATTCAACAATTCGTTAGAGCTCTAGTATTGTTTCCCGTGATATTCGATCTCATTCCCGCTCGTCATCTTGATTCAGCTCGATCGGGTACCTTTTACTGTCAAGAAGCACACGGGCGGGATCGGCCATGTCGAGTCATCTTGTCACGCGGTGACGGTTTTCTCAAGATAACTCGAGCTTCAGTACAGCTACAGAGCTGGTGAGCACAGCTAATCGATTCAGAATAATCAGGCGCGTTCGCCTGTTGAACCCGGAGGTCTGAACTCGGTCTTCTAGCCGAGGTAGGTCCGCAAACCTATTCGTATTATTCGAGTCATCTTGTCAGACGCTCTCGGTTTTCTGTACTTAACTCGAGCTACAGGACAGCTACAGAGCTGATACGTACAGAATCTGATCCAGAATCATCAGTGGCCGTTGTCTCTTGAATCCAGAGCTCTGAACTCGGTCTGCTGCCCGATCTAGAATCGCGAAACTATTCGTATTGTTCGAGTCATCTTGAGAGATGCTGTCGGTTCTCTGCACTTAACTCGGGCTGTAGGGGGGCTGCATGGCTGGTAATCACTGGAATCGATTCAGAGACATCAGTTGCGTCCGCCTTTCGAATCCAGAGCTCCGAACTCTGTCTGCTGACCGAACTGGGTCCGCGAAACTATTCGTATTGTTCGAGTTATCCTGAGAGGGGCTGTCGGTTTCCTGCACATTAACTCACGCTGTAGGGGGGGCTGCAGGGCTGGTAATCACAGGAATCGATTCAGAGACATCAGACGCGTCCGCCTGTCGATTTACGCACGTAACTCGGGCTGTGGGAGAGCTACAGAGCTCGTACAGAAGACAATCCAGAAGCATCGGGGGCGTTCGGCTGTTGCATCCGAGAGGTCTGAAATTGCTTGGGCAGAAAAACTATTTTTTCTGTGTAGTGTTTTTCGACATTATATGTTGTCAGGAAGCTGTACGAGTCCCCCGTCGGTAAGAAAGCGACCAAAAGAGACAATGTAGCACATGTGGGTCAAATTTCCGAAGATTTGAAAGGTATTTGACAATTCATTTTGGGAAAGCAGATTTCTACGCCGAGCATTCTCATATAAACTTTGTTTTCTGAGAAGCTCAGCTCTCTAGAGCCAGTTTTCCCATCGGAGAATTAGGAGCAACTAGTTGGATCACCCGGCCTGAGCGGACAAAGTGAGAACTTTTGGATGATTTTACGAATATTTCAAAGATAGTTGACCTTTTTGGTTTCAGAAAGCAGTTTTTTTGCACCTGTGGACGACTATGAGGGCCTCTCTGTCTTGATATGAGCTCGCTATGTGCACACTTGGCGGAACAAACTTCATGTCAACATGAAAAAATCATGTTTTCTTTTTTTTTGAGAAATGCTTCCAGAAACCCTATCTTTTGATCCTCGGCATCTTTACGCGTGCAAGAAGCTCTGACCAGGTTGAGGTTTCGCCGCCAGCAGTTCTAAGGCAGTATCACTATCGCAAGACTTGGCAGAATTGATTCTGTTTCGAGTCATCTTGAGATCCGTCGCGGTTTCCTGCGCTGAATTCGAGATTTCGGAGAGTTACAGAGCTGATACTCACATAAAAGGATGCGGAATCATCAAAGGCGATCGTCTGTTGCATTGAGATGTCTGAAATCGGTCTGCTAGTCGAGCTAGGCCCGAAACGCTTTTTGCATTTTTCGAGTCATTCTGATCAGTGATATCGGTTTTCTGTACTCCACTTTTTGATGAGCTACAGAGTATGTACGCACATAAACTGATTTCATATCATCAGGTGCGTTTGTCTGTTTCATCGAAAGGCCTTAACTCGGTCTGCTACTCGAGCAATGTCCACAAGACTATTCGTATTCTTAAGTTCTCTTTACAGCTGTGGGTATTATGTACTTAACTCGTGCTGTAATGCGCTAGCTGACATGCACAGAAACAGATTTTTTATCAGAGGCGCTCGGCTGAAGCATCTAGAGCTCTGAACAGAGTCTACCACTGCAGCTGGCTCCACAAAACGTTTTTCAGTTATTGTGTGTTTCTGTGTGTCTGCTGTTATGCGTGTCGTGTGCTTTTATGTGTGCTGTTCTGTGTCTGCGTGTTTGCGTGTCTCTTTTGTCTGTGTGTGTGTGTGTTTCTGTGTCTGTAATGTGTGTTTGTGTATCTCTCTCTCTGTCTTTCTCTTCGTCTGTCTGTGTTTTTCTGTGTGTCTGCCTGAGTGTCCGTGCGTCTGCGTGTCTGTGCGTCTGTGTGTCTGTTTGTTTGTGTTCCTGTGCCTCTCTGACAGTCTTCTGTAATTCTTACCTTGTAGAGCTCTTCGGCGTCGATGAGCTAGAGGAATTCCGGCGCGGGGTGGAGCTAGTTGGTCGACCTGACCAGAACGGACCCTTTGCTGACTTTTGGGTGTTTTTGCGAAAATTTGAAAGATATTTGACAATTCATTTTGAGAAAGCAGATTTTTGCGCGTCGCATTGGTATAGAAACTCCTCTCTGACAGCAGCTCAGCTCTCCCGCTGCATTTTTCCATTAGTTGACTTCCAGGAACCGAGCGCATATGACCATCGAAAAAAACGATTCTTTTCAGTGCAAGGAGCTCTACGAGGTTCCCGGCGGTGACTCGGTTGACGGTTCACCGCCGGCGCCAGTTTGCCCTTTGCTCTCCAAGTGTATCGTTTAGCATTTAAGACGCTTGAGTACATCGGACTTTCAGGGTACGTCAGCTGGGAATTCAGGGTGCAGACAGGTCTCTTCTTACCTCGTAGAGCTCTTCGGCATCGATGAGCTAGAGGAATTCCGGCGCGGGGTGGAGCTAGTAACTCGTAGAGCTTCCCTTAGCAAGCTGTTGCTGGAAGCTTAAGAGTAATTCCGGGGCGCTGGAGAGCTAGTAACTCGTAGAGCTTCCCTCAGCTAGTTGCTGGAAGCGTAAGAGTAATTCCGGCGCGCTGGAGAGCTAGTTGGCAAGGAAAATCTCGACGAACCTTTTGCTGACTTTTGGTCGGTTGAAAAATTTGTTCTCGAAATTCAACAAGTCGTTTGAGCTGTATTTTTTTCCCACCATATTCGATCTTATTCCCGCTCGCCATCTTGATCTCAGCTCGATCGGGTAGATATTACTGGGAAAAAGCATCGCGGCGGGATCGGTTGTTTCGAGTCATCTTGATACGCGTTGTCGGTATTTTGTACTTAACTCGAGCTGTAGGGCAGCTACAGAGGTGATTCTCACACAAATCGATTGCGAATCATCAGGCGCGTTCGTCTGTTCCATATAGAGGTCTGAACTCGGTATGCTGCCCGAGCTAGGCTCGCGAAACTATTCGTGTTGTTGGAGTCATCTTGGGAGGTGCTGACAGTTTTCTGCACTGAACTCGGGCTGTAGGGAGGCTACAGTGCTGGTAATCACAGGATTCGATTCAGAGATCAGGCGCGTCCGCCTGTCGAATCCAGAGCTCGGAACTCGGTCTGCTGCCCGAACTAGGTCCGCGAAACTATTCTTACTGTTCGAGTCATCCTGAGGGGTGCTGTCGGTTTTCTGCACTTAACTCGAGCTGTAAGGGGGCTGCAGGGCTGGTAATCACTGGAATCGATTCAGAGACATCAGTCGCGTCCACCTGTCTCATTCAGAGCCCTGAACTCGGCCTGCTGCCCGAGCTAGATTCGCGAAACTATTCGTATTGTTCGAGTCATCTTCAGAGGTGCTGTCGATTTTCTGCACTTAACTCGGGCTGTACGGGGGCTGCAGGGCTGGTAATCACAGGAATCGATTCGGGAGACATCAGGCGCGTCCGCTTGTTGCATTCAGATGTCTGAACTCGGTCTGATACTCGAGCTAGATTCGCGAAACTATTTGTATTGTTCGAGTGATCCTGAGAGGTGCTGTCGATTTTCGCGCGTAACTCGGGCTTTAGGAGAGCTACGGAGCTCGTGCGCGCAGAAAACGATCCAGAAGCATGGGGGGCGTATGGCTGTTGCATCGAGAGGTGTGAAATCGTTTAGGCTTAAAAACTATTCGTTCTCTGCAATTTTTATGCTCAGGAAGCTCTACGAGTCCCCCGGCAATTTGTGTCTCGGGCTGGCCTCATGGGACCCCTGGGCATCTACGGCTTCCAGGAGGGACGTAAGACGGTGGAAATTGTGGGGGCCCTCAAGGCTCTGGCTCAACACGGGGACATCTGGGGAAAAGATCAGACGGTCCATATCGCTAACGCCGATATCAAACAAGCGTTCGACCACTGCAGCCTTCTAAACGCCAAACGTGCTATGTGCCATGCAAACATCCCCGCCTATCTCCAGTATGCTTTGCTATCACCGCTGGTTTGCACTACGGGGTCGTTAGTTGTCGAGGGTATGGCCATTCACGACATCAACTGGGACGTCTGCATACGGACGGGCGGCCCTGAGGGGCCTCTTCTATTTAATCTTATCATATGTGCCATGTGGGGACCTATATTTCGGGATTGGGACAGTAGAGGTGTGGGGTATGTGCTGGAGGGCGTCTGTGGTGAGTATGAGCGACGGACAACTGTGAACCACTTTGTGTGGGCGGACAACTGCTACCTTGTCTCTGCCTCCTCAACTATGTTGGCTCAGATGATGCACGATCTAACACTACCACTACATGACTGGGGGATGAGATGGAAGGATAGCAGCCTGTTGTACATGACATGTGGGGAGAATGCTAAAGTGGACGGTGACGGACATATACTTACCAGCGAGGACTTGTGTATACCTGCGTGCTCGAGATATCAGGGCTTTAGACTTCGACGTGTTGGCAGTATGAAAGTATTGGGCCATGAGATTTTCTCCACATACCTAGTGCCTGCTCATCCTGATGTCGAATATCGCATCAAGGAGGCTCGAGCTTGTTTCATTGGACAATCGAGTTTCTTTCGTAACAGAGCGGTTGCTGTTCGTGATAAGTTTTGCCGTTATCAAGACAAGGTGCAGAGTATGGCGTTGTATTGTCTAGAGACATGTACTGCGGATGCTTCCTCGCTACACATGCTCAATGCCTTCGAGGGATGGTGTTTGTGCCGTATGTTTCGACGGCCGAGGAGAGAGGAGGAGACTATGGCGGACTGGAACCGACGACGGTACCACGAGGCCAGAGAGCAATTCCGATCTTATGGATTTGCGAGTTTGGTGCAGAGATTTCTTCGTATGGTGTGGAACTCCGCGAAGGATGCTGCAGATTTCATTTCTATGATGTGTACTGCTTCTCATGAGGAAATATCTTCGACGCAACGTACGTGGAGAGATCACCACATGACTACGGTTGCGTATGGCCCTTTGTGGGACAGACTCAGGACGGATGCGTCTGAGTGCTTGCGGGGTATGTTTCACTTCCAAGAGGCTTCGCAGCTAAAAAGGAGACATGTTAGTTCAGGTCGAGCTGTCGGCCAGAGATGCTGGCTATTTTCTTTCTGCGAATTCTACGGACTCAAATGGTGGGAGTCCTTTGTGCCGACAGATGCTGCGTATGTTCAGTTCTGCGAGCACATGTGTACACGGACGATGCTGAGTTACTTTCAGAAAAGAAAAGGGTACGGTACAACAGGTGGGGCCCCGCAGGAGGTACTTACTATCACACAAAACGACCTACACACCTATGGGGCCCAAGAGGGCACTGCGGCGTTCAACGACAAACTGGCCAAACGTATTGCGTTACAAAATATGAAGGAGGTTGAGTACGACCTCGACTCATTTGGGATCCCTGTGTATATTTCTGGGGACAGTCTTCTGGTGGTGTCTTGGCTGCAGGGTGTCTGGAGGGTGCTAAATCGTACGTATCAAGATAGGATCAACAGAATGATAAACCAACTCGACAACATGTGTCAAAGATATGGAATTAGGCCCGCCTGTCACGGGAGGGAAATTATTGACCACACATATAGGGAATGGAACACACGTGCAGATGTACTCACTCATACGGCCCGCGTCGGGCCACCAGTGATTCGAGATAGGATAGGGCTTCACGCCCCTCAGTTACAACAGGTGTTTCGCGTTTGTGCCATCAGAGCTGGATTCGATGGTGGTGTCTCTTGCGACGGCGTGGGAGTCGGGTGCTGGATAGATGTTGGAAGGGTATCGAGACTCTCAAGGCAGCCACTCAGCCATGAGATCATTTGGACGGAGGTGTACAGTGCGGCGTTCTCGATTGATCCAACTTCAACAGTGACTGATGCCGAGGTCTCGGCCGTTGAGCATGCGATTATGATCTTGCCGCGGGTTGTACAAGCGTATTTCGGACAGGATATGATGTGATTTTGATTGTGCTCACTCACGCCATGCCCTCGTTTGTCGTGTGTGTGTGCTTGACCTCTCATCCTCCTAATAAGAGTTGGCTTTCGCCTCTGATCGTTTGGATCGGTGAGGCTTCCGCCTACTCCCGATGCGCCCGCTCCTTGCTTCCGACTAGGCTGGAAAGCCTGCACAGTCGACCGCAAAGTCCGCAAAGAAGGAAGGTTGACGGTTTACCGCCGGCGCCCAGTTGGCAAGAAAAATATCGACGGACCTTTTGGTGACTTGTGGTCGGTTGAAAATTTTGTTCTCGAAATTCAACCATTCGTTACAGCTCTAGTATTTTTCCCGTGATATTCGATCTTATTCCCGCTCGCCGTCTTGATCTTAGCTCGACTGGGGACCTTTTACTGCCAAAAAGCACTGCGGCGGGATCGGCCGTTTCTCGTCATCTTGACACGTGGTGACGGTTTTCTGAACATAACTTGAGCTATAGGACAGCTACAGAGCTGATACTTACAGAAATCGATTCGAAAACATCAGGCGCGTTTGTCTTTTGAATCCAGAGCTCTGAACTCGGTCTGCTGCCCGAGCTAGGTTCGCGAAGCTATTCGTATTGTTCGAGTCATCTTCAGAGGTGCTGTCGGTTTTATGTACTTAACTCGGGCTGTAGTTGTGCTATAGAGCTGGTAATCACAGGAATCGATTTGGAGACACCAGGCGCGTCCGCCTGTCGAATCCAGAGCTCGGTACTCGGTCTCCTGCCTGAGCTAGGTCCGCGAATTTATTCGTATTGTTCGAGTCACCTTGAGAGATGCTGTCGGTTTTCTGCACTCAACTCGGGCTGCAGGGGGGGCTACAGGGCTGGTAATCACAGGAATCGATTTGGAGGCATCAGACGCGTTCGCCTGTCGAATCCAGAGCTCGGAACTCGGCCTCCTGAGCTAGATCTGCGAAGCTATTCGTACTGTTCGAGTCATCTTGAGAGATGCTGTCGGTTTTCTGCACTCAACTCGGGCTGTAGAGAGGCTACAGGGCTGGTAATCACAGGAATCGATTCGTAGACATCAGGCGCGTCCGCCTGTCGCATTCAGAGGTCTGAACTCGGCTGATGTGAATCGCTCGGGCTGAACAATTATTTGTTCTTTTCATTTTTTTTGGTCAGTATATATGGTCAGGAAGCTCTACGAGTCCCCCGGCGGTAAGAAAGGCTGACGGTTTACCGCCGGCGCCCAGTAACTCGTAGAGCGTCCCTTAGCAAGCTATTGCTGGAAGCTTAAGAGTAATTCCGGGGCGCTGGAGAGCTAGTTGGCAAGCAAACTCTCGACGGACCTTTTGATGACTTTTGGTCGGTTGAAAATTTTGTTCTCGAAATTCCTCAATTCGTTTGAGCTCTATTTTTTTTCCCGTGATATTCGATCTTATTTCCGCTCGCCATCTTGATCTCAGATCGATCGGGTACCTTTTACTGCCAGAAAGCGTCCAGGCGGGATCGGCCGTTTTGAGTCATCTTTATACGCGTCGGTATTTTGTACTTAACTCGAGCTGTAGGGCAGCTACAGAGCTGGTAAGCACGCCTATTCCATTCAGAATCATCAGGCGCGTTCGTCTGTTGAATCCAGAGGTCTGAACTCGGTCTGCTAGCCGAGCTAGGCCCGCAAACCTTCGAGTCATCTTGACAGACGCTCTCGGTTTTCTGTACTTAACTCGGTTTTCTGACACGTACAGACCCCGATTCAGAATGATTAGTCGCGTTCGTCTGTTCAATGCAGAGCTCTCAACTCGGTCTGCTGCCCGATCTAGAATCGCGAAACTATTCGTATTGTTCGAGTCAGCTTGTACTCAACTCGGGCTGTGGGGAAGCTACAGTGCTGGCAGTCACAGGAATCGATTTGAAGACATCAGGCGCTTCCGCCTGTCGAATCCAGAGCTCGGAACTCGGTCCGCTGCCCGAGCTAGGTCCGCAAAACTATTCGTACTGTTCGAGTCATCCTGAGAGGTGCTGTCGGTTTTCTGCTCAACTCGGGCTGTAGAGGGGCTGCAGGGCTGGTCATCAGAGGAATCGATTCGGAGACATCCGCCGCGTCCGTCTGTCGCATTGAGAGGTCTGGAATCGGTCTGATACTCGAGCTAGGTTTGCCAAACTATTCGTATTGTTCGATTCATCTTGAGAGGCGCTGTCGATTTACGCACGTTACTCGGGCTGAAGAAGGGCTACAGAGCTCGTGCAGAAGACAATCCAGAAGCATCGGGGGCGTTCGGTTGCATCGAGAGTCTGAAATCGCTTGGGCTGAAAAATTATTCGTTCTCAACAATTTTGTTTCCACATTATATATTGTCAGGAAGCTCTACGAGTCCCCGGCGGTAAGAA
>CAUYUJ010016625.1:50000-52500 GCA_963575745.1 Prorocentrum cordatum
GGTGGGGGGGCTCTGTGTGCCTGTCTGTGTGTCTGTGTGTCTATGTCTCTATGTGTCTATGTGTCTGTGTGTCTGTGTGTCTGTGTGTCTGTGTTTTTGCGTCTGTGTGTCTGTGCGTCAGTGTGTCAGTGTGTCTGTGTATCTGTGTGTGTGTGTGTCTGTGTGTCTGTCTGTCTGGGTGTTTGGGTGTCTGTGTGCCTGTGTGTCTATGGTCAGGAGGAAAAAAGCACAGACGCAATTAATCGTCGCTTCGCTAGAATTTATGGGAAAATATGGGGAGTGGGAGGGAAGACACAAACACACAGAAAATATGGGAACATTTTTTTTTTAATATATAAAAGAAATGTGTATTCATTTGTGTGTCCTGGGGCCCCTTCATTTTTGCCTGCGTGTCTGTGTGTCCTTGTGTCTGCGTGTCTGTGTGTTGTCGTGTTTGCGTGCCTGCGTGTCTGTGTGTCCTTGTGTCTGTGTGTCCGTGTGTCTTGTGTGTCTGTGTGTCTGTGTGTCTGTGATTCTGGTGCTCTGCGTGTCTGCGTGCTTGAGTGTCTGTTTCTCTGTGTGTCTGTGTATTTGTGTGTCTGTATGTCTGTGTGTCTGTGTGTCTTCGTGTCTGTGTGTCTGTGTGTCTGTGTGTCCGTGTGTCTGTGTGTCTGTGTGTCTGTGTGTCTGTGTGTCTGTGTGTCTGTTTGTCTGTGTCTGTGTGTCTGTGTGTCTGTGTGTCTGTGTGTCTGTGTGTCGGTGTGTCGGTGTGTCTGTGTGTCTGTGACTGTGTGTCTGAGTGTCCGTGTGTATTTTGTGTCTGTATGGCCGTGTGTCTGTCTGTCTGTGTGTGTGGTTGTCTGTGTGTCCGTGTGTCCGTGTGTCTGTGTGTCTATGTGTCTGTCTGTCTCTCTGCATGTCTGTCTGTCTGTTTGTCTGTCTGTGTGTCTGTGTGTCAGTGTGCCTGAGTGTCCGTGTGTCTGTGTGTCTGTGTGCCTGTGTTTCTGTCTTTCTGTCTTTCTGTGTGTATGTGTGTCTGTGCTGCTGTGTGTCTGTGTGTTTGTGTGTCTGTGTGTCAGTGTGTCCGTGTGTCTGTGTGTCTGCGTGTCTTTGTGTCTGTGTTTCTGTGTGTCAGTGTGTCAGTGTCTCTGTGTGTCTGTGTGTCTGTGTGTCTGTGTGTCTGTGTGTCTGTGTGTCTGTGTGTCTGGGTGTCTGGGTGACCGTGTGTCTGTGTGTCTGTGTGTCTGTGTGTCTGTGTGTCTGTGTGTCTGTGTGTCTTGTTCCCAACCATCCTGTGGTGTTGGGTCCTCGTTTTGAAGAGACGGTGCCCCGCGTCTCCTCCTCTCCTCCTCCCCCTCCTCCTCCCTCCTCCTCCCTCCTCCCCCTCTTCCCTGCGTTTCACCCGCCCAGTACAGCGTTTCATAGCCCCATAGGAGCTCCGCCCAAGGCCCCAGTGCTGCCGCCCGCATACTTTCGCACGCCCAATTCGGCACACCCCTCACACGTTCCGTGGCCCCATAGGGAGCCCCACCGAAGGCCCCAGTGCTGCCGCCCGCATGCGTCCCGCACACCCAATTCGGCACGCCCCTCACACGTTTCGTGGCCCCATAGGGAGCCCCACCGAAGGCCCCGCACACCCAATTCGGCACACCCCTCACACGTTTCGTGGCCCCATAGAGAGCCCCACCGAAGGCCCCAGTGCTGCCGCCCGCATGCGTCCCGCACACCCAATTCGGCACACCCCTTACACGTTTCGTGGCCCCATAGGGAGCCCCACCGAAGGCCCCAGTGCTGCCGCCCGCATGCGTCCCGCACACCCAATTCGGCACACCCCTCACACGTTTCGTGGCCCCATAGGGAGCCCCACCGAAGGCCCCAGTGCTGCCGCCCGCATGCGTCCCGCACACTCAATTCGGCACACCCCTCACACGTTTCGTGGCCCCATAGGGAGCTCCACCGAAGGCCCCAGTGCTGCCGCCCGCATGCGTCCCACACCCAATTCGGCACACACCTCACACGTTTCGTAGCCCCATAGGGAGCCCCACCGAAGGCCCCAGTGCTGCCGCCCGCATGCGTCCCCGCACGCCCAATTCGGCACACCCCTCACACGTTTCGTGGCCCCATAGGGAGCCCCACCGAAGGCCCCAGTGCTGCCGCCCGCATGCGTCCCGCACGCCCAATTCGGCACACCCCTCACACGTTTCGTGGCCCCATAGGGAGCCCCACCGAAGGCCCCAGTGCTGCCGCCCGCATGCGTCCCGCACACCCAATTCGGCACACCCCTCACACGTTTCGTGGCCCCATAGGAAGCTCCACCGAAGGCCCCAGTGCTGCCGCCCGCATGCGTCACGCACACTCAATTCGGCACACCCCTCACACGTTTCGTGGCCCCATAGGGAGCTCCACCGAAGGCCACAGTGGCGGCGCTCACATGCGCATGCGTCCCGCACACCCATTTCGGCACATCCCTGACAGGTTTCGTGGCCCCATCATCCACCGGAGGCCCCAGTGGCGGCGCTCA
>CAUYUJ010016625.1:57500-110000 GCA_963575745.1 Prorocentrum cordatum
GCCTGCGTGTCTGTGTGTCCTTGTGCCTGCGTGTCTGTGTGTGGGTGTGTCTGCGTGGCCGCGTGTCTGTGTGTCTGCGTGTCAGTGTGTCCGTGTGTCTATGTGTCTGTGTGTCTGTGTGTCTGTGTGCTTGAGTGTCTGTGTGTCTGTGTGCTTGAGTGTCTGTGTGTCTGTGTGTCTGTGTATTTGTGTGTCTGTATGGCTGTGTGTCTGTGTGTCTCCGTGTCTGTGTTTCTGTGTGTCTGTTTGTCTGTGTGTTTGTGTGTCTGTGTGTCTATGTGTGTGTCTGTGTGTCTGTGTGTCTCTGTGTCTGTGTGTCTGTGTGTCTGTGTGTCTGTGTGCCTGTGTGTCTGTGTCTGTGTGTCTGTGTGTCTGTGTGTCTGTGTGTCCGTATGTCTGTCTGTCTGTGTGAGAGTTTGTCCGTGTGTCCGTTTGTCCGTGTGTCTGTGTGTCTGTGTGTCTGTGTGTCTGTGGGTCTTTGTGTCTGTGTGTCTATGTCTGTCTGTCTGTCTGTCTGTTTGTCTGTCTGTATGTGTGTCTGTGTGTCTGTGTGTCTGTGTGTCTGTGTGTCTGTGAGTCAGTGTGTCTGTGTGTCTGTTTGTATGTGTGCCTGTGTTTCTGTCTGGGTGTCTTCCTGTGTGTCTGTGTGTTTGTGTGGCCGTGTCTGTGTGTCTCTGTGTCTGTGAGTCTGTGTGTCTTTGTGTTTGTGTCTCTGTGTGTCTGCGTGTCTGTGTTTCTGTGTGTCAGTGTGTCAGTGTGTCTGTGTCTCTGTGTGTCTGTGTGTCTGTGTGTCTGTGCATCTGTGTGTCTGGTTGTTTCTGTGTCTGTGTGTCTGTGTGTCTGTGCGTCTGTGTGTCTGTGTGTCTGTTTCTTTTTTGCGTCTGTGTGTCTGGGTGTCAGCGTGTCAGTGTGTCGGTGTATTTGTTTGTGTGTGTGTCTGTGTGTCAGTATGTCTGTGTGTCTGTGTGCCTGTGTGCCTTTGTGCCTGCGTGTCTGTGTGTCCGTGTGTCTGTGTGTCTGTGTGCGTGTATGTGGTGCCTGTGTTTCTGTGTGTCTGTGTTTCTGTGTGTCTGTGTGTCTGAGTGTCTGTGTGTCTGTGTGTCTGGTGCTGTGTGTGTCAGTGTGCTTGAGTGTCTGTGTGTCTGTGTGTCTTTGTATTTGTGTGTCTGTATGTCTGTGTGTCTGTGTGTCCGCGTGTCTGTGTGTCTGTGTGTCTGTGTGTCTGTGTGTCTGTGTGTCTGTGTGTCTGTGTGTCTGTGTGTCTGTGTGTCTGTGTGTCTGTGTGTCTTTGTGTCTGTGTGCCTGTGTGCCTATGTTTCTGCCTTTCGGTCTTTCTGTGTGTCTGTGTTTCTTTGTGTCTGTGTGTCTGTGTGTCTGAGCGTCCGCTTGTGTGTGCGTCTGTGTGTCTGTGGGTCTGTGGGTCTCTGTGTCTGTGTGTCTGTCCGTCTGTGTGTCTGTGTGTCCCTGTGCCTGTGTGTGTGTTTGTCTGTCTGTCTTTGTGTCCGTGTGTTTTTGTGTCTGTGTATCTGTGTGTCTGGTGGCCTGTGTGTCTGTGTGTCTGTGTGTCAGTGTGGCTGTGTGTCTGTGTGTCAGTGTGTCAATGTGTCAGTGTGTCAGTGAGTCTGTGTGTCTATGTGTCTGTGTGTCTGTGTGTCTTGGTGTCTGGGTGTCAGTTTGTCAGTGTGTCCGCGTGTCTGTGTGTCTGTGTGTCTGTGTGTCTGTGCATCTGTGTGTCTGGTTGTTTCTGTGTCTGTGTGTCCGTGTGTTTGCGTGTCTGTGTGTCCATGTGCGTGTCCGTGTGGTTGTGTGTCTGCGTGACCGCGTGTCCGTGTGTCTGTTTGTCTGTGTGTCTGTGTGTCTGTGTGTCTGTGTGTCTGTGTGTCTGTGTGTCTGTGTGTCTGTGTGTCTGTGTGTCTGTGTGTCTGTGTGTCTGTGTGTTGTGTGTTTTTGTGGTGGTGTGTCTGTGTGCCTGTGTCTGTGTGTCTGTGTGTCCGTGTGTCTGTGTGTATGTGGGTTTGTGTTTCTGTGTGTCTGTGTGTCTGTGTGTCTGTGTGTCTGTGTGTCTGTGTGTCTGTGTGTCTGGGTTTGTGTGTCTGTATGTCCGTGTGTCTTTTGTGTCCGTGTGTCCGTGTCTGTGTGTCTGCATGGCTGTGTGTTCGTGTGTCCGCGTGTCTGTGTGTCTGAGTATCTGCGTGTCTGGATGTCTGTGTGTCTGTGTGACTGGTTGGCTGTGTGTCTGTGTATCCTTGTGTCTGCGTGTCTGTGTGTCCGTGTGTCTGCGTGTCCGTCTGTCTGTGTGTCTGTGTGTCTGTCTGCCTGTGGATCTGTCTGTGTTGTCTTTCTGTGCGTCTGTGTGTGTGTGTGTCTGTCTGTCTGTCTGTCTGTCTGTCTGTCTGTCTGTCTGTCTGTGCGCGTGTATTTGCGTGTGTGTGTGTGTGTGCGTGCGTGTGTGTGTGTGTGTGTCAGTGTGTGTGTGTGTGTGTGCGTGCGCGCGCGGCGCTGGCAGCCCCGCGCTGGCCCCCCCCCCGCCTCTCCCTTTCTCGGGCGCTCCGCGAGGGCGGAGTGGTTGGAGTGGAGGGAGGGCCGGCCCCAAAATGGGGCGGTGCCTCCCCCCTCCGGAGCGCCGGAAGGGGGTGTGGTGGGTGGGGGGTGGGCTCTGTCTGCCAGTCAGTGTGTCTGTGTGTCTATGTGTCTGTGTGTCTATGTGTCTGTGTGTCTGTGTGTCCGTGTTTTTGTGCGTATGTGTGTCAGTGTGTCAGTGTGTCAGTGTGTCTGTGTATCTGTTTGTCTGTGTGTCTGTGTGTCTGTCTGTCTGGGTGTCTGTGTGTCTGTGTGCCTGTGTGCCTTTGTGCCTGCGTGTCTGTGTGTCCTTGTGTCTGCGTGTCTGTGTGTTGGTGTGTCTGCGTGTCTGCGTGTCTGTGTGTCTGCGTGTCTGTGTGTCCGTGTGTCTGTCTGTGTGTCTGTGTGTCTGTGAATCTGGTGCTCTGTGTGTCTGTGTGCTTGAGTGTCTGTGTGTCTGTGTGTATTTGGGTGTCTGTATGTCTGTGTGTCTGTGTGTCTGTGTCTGCGTGTCTGTGTTTCTGTGTGTCTGTGTGTCTGTGTGTCTATGTGTCCGTGTGTCTGTGTGTCTGTGTGTCTTTGTGTCTGTGTGTCTGTGTGTCTGTGTGTCTGTGTGCCTGTGTCTGTGTGTCTGTGTGTCTGTGTGTCCGTGTGTCTTTTGTGTCTGTATGGCCGTGTGTCTGTCTGTCTGTCTGTGTGTGTGTTGTCTGTGTGTCCGTGTGTCCGTGTGTCTGTGTGTCTGTGTTTCTGTGTGTCTGTGGGTCTCTGTGTTTGTGTGTCTGTGTGTGTGTCTGTCTGTCTGTCTGTGTGTCTGTCTGTCTGTGTGTCTGTGTGTCTGTGTGTCTGTGTGTCTGTGTGTCTGGTTGCCTGTGTGTCTGTGTGTCCGTGTGTCTGTGTGTCTGTGTGTCTGTGTGTCTGTGTGTCCGTATGCCTGTGTGTCTGTGTGTGTGTGTCTGTCTGTCTGTCTGTCTGTCTGTGTGTCTGTGTGTCTGTGTGTCTGTGTATCTGTATGTCTGGTTGCCTGTGTGTCTGTGTGTCCGTGTGTCAGTGTGTCAGTGTGTCTGTGTTTCTGTGTGTCAGTGTGTCATTGTGTCTGAGTGCCAGTGTGTCTGTGCGTCTCTGTGTCTGTGTGTCTGTGTGTCTGGGTGTCTGGGTGTCAGTCTGTCAGTGTGTCCGTGTGTCTGTGTGTCTGTGTTCCTGTTTATCCTTGTATTTGTGTGTCTGTATGTCTCTGTGTCTGTGTGTCTGCGTGTCTGTGGGTCCGTGTGTATGTCTGTGTGTCTGTGTGTCAGCGTGTCCGTGTAACCATGTGTCTGTGTGTCTGTGTGTCTGTGTGTATGCGTGTCTGTGTGTCTGTGTCTGGGTGTCTGTGTGTCCTGTGTGTTTTTGTGTTGGTGAGTCTGTGTGTCTGTGTGTTGGTGTCTGTGTGTTCGTGTGTCCGTGTGTCTGTGTGTCTGAGTGTCTGTGTGTTTGTGTGTCCGTGCTTCTGTTTGTCTGTGAGTTCGTGTGTCTGTGTGTCTGTGTGTATGTGTGTCTGTGTGTATGTGTGTCTGTGTGTCTGTGTGTCTGTGTGTCTGTGTGCCTGTGTGTCTGTGTGTCTGTGTGTCTCTGTGTCTGTGTGTCTGTGTGTCTGTATGTCCGTGTCTTTTGTGTCCTTGTGTCCGTGTGCTCGTGTCTGTGTGTTTGCATGTCTGTGTGCTTGTGTGTTCGTGTGTCTGTGTGTCTGAGTGTCTGCGTGTCTGGGTGTCTGTGTGTCTGTGTGACTGGTTGTCTGTGTGTCTGTGTATCCTTGTGTCTGCGTGTCTTTGTGTGTGTGTGTGTCTGCGTGTCTGTGTGTCTCTCTGTTTGTGGATCTGTCTGTGTGTCTGTCTTTTTGTGCGTGTGTGTGTGTGTGTGTGTGTGTGTGTGTGTGTGTGTGTCTGTCTGTCTGTGCGCGTGAATTTGCGTGTGTGTGTGCGCGTGCGTGTGTTCGTGTCAGTGTGTGAGTGTGTGCGCGCGCGGCGCTGGCAGCCCCGCCCCCCCTTCCGGGCGCTCCGCGAGGGCGGAGTGGTCGGAGTGAAGGGAGGGCCGGCCCCAAAATGGGGCGGCGCCTCCCCCCTCCGGAGCGCTGGAAGGGGGTGTGGTGGGTGGGGGGGCTCTGTCTGCCTGTCTGTGTGTCTGTGTGTCTGTGTATCTGTGTGTCTGTGTTTTTGTACCTCTGTGTGTCTGTGTGTCAGTGTGTCAGTGTGTCTGTGTATCTGTTTGTCTGTGTGTCTGTGTGTCTGTCTGTCTGGGTGTTTGTGTGTCTGTGTGCCTGTGTGCCTTTGTGCCTGCGTGTCTCTGTGTCCTTGTGCCTGCGTGTTTGTGTGCGGGTGTGTCTGCGTGGCCGCGTGTCTGTGTGTCTGCGTGTCTGTGTGTCCGTGTGTCTATGTGTCTGTGTGTCTGTGTGTCTGTGTGCTTGAGTGTCTGTGTGTCTGTGTGCTTGAGTGTCTGTGTGTCTGTGTGTCTGTGTATTTGTGTGTCTGTATGGCTGTGTGTCTGTGTGTCTCCGTGTCTGTGTTTCTGTGTGTCTGTTTATCTGTGTGTCTGTGTGTCTGTGTGTCTATGTGTCCGTGTGTCTGTGTGTCTGTGTGTCTGTGGGTCTGTGTGTCTGTGTGTCTGTGTGTCTGTGTGCCTGTGTGTCTGTGTCCGTGTGTCTGTGTGTCTGTGTGTCCGTGTGTCTTTTGTGTCTGTATGGCCGTATGTCTGTCTGTCTGTGTGAGAGTTTGTCCGTGTGTCCGTGTGTCCGTGTGTCTGTGTGTCTGTGTGCTTGTGTATCTGTGGGTCTTTGTGTCTGTGTGTCTATGTCTGTCTGTCTGTCTGTCTGTCTGTATGTGTGTCTGTGTGTCTGTGTGTCTGTGTGTCTGTGTGTCTGTGTCTGTGAGTCAGTGTGTCTGTGTGTCTGTTTGTATGTGTGCCTGTGTTTCTGTCTGCGTGTCTTCCTGTGGGTCTGTGTGTTTGTGGCCTTGTCTGTGTGTCTGTGTGTCTGTGAGTCTGTGTGTCTGTGTGTTTGTGTCTCTGTTTGTCTGCGTGTCTGTGTTTATGTGTGTCAGTGTGTCAGTGTGTCAGTGTTTCTGTGTCTCTGTGTGTCTGTGTGTCTGTGTGTCTGTGTGTCTGTGTGTCTGGTTTGTCCCTATTTCTGTGTGTCTGTGTGTCTGTGTGTCTGTGTGTCTGTGTGTCTGTGTGTCTGTGTGTCTGTTTCTTTTTTGCGTCTGTGTGTCTGTGTGTCAGTGTGTCAGTGTGTCGGTGTATCTGTTTGTGTGTGTCTGTCTGTCTGTCTGTGTGTGTCTGTGTCTGTGTGTCCTTGTGTCTGTGTGTCTGTGTGCGTGTATGCGTGTTTCTGTGTTTCTGTGTCTCTGTGTGTCTGTGTGTCTGTGTGTCTGAGTGTCTGTGTGTCTGTGTGTCTGGTGCTGTGTGTGTCAGTGTGCTTGAGTGTCTGTGTGTCTGTGTGTCTTTGTATTTGTGTGTCTGTATGTCTGTATGTCTGTGTGTCTGCGTGTCTGTGTGTCTGTGTGTCTGTGTGTCTGTGTGTCTGTGTGTCTGTGTGTCTGTGTGTCTGTGTGTCTGTGTGTCTGTGTGTCTGTGTGTCTGTGTGCCTGTGTGCCTGTGTGTCTGTCTTTCTGTCTTTCTGTGTGTCTGTGTTTCTGTGTGTCTGTGTGTCTGTGTGTCTGAGTGTCCGCTGTCTGTGCGTCTGTGTGTCTGTGGGTCTGTGGGTCTTTGTGTCTGTGTGTCTGTGTGTCTGTGTGTCTGTGTGTCCCTGTGCCTGTGTGTGTGTTTGTCTGTCTGTCTTTGTGTCCGTGTGTTTTTGTGTCTATGTATCTGTGTGTCTGGTGGCCTGTGTGTCTGTGTGTCTGTGTGTCCGTGTGTCCGTGTGTCAGTGTGGCTGTGTGTCTGTGTTTCTGTGTGTCAGTGTGTCAGTGTGTCAGTGTGTCAGTGTGTCTGTGTGTCTATGTGTCTGTGTGTCTGTGTGTCTTGGTGTCTGGGTGTCAGTCTGTCAGTGTGTCCGCATGTGTCTGTGTGTCTGTGTGTTCTGTGTGTTTGGGTCTGGGTGTCTGTGTGTCTGTGTCTGGGTGTCTGTGTGTCTGTCTCGGTGTCTGGGTGTCAGTGTTGGGTGTCAGTGTGTCTGTGTGTCTGTGTGTCTGTGCAACTGTGTGTCTGGTTGTTTCTGTGTCTGTGTGCCTGTGTGTTTGCGTGTCTGTGTGTCCGTGTGTGTGTGTCCGTGTGGTTGTGTGTCTGCGTGACCGCGTGTCCGTGTGTCTGTGTGTCTGTGTGTCTGTGTGTCTGTGTGTCTGTGTGTCTGTGTGTCTGTGTGTCTGTGTGTCTGTGTGTCTGTGTGTCTGTGTGTCTGTGTGTCTGTGTGTCTGTGTGTTTTTGTGTTGGTGTGTCTGTGTGTCTGTGTGTTGGTGTCTGTGTTCCGTGTGTCCGTGTGTCTGTGTGCCTGTGTGTCTGTGTGTTTGTGTGTCTGTGTGTCCGTGTGTCTGTGTGTATGTGTGTCTGTGTTTCTGTGTGTCTGTGTGTCTGTGTGTCTGTGTGTCTGTGAGTCTGGGTTTGTGTGTCTGTATGTCCGTGTGTCTTTTGTGTCCGTGTGTCCGTGTCTGTGTGTCTGCATGGCTGTGTGTTTGTGTGTCCGCGTGTTTGTGTGTCTGAGTATCTGCGTGTCTGGATGTCTGTGTGTCTGTGTGACTGGTTGGCTGTGTGTCTGTGTATCCTTGTGTCTGCGTGTCTGTGTGTCCGTGTGTCTGCGTGTCCGTCTGTCTGTGTGTCTGTGTGTCTGTCTGCCTGTGGATCTGTCTGTGTTGTCTTTCTGTGCGTCTGTGTGTGTGTCTGTCTGTCTGTGTGTCTGTCCGCGTGTATTTGCGTGTGTGTGTGTGTGTGTGTGTGTGTGTGTGTGTGTTTGTGTGTATGCGTGCGTGTGTGTGTGTGTGTCAGTGTGTGTGTGTGTGTGTGTGCGTGCGCGCGCGGCGCTGGCAGCCCCGTGCTGGCCCCCCCCCGCCCTCCCCCATTCCCGGGCGCTCCGCGAGGGCGGAGTGGTTGGAGTGGAGGGAGGGCCGGCCCCAAAATGGGGCGGTGCCTCCCCCCTCCGGAGTGCCGGAAAGGGGGTGTGGTGGGTTGGGGTGGGGGGGGGGCTCTGTCTGCCAGTCAGTGTGTTTGTGTGTCTATGTGTCTGTGTGTCTATGTGTCTGTGTGTCTGTGTGTCCGTGTTTTTGTGCGTCTGTGTGTCAGTGTGTCAGTGTGTCTGTGTATTTGTTTGTCTGTGTGTCTGTGTGTCTGTCTTTCTGGGTGTCTGTGTGTCTGTGTGCCTGTGTGCCTTTGTGCCTGCGTGTGTGTGTGTCCTTGTGTCTGCGTGTCTGTGTATTGGTGTGTCTGCGTGTCTGCGTGTCTGTGTGTCTGCGTGTCTGTGTGTCCGTGTGTCTGTGTGTCTGTGTGTCTGTGTGTCTGTGAATATGGTGCTCTGTGTGTCTGTGTGCTTGAGTGTCTGTGTGCTTGAGTGTCTGTGTGTCTGTGTGTCTGTGTATTTGTGTGTCTGTATGTCTGTGTGTCTGTGTGTCTACGTGTCTGTGTTTCTGTGTGTCTGTGTGTCTGTGTGTCTGTGTGTCCATGTGTCCGTGTGTCTGTGTGTCTGTGTGTCTTTGTGTCTGTGTGTCTGTGTGTCTGTGTGTCTGTGTGCCTGTGTCTGTGTGTCTGTGTGTCCGTGTGTCCGTGTGTCTTTTGTGTCTGTATGGCCGTGTGTCTGTCTGTCTGTCTGTGTGTGTGTTGTCTGTGTGTCCGTGTGTCCGTGTGTCTGTGTGTCTGTGTTTCTGTGTGTCTGTGGGTCTCTGTGTTTTTGTGTCTGTGTGTGTGTGTCTCTGTCTGTCTGTCTGTCTGTCTGTCTGTGTGTCTGGCTGTCTGTGCGTGTGTGTGTGTCTGTCTGTCTGTCTGTCTCTGTCTGTCTCTGTCTGTCTGTCTGTCTGTCTGTCTGTCTCTCCGTCTGTCTGTCGGTCTGTCTGTCTGTCCGTCTTGTCTGTCTGTCTGTCTGTGAGAAACGCATTGTGGTAGGTGGGTACTTGGAGAGAGTGCAGAGCAGAGGTTCGGCTGGTGATGTGGTCACTCTTGGGTCTTTATCGGGAAACCGCCCCGCGCCAAAACAGTCACCAAACGCGTTTGGTGACTGTTTTGGCGCGGGGCGCCCTGGATACGATATTCTGGAAGTTCGTATCTGGGCCCGGGGCAAACGGCCTCTGGGAGGCGCGCCGACCTCCGTGGCTTGGTCCTGGGACGCGTTCTTCTGGGCCGCAGTCGGTTCCCGGCGTATCCGTTTCCCCGGTCGGTTCCCCAGTTGTCCGTTTGCCCGGCCCTGGTCGGTTCCCCAGTTGTCCGTTTGCCTTGTTGTATTGTTATTTGCAGGACTGCAGCCAGCAGGCAGCCAGTAGCAGCAGGGGAACTGAGCATCAATTTTTGGTTCCCCGGCGTGATGCCCGTCATTCGCTTGTATTGGCTCGAAAGGGGTGCGCGAGCCAGTTGCCCTGCTTTCAGCCGCCATGGCAGACCCCTTGAGCAAAATGGCATGGTTTGTCAGGACCTTTGCTCGTGCTCCGGAGGCGGTTGAGGCATTGCCTTCACTGCTTTCGGCTCTCGAGCGCGAAGGTCTCGTCGAGCCAATCGACCTCGGCTTCCTTGTCTCCGAGGGTCGTTTGAAGGCCGGTGTCGCTGAACAACTGTTCGGTGAACACCCGCCTGCGGCCGGGCTTGCCCTGCTGCTCGCCGCCGCGCTGGAGTCCGACACTTGGAAAGACGCCTGGGCGGAGCACCAGCGCGACGTCCTCTACGCGGCTGAGCAGTCGCGCATCCTCGGCCCCTCGCGGCGCGTCGTGGAGCCTTGGGGCTTACGGCGCGCCCGGCGCGGCGTTTCGGGTGTGGCTCCTTTTGTCCGCAAGGCAGAAGGCGCTTATCCGGAGTCGCCACCTCCTATCAGTCGCCCCCGGGCGGCTGGTGTGGAGTGCGTCGCGGGGTCGGTTTCGGTAAGCGCCACTCCGGCGCTTCCGGAGTCCGCCCCCCCGCCCCGAAACCGTCTCGGCCTCCGCGTGGCGGCCCGCGCTCGGCGCGCCGCGCTGGGGATCAAAATGGCCCCCCGCGCCGCTCGCTTCCGGTCCGCTCGGCCGGAGACGAGCTAGGCGGAGGTCGAGAACGCACGGTTCGAGCGGGCTTACCGGGTTGCCCACGGTATCTTTCTCCGGTTTTGCAAGGGTACCCGACGGTACGCCGAACTCCACCCGGACGGCTCTCTGGACCAGGCCCGCCTGGAGATTCACATGGGTTCCTATTCTAACCGGATCAAAAGCGCCGAGAACCTTGAGGGCCGTTTGTGCAAGGTTAGGGAGTATTTCAACGAGGCCCTACTTGACGGGTGGGATCCTTGCTGCCCAGACGAGTGGTCCATCGCCCGATGGGTTCGGAGCAATTCGGTGCATGGGAAAACGGGCTGCCGCCGTGCCGGCTACGCGTTGGACTATGTCGAAAAGGTCTTCGGTATTGAGGTCCACGCAAACTCCCCCATGGTTCGTGCGCAGCGTGCTTGGACTGGTACCGCGCCACACCTCCCGGAAGCGCCGCCGTCCTCTGCCCAGATGTTCCCAGAGCACCTTGCGGTCAAGCTGGAGGGGTTAATTGCAGCCGAATTGCCGGGGCCGCTGAAGTGTTTTGTCGGGGCGTATTTAGCGATGTTTCACGGTGTCCTCAGGTGGTCCGACTTTCAACGGTCCGTCAACCTACGATTTGGGCCAGACGGCGTGACCGCTCAGGCCCAAATGAAGCGTCGGCGCTTCCGTGTGGCCTGGGCAGCGCGACGTATGGGTTTTTCTGATATCGACTGGGCCGCGTCTTGGGAGCGGGCACTGCAAGCCGAGGGCCTTCCCGGGAAGGACTTCGTTTTGTACCGGCCTCTCCAAAATGGGCAGCGATTTTCGACGAAAACTGCAAACTACAATTCCTCCTTGATTCTTTTTCGGCACACATTGGTTGCTCACCTTGATTTGTCTGTCGAGGATGCCGCGAAGTTTACGCTGCACAGCCTGAGGCGCACCTACCCCACCCTCATGAAACAGCTCAAACTCAGCTCTGAGGACGTTGAGGATGCGGGCCATTGGGCACGTGGCTCCGAGATGGTTCGCAAGTACGATGCGGAACTCACCGTCGGCGAGCTTAGGGCCAAAGCAGGTTCGGGTCGCGGTTGCACAGGGGTGGCGTTCGGTTCAGCGTGGGACTTTACCAGTGGAGTTCGACGTGTCGACCTCGAGAACGGCGCCGTGTGGAAGTGCTCCCTGTTCGCCGGGCCCGCCCGAAGCGTCGACTTCAAAAACGGCCCCGTTGGCTTGCTCCACAGCTTCCCTTCCCGATCGTGTGGCACCTCCAGAGCTCCATGCTTGCGAATTATCAGAGCTCCGGGAGGTCCTTCAGACGGGTCGCAATCGCCTCCACTATTATGGGGGCGATGGTTACACGATATGTCGCTCCTGGCGCTGTGGTGCCCCCGAGGCCCCGGAGGCGACCGCGGAGTTTGACGGTGTTGCGATCTGTGCGGTTAAGGCAGAGGGGCGCTCAGTCCCGTGCTCTCGGTGCACCCGGAAGCTTGGGTGACTGGCGCCGTGCTTGAGTTGGGGGCGCCGGTGGGTCTCGTGGGCGGCGGCGCGGGGTTCTTGGGCGTGCGGCCGCCGCCATTGAGTGGTGCAGACCACCGCCGCTGGAGTCGCCCATGTAGTCCGCCAGCGGCTCTGGGAAAAAGCAGTGCCACATTCAACTCAGAGCCTCTGTGAGAAACGCATTGTGGTAGGTGGGTACTTGGAGAGAGTGCGGAGCAGAGGTTCGGCTGGTGATGTGGTCACTCTTGGGTCTTTATCGGGGAACCGCCCCGCGCCAAAACAGTCACCAAACGCGTTTGGTGACTGTTTTGGCGCGGGGCGCCCTGGATGCGATATTCTGGAAGTTCGTATCTGGGCCCGGGGCAAACGGCCTCTGGGAGGCGCGCCGACCTCCGTGGCTTGGTCCTGGGACGCGTTCTTCTGGGCCGCAGTCGGTTCCCGGCGTATCCGTTTCCCCGGTCGGTTCCCCAGTTGTCCGTTTGCCCGGCCCTGGTCGGTTCCCCAGTTGTCCGTTTGCCTTGTTGTAATGTTGTCTGCAGGACTGCAGCCAGCAGGCAGCCAGTAGCAGCAGGGGAACTGAGCATCAAATTTTGGTTCCCCGGCGTGATGCCCGTCATTCGCTTGTATTGGTTCGAAAGGGGTGCGCGAGCCAGTTGCCCTGCTTTCACCCTCCCGCAGCCGCCCGAACCATGGCAACTATTTCAGCCGAGTTGCAGCAGTTTGCGACTCAGAACGGCGTCCCCGAACCGTACTGCACCTGGTTGGCTTCTGAGGGGGTTCGATCCCCCGAGGACTTGGGCATCGCAGCAACCAAGGAGGAGCAGGTCGAGGCGAAGCTCATCACCCCGGCTAAGAGCGGCGGGGTCACCATCAACACCCTTGGCGACAGCGTGAAGATCACCATGCTGTGGCGGGCTTGCCGTGTACTTGTGGAGCGCGCTGCTGAAGCCAGCGGCGGCCAGCCGGTGGCCATGGACACCCCGCTGTCGGAGCCAGAACTCCGGGAACTCAAGATGGCTTGGGTGCGCCGTCATGCTTTCGAGCTGGCCATGGGCAGCCTCCTGATCCCAACCTTGGTCGGTCGGATCTTCCGCCACGTGACGGGCGCTCCCCGGCAGCTGCCGCTCATGCTCGCCGAGACGTGCCGCCCGGCGAATTGTGTCGACGGGAAGCAGCAGGCCCACATGATGGTGAACGCCGTGCCTGGCCAGGCGATGGTTCCTCAGGAGGTGGTCGTGGACGGCATCTACGGGGCGTTCGTCCTCGCCATCCGCACCAAAGCCTTCTTCCACACGGTGTGTTACACCACCATCGGCAACTGCGAATGGTTCACCTACGGCGACTGCCTGTGGGTGGTGGACACAATATGGAACTACCTCCACCAGAGCTTCGATGGCCGGTTCCCGCCGGTGGCCTTTTACGTGAATGCCTGGGCGTCTACGATCAAGGTGCTCTGCGAGGCGGTGAACACCAACAACCAGACGCTTTCCCAGGCCGTGCGCGCCCACTCTACCTGGAGCCACTTCTGGACCGTTTGGTCGCCCTCCGGCTCCGTATCTGCTGACGCCGAGGCTGCCGCCCAGGCGAGGGCCAAGCGGGCGCGCCATGACGACCGTGGCTACGTGGGCGCTGGCCAGGACAGCGCCCTCGCAACGGAGGTCGACCGCCTGAAGCAGCAGTGCCGCCAGTTGCAATCTCAGCGGGACAAGGCCGAGAGCAAGCTGACGACGATGAAGCAGCCCGCTCAGGGCCACCGCAGCCGGTCTCCTATTCGCCGCGACGGCGGCGATCGCCAGCGCCGTCGGTGATGGCGCCGCCACGAGGAGCTCCGCGAGACCATCTGTGGGGAGTCTTCGGAGCTATGGAAGAAAGTCCCCGAGCTTGCACTAATCTTTGAGGCGACGATCCCATCTGGGTTGCCGGAGCTCGTCGCCGCCCGCTGTGCGGTGTCGGAGGCAGCGCGGGTCGTTTTGCCAACGCCGGCGCGCGTTGATGCACCCTGCTGTCTCCGGCACTTTTCCTCTATCCCGTCCTTCATCCCCGGCGGCGTCGTGGTCATATCACGCCCCGCCATGGAAGAGGATTTTCGCGCGTCGCCCTGGGCCAACCCCTATGTGTGGTTGTCCCCAGGCGAGGCCTACACCGCTTGCGCGTCCTGGTTGGATGCACGGGCAGATCTGCATAATTTTTTAACCCCGCTTTCAGGACAAGAGCTGTGGTGCTCTTGTCAGCACGGCGAATTTTGTCATGGTCGTCTGCTGCTCGAGGCGGTGAACAACTCGCTCCCGAAGCCCGCTGAGGAGGCCGAGGAACAAGTTGTGGAGGAGGTGGGGGAGGAAGCGGAAGAGGTGGAGGAGGAGGAGGAAGTGCAAGAGTCCGTCCTCGTGTCCGACATGGTCGTCTCCTCCGCCGTGCCCCGCTCCCTCCTGAACGAGACGCATGGACGTTTGGGTTCTCCCTTGGATCCGGCTGCATTCCGCGGTGCAGGGATCCAGTGGGATCCGTCTGCATGCACATGGGCCGACGCACTGCGTGGCGCTGGGTTTCAACCTTCGGGGGGCCGTCGCCCTGAAGTGGTCGCCGCCCGTATCGCCGGCGGTCGTCAACCTACCCGTCGGGCTATGCCGCAACTTCTGCCAGACGGCCTTTCCGAGCAGGAGCATCTTGATCTTGCTCTTCGCACGCCGCGCCCTTTCTCTCGGCCGCCTTACCTTGCATCTACGGTCCGGCGCGCGCTGGAGGCCCAGCGCGGGTTATCGAACTTAGTCTCGGTGCGTCGCGGGGTCATTGAGGCACTGGGTCGGCTTGCGGAGGAATGCATTTCATTAAATGCGTCTCTTCTCAAGCGGGCTCCCTGGACTACCCAATGCGTGGCTACCGCAACGCTTGCAAAGAACATCGTTTTCATGAGGGGGGTCCAATTTATAGTTTGTAGTGCCGATTATCGTGTTATTGCCGACTACCTCTTAGGCCTCAACATGCTTTGTCAAGCGCAGCCGGCCCCGACGATGGTCTCGAAGCTCCATTTCGCAACCATGTCGAAAGAGGAGTTGCTTTCGTCCGCCGGCCCTCGGAACGAGCGCTTGCTTGGGCGTGTCCGTCCTTGTGCTGATGCCGTTCTGGGCGCTGCAGCGTGGGAGAAGACCACGGAAGAGGTCAAGCTTGGCCTTGTGAGCGAGCCCGTCTACTCGATGGAGGAGCTTCCGTTTCCCCGTTTTTGTCTAGTCCGCCGGCATGGGCTTTGGGAGTCGCACGGCGGCCAGGGCGTCAAGTGCAGAGTACTCGATGATTTCAAAGAGGGCGAGCAGAATGCGACAGCGGCTGATACTGCAACGCATCGCCCTGCCGACCTTGACGCCGTGGCCGCAGCTGTCCGTGCGTTTACGGATGCATTCGGTGACTCCCTTCGTGGGTTCACGAACGATTTCGCGAAGGCGTTTAAGCAGGTGCCGAACTGCGAGCCGTAATTGTGTTTCACTGTGATCGCACAGTGGGATCCAGTGTCGGCTCGCCCTGCTTTCTTCGTGCCCTACAGCCAGCTCTTCGGGGGGCGCATCACGCCAGTGAACTTCTCCCGCTTCCCAGGCTGGTGCTGCGGGGCCCTCTCGGCCTTGGCTGCGGCCCCGGCGCAGCACTGCGTGGACGATGTGATCGTTGTGGAACGGTCGTGCTCTGCCATGTCGGCGTGCACGTTCTGGAGGGTGATCGCCAACTTGTGTGGGTGGGGCGTCCCTGGCGAGAAGTCGCCGTTGCCGTCCTCGTGCTTCCTTGTCTTAGGTGCCGTGCTGAACCTCGTGCGCTCGCCCGGGGTGTCGTTCATCGAGCTGTCCACGGAGCGCGTCCAGAACCTTCTCGGCATCCTGCGCGAGGTCCGGTCTTCGTGCGCCTTGTCTCCTGGGGCTGCTGGCAAGCTCTATGGGAAACTCGCGCACGCCACTGCGCAGCTGTATGGCCAGTGCGGTCGGGCCAAGCTGCGCCCTTTCAAGCGGCGCCAGTACGAAGACCGCTCCAACTTGAACGAGCAGCTCTCCTCGGCCATCGACTGGTGGATTGCCCTTCTGTCCGGGTACAACCTTCCCCGCTCAATCCCCCTGCGGCTCGACGATCTTCCTCATGTCGTCAGCTATTCCGATGGGGAGGGCGCGGCCGCCGGAATCGGCGTGGCGATCTGGCCGCCAGGGCGCGAACCTTTGGCGTGCTACCTGAAAGTCCCGCGCGAGGTTACGCTTACCTGGAGTGGCGTGGGTAAAGCCGTCGCTTCATCCAACCCGCAGGCCGACCTCAATGATATCTACTTTATTGAGGCGGTTGGCCCCGCCATTGCTCTACACATGTACGGTAATATCCTCCGCAACTGCCTCTGGGCACATTACATCGACAACGAAGCAGCCGAGGCCGCGCTGGTCAAAGGCAGTTCCACAGTCCTTGCCGGTGACATCGTTGCCGGCTGGACTTGGGAGGCCGTCGCCCGCGCCAGGGTCCTTCCTTGGTTCGATCGGGTTTGCTCCAGTGCGAATCCAGTCGACGGCCTCTCTCGGGGTTCCAAGGCCGGCCCTTGGCGTGAGGTTCAGAGGGGATGTCTTCCCCCGGCGTTGGTCTCGCGTTTGCGGAAGCAATTGTATGACCGACAGGCCTGCCGCCCCTGGGGCGTGCGTCTGCGACGAGTGAGATGGCGGGGGCGTGCGGCCGCCGCCGTTGAGTGGCGCAGACCACTGGAGTCGCCCATGTAGTCCGCCAGCGGCTCTGGGAAAAAGCAGTGCCACATTCAACTCAGAGCCTCTGTCTGTCTGTCTGTCTGTCTGTCTGTCTGTCTGTCTGTCGGTCTGTCTGTCTGTGCGCGTGTGTATGCCTGTGTGTGTGCGTGTGTGTGTGTCAGTGCGTGTGTGTGTGCGCGCGCGGCGCTCGCAACCCCGCGCCCCCCCCCCCCCCCTCCAGCGCCCCGCGAGGGCGGAGTGGTTTGAGTGGGGGGAGGGCCGGCCCCAAGATGGGGCGGTGCCTCCCCCCTCCGGAGCGCCGGGAGGGGGTCGGGGGGGGGTTTCGTGCGTGTGTTTGTAAGTGTTCGTTCGTGTGACGTGGGTGTGGTTGTAAGTGTGTTCGTTTGTGCGTGTGTGTGTGTGCGTTTGCTTGTGTGACTGTCTCTGTTCTCAGTGCGTGTTTTCTGTGGGTGTTCGCGATTGCGTTCGTGTGTCTGGTGCGTGTGTGTCTGGTGCGTGTGCGTGTGTGTGTGTGTGTGTGTGTGTGCGCGTGTGCCTGTGTGTTCGTGCGTGTGTGTGTGTGTGTGTGTGCTTTTCCGTTTGCGTGTGTTTCTGTTTGTATGAGTGGGTGCGCGTGTGTCTGGTATGTGTGCGTGTGTGTGTGTGTGTGTGTGTGTGTGTGCGTGCGTCTGTGTGTGTGTGTGTGGGTATGGGCGTGCGTGTGGGGTGCGCGCGCATGAATGGGCGCGCGTGGATGAGTGTGCGCGCGCGTGTGGATGTGTGTTTGTGTTTGTGCTCGTGTGTGATTCTGTGTGCGTGCGTGCGCGTGCGTGTGCGCGCGCGCGCCCGCGGTGGCGCCGTGGTCCGCGCGCCCCCCCCCCCTTTCTTTCTCTCCCGTGCCTCGGGCGCACCGCGGGGGCGGAGTGGATGGAGTGGGGGGGGGGCCGGCCCCGGAATGGCGCAGCGCCTCCCCCCTCTGGAGCGCCGGCGGAGAGGGCGGGGGGCGAGGCGCGCGTGGGCGGCTTGTGTGTAGGGGTGTGTGCGCCTGTGTGTATGTATGTATATATACACATATATGTATATGATTATGTGTGAACGCGTGCGTGCGTGCGTGTCTGTGTGTGTGCGTGAGTGTGTATGTGTGTGTGTGTGTGTGTGTGTTCGCATGCTGTCCTACGCGTGGTTTCATGTTTCTCTGTATGTCTGTGGTTTTAGGTGTGTTGCGTGTCTGTTGTGTGTGTGTGTGTGTGTGTGCTCGTGTGTGCTCGTGTGTGCGTGTCCTTGTATGTGTGAATGCATCTTCGCTACTCGGTGTCTCGACTTCGCGCCGAACACTTTCAGGGTTGGATGGGGACATGGGAAATACCTTGTTTGAAATGTCTAAGAAGATCATATCTGAAGCTCTCTGCTTTTTTCCGAGCACTCTCGAGGGTGCGAGGAGCTCTACGAGGTCCCCGGCGGCCGCCGGCGCCAGTTGGCCGACCCGGCCAAAAGAGACAATGTGGCGACTTTGGGTCGGTTTTGCCAATATTTCAAAGATATTTGACAATTTCTCTCGGAACCGACCTGGTGGATTCAGAGCTCTACGAGGGTTCTGGCGGTAACCTGGTTGCTTCCCTCCTCAGGGGTCTGGCGGCTGGGGGCTCCCGCCGGGGACCTCGTCTCGAGCGGCATTGTGCCGTGCTGCTTTCTTGGTTCCCATTACCGTGCGCGTTACTGCAGAGTGTACTTTGCCTGAGTACCGTACACACTCATTCTTTGTTTGATTCCTATTACCGTACGCGTTGCTGCAGAGTGTATTTTGCCTGAGTACCGTACACGCTCTGTGGTGGTCGAGATTGCTGGAGGACACTATCATTCTTTGATTGTCGGAGTACACATCCTTTCTATCATTTGCAAAGACGGCGTGGAATACTCAGAGAAGCCCCTCGTGGGAGAGTAGAAAGCTACCCCCCAGTGTGCTATCAGAATCAGCCGTAGGTGAGTTCCACAGTATCGACGGTGACAGTGCGCTTTCTTCCCTTGATTTCCCAGATCTCAGGATGGAGGAGAATACAGCAGCTGGACCTTTCGGCCCTCAGCGGGCACAGCCTCCTGTCTCGGGCCTGGTCGACAGCGGGCGAAGAGGTGGGGACCAGAGGAGCCGCAGTGGTGACAGAACGGATGACAAGCCCCCTGCTTGGTGGGCTTGCGCTCAGAGTGCGATGATTGATGCCCAGAGGATACAATTGAATGAGACCCTCACTGCACGCCTGGCCCCCATGGAGGCGACACTAGCGACGCACGCGGCTTCAATTGCCTCAATGAGGCGCGAGATTACAGAAAATGCAGCATCTTTGTCAGCACTGAGAACATAATTCAACACACTTCAAACTAGATCGGAGTCAGGGTCCAGCAATGGTGTGTCATCTCGGATGTCTGGGGCCTTTACTCGTGCTACCTGGAACCCGTCTTTCATTGAAATCAAGGGCTGGGTGACGGACTGGAAAAACTATGAGCAACGAGGCCGCCAGATGTTGACACAATCACAGGTAAATGATATCCTCAATGAGATTGTCATTTCTCCGATCGTCGCCAGCACTTCGGCGGAAGGCAGGATAGACACCGCGTACTCAAGAGGAAAATGATGGACGCACATTCGGATACAGTCGCATTATAATCTTTTTCACCATGGGGACCGATTCCAGAATATTGTGGGATATGCGCCAAAGACTCCTCGCGGCAGTGCATAGTGGGACCAGCAAAACACTGACTGAAGTGGCCAGACAGGCTACAGAGGCACAGGGGAGTATCAAAGTCATTGTTGAGGCGGCCCCACACAAACAACCGCATGTCAATTGCGCGGGTAAATTTCAGAACATCTTCAGGCGCCATGTCAATGCGGCCCTGGGGATCATTGTTCGAGCGGAGCTGGGACCACCTACGACACACATCTGGGGCAAGCTCCCCAACGACACCACAAATGGCAAGGTCATCGCAGTTTTTAACCCAGCAACGAACTATGAGATCCTGCCCGCTCTGGCCGTCTTGGATCCAGCCATCAACACGGCACAGCTCCAAGCTGATCTGAGAGCCGAATGACATGAGTGGATTGCCAGAGTGGGCACATGGAATATCGAGAAAAGAGGCCCACAGTTCTCCAAAGCTATCCTAGATGCTGCCAACGACAGAGGCATTTTTCTGCTGGGGCTCCAGGAGGCACAGTTTTTCACGGACAGTCGAAAGATTCTTGCTGGGGATGGGTGGCATATGGAACGCTCTTCGTGTAAGAAAGCAGCTATTTTGTGGAAGGGCCCATGGGAGGCTCTGCTACGTGACATTGAGCGCGGACCAAGGTTCGTCATTGCATGGTTCAGGCCAGCCGCTATTGTTTGCTTGTATTTGCCATATGCAGATGATAAGGATGAGGAGGTGAGGGAATTCAGTCAAGTTTTGGAGGAGGTGAAGAGGAGGATCAGAGAGCATCGCAGACGTCACCCAGAGCAGCCAGACATGCTTATCTTGTTTACGGACGCCAACGTTGCGATGGCTCCCAATATTATCGCCAACGGCCGTGCTATCACTGGTATGGGAGTGAAGGAAGAGGTGGAGGTTCTATTCAGAGGGGGAAGGGGGGGTGTGAGGAAGAAACAGTTGGAGGAGATGAGGTTCTTGTTTACCGAGTTTTGCAGTGTGCATCGTATACGGCTGGCAAACACGTTTGGCCCTCGCTGTGCGACTTGGCGAGGTAGGGCAGCACCCCGTGGGGAGGCGGTGCTCGACTATATAGGCATCAGTGCTTCTGGTCAATTCGACTCGGGGACTACTGCTGAGTGGATTCGGGCCCCAGGGAGATCGGCTACAATCCAGGAGATCAGCGACCACAAACTAGTACATCTTGCGGTTGCTGTGGGAAGACGGCGACGCTGCAATAATAGGAAGCGGGCTGCCCTGCATCAATGGGAACCCGTTGACCCTGCTGCGGCTGCTGCCAGCTTCGACCGTGCCCTGTCGCGGCAGTTTCAATATGCTGGCTCTCGGTATCGCCCATTACAGTCCTTGGTTGAAGAGGAGGAGGAGGAGGAGGACATCAAGAGGGACGTGAAACCTGTGAAGGAGGAGGAGGGCGAGCAGAGGAGGCAGGGCAGGGGCACACTCAGCCAGATCATCGCAGACACGGCGGCAAGTACCCCTAGCCGCCAGGTGGCCGCGCTTCGTGCACCTGTGAGGCCGGAACGTCTATGGGCGCTCGAACGGCTGTTACGGCGCGCTCTTTGGCCCAGAGAACTTCGATGCCAGAATGAAGTCAGGAGTCTTCGGAGATTGATCAAACCACTACGAAAACAATATGATGCCGACATGCTCGAATACAAACACAAAATTGAACAGCGCAAATTACGTGCACAAGCACAGGCACTCAAAGTCAAAAAGATGACGGGGGAGTGGGAACTTACTTACGATGTCGAAGCCAAACAGGCGGAGATTGGGAGGTACTTGAAAGACAGGGTGGAGGACTACGGGGCGAGGAGGGAGGTGCAGTCTATTCTGGAAGGTCTGGCATCGAAGCTCAACCAGTCCCAGTGCGTGAGCATCACCATGCATGACATCTTGCGAGCGAGGGCTCGCCTCAAGAGTGGGGCGGCTGGGCCCGACCAAGTGACGCGGGAGATGCTGCAGCTCATCCCCTTTGCCAGCCTCAAGACAATCCGACTTTCAGCCTGATCGCCAATCGTCGTCAACAGGTCCCCTCGGATTGGAAGAGGTTTCTGGTGACTCTCATCCCGAGGGCGCCGTCCATCCAGGAGCTTTCAGAGACTAGGGCGATCTGCCTCCTGAGCCTGGTCCAGAAGTGGTACAACCATGTCCTAGTCATTAAAGGGGAACAACACCTGGTGAATATCAAACACTCTCTTGACATGTATGGGTTTGTGCAGTTCAGGAAGGTTTCAGAGGTTACGTCGTTTACCAAACATCTTTGCCAACATGCTGCACAATGGGGAAAAGGGGAGAAGCTCTATCTGGCCAGCCTCGATGTACTACAGGCGTTTGACCACGTTACTATCAAGCTAGCGTTACAAAGTATGGAGAAGCTTGGTTTTGACCCCGCTTTGATTTATGCCCTTCTCTGCCCTATGACCGAAAACACGTGTAAAGCCACCTTCGAAGGGACCCAGCATTTCGACTGGATTGGTTGGGATCGGAGTATCAGGACGGGCGGGGTGGACGGACCATTCATATTCAAAGTGGTGAGTGTGGCCTTGTGGAATGATATTGTCGGGACCTGGCCAGGGCGTGATCTGGGATGCGTAGTTGAGTCCCCCGTCCCCATGCCCACTAGATCGACGATTTCACATGCCCTCTGGGCAGACAATCTGTTGCTGTACGCCAGAGATGAACGACAGCTCAGGACCATGATTACTGAGCTCGCTCTCCCTCTGCTCCAGGCTGGCCTCAATTGGAAACCATCCTCTCTCAAGCTCATCCCCTTTGGCGTCAATGGCTCGAATGATGTAGTTCTTGATATTCAGTTACCCGCGCAGACCCACACGTACAAACTTGAATGCGTTAACCTTTTGGGCGTCCTGGGTTACAGGTTGGACAGATATTGGACACAGCATAGTGATCTGCAATTCAACTTGGACCGTGCCCGTGGTGCCTTCTTTGCTGACATCGAATATTATAGAAGTCATCGTATCCCGATTGAGAGATGATTCCAACGATACCGACTCCGTATCCAGAGTAAGCTACCCTTTCGCAGTCGAGGGAATGACGATTGACAACATCACGACACAAAAAATATTCTCCTGGGAAGGAAAGCTATGAGCCATCATCGGAGGAAGGAGGAAAGGAGTGACAGAAGATTGGACGGTTTACCAAAAGAGGAGGTTCAAGTATGCACGCGACCAGTTCGCCAACCATGGATTTCTGTCGGCGGTGGAACTCTTCATTCGCAAGAACTGGCTCTGGGCGAAAGATATCGCTTGCTTTGCCAGAGGCTTTGCGTGTCAGAATATCCCGACAGCTACGCTGCACACGGGCAGAGTACATGCTGATCCGACAGCTTCGCTGCACACAGACAGTCAAGTTCATACACATGTCCAGTCGTCATTGCCTGTGCCTCAGTTGGATGGTCAACGTTCTTTTGAGTCCACGCCCAGCTATATTCAGACAGCTACGCTGCGCACTCACAGTGAAGATACCACCACACATGCCCATTCTTTGTTGCCAGTGCCGCAGGTTGATGACCGTTCTTTCGACACGTTGCCCAGTTATATTCAGACAGCTACGCTGCACACGAACAGTGATGAGTATACGCACCTTCGTCCGATGTTTCCTGTGCCGCAGGCTGAGAGAGGAAGTTCTTTCGAACAGTTGCCGTGTTATATTCCGACAGCTACGCTGCACGCACACAGTACGCATTTTATTCATTCTCATAGTCCGCCTCGTGCTTTGCCCAGAGTGTTGCGCCTGAGCCCCAGAGATCCGCGGCTATGTTTGGTAGCCGCGGGGGACTGACCGAGCACAAAAAAGATTGTCAAAGTTCTTCTGGTCGTGTGTCGTCTGCGTCCAGTATAAGAGTTCCTTTGGAGCCGAACAAAAAGGATGCTCACTGTCCTTCTGGTCGTGTGTCGTCTGCGTCCAGAACAAGAGTTCCTTTGAGTGATCCGCTGCAAGTGGCGCATCTGTCTGAGTGCGCCAGGCTCCTGGAAGAAAGGGGCAGGCAGCGCGAATCGCAGGGCGCTGTCAGTCCTGCGGCCACAGCCCACCCAGTCGACGGTGAGAGCGAACCCACGCCCGTGGCCAAGAGTCGTCGCAGGCAAATCGTGGAGACCCGTCTGGCCGCCAGGGGAGATGAGGAGCTCTGGCCCGAGTCTCACTGCGAGCCAGGAGGAGCTCGCCAAGCGTGTCAGACAACCCCAGCGCCCATGCGACAAAAGAGATCGGGATGAAATATGTTCGCCGAGGGGCAGTCAAAAGAGACGGTGTTTTGCACATGTGAATGTTGACCCCATCGCTTCCGCCGGTAGTCCGTCTGCTGCTCCACAGGGATGTCAGCGACCTCGGGGCCCTCCCTCTTCCAATCATGTTAGTGAGCCGCGTGAGGCACGACCCTCTGGCGCAAACGTGAATGCCTTCAAACTCAACGCCTACTCTCAGGCGCGGTTGGGCATGATGCATGCGTCAGGTGATTGGTCCGCTCATCGTCGCGCGTTCGCTGCACGCTCGAGGGATTCTAAGGCTGCACATCTTGGATGGCGTGGTGGTATTAAATACGTCGGTTGGAGAAAATGGGAAGATGTCTTCATTGCGGATCAAAATGGCAATATGAAGTGGTGGGAGACTATGATGTTTGGGAAAGAAGATTGGTCGATCTTCGTTGAGAAGTTACTCAAAAGAATCTTTATAGGGGGGGTAACAGTGATGCTGATGAACTCACGTGGGCCTGCAGAGCTTGCCCACACACATCGAAGAGAAGCGAGTTTCTTGCCCCTTTATATACTTCGAAAGTTTTAGGATTGAGGGGTTACTTCGATGGAGGCACCTGGGATATTGGGGCTGGGGGAGGCTGGTGGCTGCAGGCTTTTGTAGATCACCAAAATGCTATACAGTGTCACGTGATTGCCGAAGAGGCGTTTGGCCTCGATAGGGAGTCAACCGTGACGGTCTGTGAGTTAACGGCCGCCTCGAAGCTAATTCACGCAATCTCGCAGATTGCGTCTGTTATAGATAGCGTCTCACACGCTCGGTAGAGCCACTTGTGCCTGGTGGCCGCGGGGAGCACCGCTGCTTGCATGTGCTGGAGGACCCCACCGCAAAGCCCGCAAAAACCTGGTTGACGGTTTACCGCCGGCTCCCAGTTTGACAATTCATTTCGAGAGCGGGTATTTTTCCCATGTAAAGTGGGTTATGTCGCTATTGCCAGTTAAATTGTCAGGTCTGCAGGTGCAATCTTACTATCAAAAGACTTGCTGGAATCGACTTTGTATGAAAACCAAAACATCGTGATTTTTCGAGTTTTGCTGCTCTTGCTTCAGAAGCTTCCTTCACGTGTTCCGATGAGCGCTCTGCAACAAAAGAGCTCTACGAGGTGCCCGGCGGTAGCCTGGTTGACGGTTTACCGCCGGTTCCCAGTTCTTTGAATTGTATCGGCGTGCTTGTTCAGTTCTTTCTTTGCATTATATCGATCAGCATTGGCCTCGAGTGGAGATCATATTTCAAGATACATAAGTGCATTATCAGACATTCAGTGATCCGTGAGCTACTTTTCTTCGCCTCGTCTGACTGCCCGCTCGGGCAACGACATATGTCAGGAGTGTATTGGGTGAAACCCCAGAAATCCGGTCTGCGGCGGACCACCAGTGTATCGGGAGAGTATTGGGCCGCACACCCTACGTGTTTCAGGTGACGTTCTTCCACGGTTGGGTTGTTTCCCGTCTATTGTTGATTACTTCACATGTGACGTTGAGCACGTACGCCGGGTAGAATATGCGTATCTCGGATTTGAGTTCTTGTGATTTGTGTTTGTTTCACTCATGCCATGCTTGTGCGTCTCGTGCGTGCGCGCTTTACTTCGCACACTCATAAGAGCTTAGGATTCCGCCTCTGATCGTTTCGATCGGTGAGGCTTCCGCCTGCTCCCGATACGTCCGCTCCTTGCTCCGACTAGGTGGAAAGCTGCACAGTGGACCGCAAAGTCCGCAAAACCAGATTGACGGTTTACTGCCGATTCCCAGTTTTTTGCACTTATCTCGGGCTGTACCCGGCGGTGACCAGGTTGACGGTTCACCGCTGGCGCCAGCGCAGAACACCGACAGAATACACATGGTTTCGCGGACCTGGCTCGAGTAGCAGACCTAGTTCAGACCTCTCGATGGAACAGACAAGTGCGCCTGATGATTCTGAATCGGTTTCTGTCAGTACCAGCTCTAAAGCATCACTACAGCCCGAATTAAGTACTGAAAACCACATCAAGATGGGAAGAATAATAATAGTTTCGTGGACCTAGCTCGAGTAGCAGACCCGTGTTCAGACCTCTAGATGTAACTGACGAACGCGCCTGATGATTCTGAATCGGTTAACGCGTATCAGCTCTGTAGCTCCACAGATAGCGAAAATTGAAAGTACAATAGAATTCGTAGAATACGGATAGTTTCGCGGCGTAGCTCGAGTCTAGACCGAGTTGAGACCCCCATATGCTAGAGAAAGACACGCTTGATGATTGTAAATCGGTTTGTCAACGCCAGCTCTTTAGCTCTACAGCCCGAGTTAAGTACAGAAAACCGACAGCACTAATCAAATAGTTTGGCGGACCCAGCTCGGGCAGAATACCGAGTTCAAATCTCTGGATGCAGCTGACGAGCGCGCGTGATGATTCTGAATTGCTTTCTGTAAGTATCAGCTCTTTAGCTGCTCACCTCGTAGAGCTCTTTCCGCGCATGAGAGTTTTCAGGATCGAAAGAGAGAGCTTCTCGAAGCATTTATCTAAAAAGGGAAACATGTTTTATTTTTTTTCATGTCGACATGATGATGTATCCGCCTTCCACAGGTGCGAAAAATCTGCTCTCTCAAAATGAATTGTCAAACATCTTTCAAGGAGAACCGACCAAAAGTTACCACATTGTCCGTTCTGGTCGGGTCTGCCAACTAGCTCCACCCGCGCCGGAATTCCTCCAGTTCATCGATGCCGAAGAGCTCCACGAGGTACTCAACTCGAGCTTTAGCATACAGAGATTGTACGCACACATACTCGATTCAGAATCACCAGTCTGCGACTCGAGCTAGGTCGCAAAACTAGTCGTATTGGACAGATTTTTTCCTTCGAAATGACGGTGAATTTCTTCACCTAACTTGAGAGGTCTTTGGCACGTAAATGAGATGGAAATCATGAGGCGCCGCTTGGCTGGATCTGTTCAGCACAACAATGGGAAGAAAATTAGCAGCGGCAATAGCCTGAGATGAGTCTGCTATCAGCGCTCCGACTGAAAAAATATTCGTCCCCTGCTACTTCTTTGGACATAATATATGGAGAGGAAGCTCTACGAGTCTCCCGGCGGTAAGCAAGGTTGACGGTTTACCGCCGGCGCCCAGTGTGCTGACCTGGGGTCTGTTTTGTTAAGATTTGAAAGATATTTGTTCATTCATAACTCGTAGAGCTTCCCTTAGCTACTTGCTGGAAGCTTAAGAGTAAGTCCGGGGTGCTGGAGAGCTAGTTCGCAAGAAAAATCTCGACGGACCTTTTGGTGACTTTTGGTCGTTTGTAAATTTTGTTTTCGAAATTCAACCATTCGTTTGAGCTCTAGTATTTTTCCCACCATATTCGATCTTATTCCCGCTCGCCATCTTGATCTCAGCTCGATCGGGTACCTTTTACTGCTAAAAGGCGTTGCGGCGGGACCGGCCGTTTCGAGTCATCTTGACACGCGTTGACGGTTTTTTGTACTTAACTCGAGCTGTAGAGCAGCTGCAGAGCTGATACTTACAGAAACGGATTCAGAATCACCAGGCGCGTTCGTCAGTTGCATCTGGAGGTCTCAACTCGGTCTGCTACTCGAGCTACGTCTGCGAAGCTATTCGATTATTCGAGTCATCTTGACAGGTGCTGTCGGTTTTCTGTACTTAACTCGGGGTGTAGGAGAGCTACAGAGATGGTGTTCACAGAAACCGATTCATAATCATCAGGCGCGTCTGTCTCTAGCATCTAGGGGTCTGAACTCGGTCTACTACTCGAGCTAGGTCGCGAAACTATTCGTATTCTACGAATGTTGTTGGCGGGTGCTGTCGATTTTCGGTGGTTAATTCGAGCTGTAGAGGAGCTACAGAGCTGATGCGCATACGTAACCGATTCAGAATCATCAGGCGCGTTCGTCAGATCTCGGTCTGCTACTCGAGCTAGGTCCGCGAAACTATTCGTATTATTCCAGTCATCTCGACAGGTGCTGTCGGTTTTCTGTACTTAGCTCGGGCTGTAGAAACGCTTTAGAGCTGGTACCCACAGGACCCGATTCGCTTGTCTGTTGCATCGAGAGGTCTGAACTAGGTCTGCTACTCGAGCCAGGTCCGCGAAACCATTTGTATTCTTCGAGTTCTCTAAACAGGCGCTGTCGGTGTTCTGTACTTAGCTCGAGCTTTAGCATAGCTACAGAGCTTGTACGCACAGATAATCGATTCAGAATCACAGGCGCGTTCGACTGAAGCACGCAGAGCTCTGAACTCAGTCTGCGACTCGAGGTAGGTCGCAAAACTATTCGTATTGGACCGATTTTCCTTCTAAATAACGGTGAATTTCTTCACCTAACTTGAGAGCTCTTTGGCACATAAATGAGATAGAAATCATGAGGCGCCGCTTGGCTGGATCTGTTCAGCACAACAATGGGAAGGGAATTATCAGCGGCAATAGTATCTAGAGGCCTGAGATCAGTTTCCTATCAGCGCTCGGACTGAAAAACTATTCGTTCTCTGCCAATTCTTTGGACATAATATATGGAAAAGAAGCTCTACGAGTCTCCCGGCGGTAAGAAAGGTTGACGGTTTACCGCCGGCGCCCAGTTTTTAGAAACCAGATTTTTCTCACGTGTAGTGGGTTATGCCGCGTCTGCCAGTTCAATTCTTAGGTCCGTAGCTGCAATATTTTATCAAAACACTTGGGGGAACCGACTGTGGTCCGAGTCATCTTGACACGCCTTCACGGTTTTCTGTACTTAACTCGAGATGTAGAAAAGCTAGAGAGCTAATGCGTACAGAATCCGATCCAGAATGAGCAGGCGGGTTCGTCTATTGCATCCAGAGGTCTGAACTCGGTCGGGTACTCGAGCTACGTCCGCAAAACTGTTCGTATTCTTCGAGTCATTTTAATCAGTGCTGACGGTTTACTAGACTTACCTTAATATTTGGAGGAGCTATAGATCTGTTGCGCACATGAACCGATTCAGTATCACCAGGCGCGTTCGTCTCTTGCATCGAGCTAGGTCCACGACATTGTTCTGTTCGTATTTATCAAGCTCTGTACAGGCGCTGTCGGTATTCTGTACTTTGCTCGAGCTCTAGCAGAGCTACAGAGCTGGTACGCACAGAAACCGATCCAGAATCATCAGGTGCGTTTGGCAGAAGCATCTAGAGCTCTGAACAGAGTCTGCTACTCGAGCTAGGTCCGCAAAGCTTCGTATGCGACCGATTTTTTCGAACTGATGGTGAAATGTTTCACTTAACTCGAGCTGCTCTCCCGCACAGAAATCAGGATAAAATTATGATTCGGGATAGTCTGAAGTATCTAGGCGCTTGGCTTGGGTCTGTTATGAGCGCAGACGGCGCACAACTAATCATATTCTGTTATTTTTCTGGTGATGACGTTCGTTTCCTGGTTTGAATCCGAGGTGCAGATGAGCTTGAGAGCTCTTGCATTGCAGTGGGAAGCTACTGATTATGCGCGCTGTTTGAAAGTGTCTAGACCCCCCACACACTGCTATTAGCGCTAGGGCTGAACACTGATTCGTACTGTGCTACTTTCTTGGAAACGTTACTGTTCTCCTTGGTTTCACTCGTGCTGCAGATGAGCTACGAATCAGGGGCAATCGTGAACTGTAGCTAGATGCCTCAGATCATCTGCTATCAGTGCTCGGGTAGAAAAATTATTCGTTATCTGCTAATTCTTTGGACATAATAAGAGGAATTCGGGCGCAGGGAAGCTAGTTGGCAGATCCGACCTTAACAGACAATGTGGTGATTTGGGGTCGGTTTTGCTGAGATGTGAAAGGTATGTGACAATTCATTTTGAGAAACCATATCTTTCTTACGTGTGCCTGCCAGTCCAATTCTCAGATCCGTAGATGCAATGTTACTATCAAGGGAACCGACGTTGGATGAAAACGGAAAAACGTATTTTTCGAGCTTTTTCCTTCACGGTTGAGAAGCTTTTTCCGTGTGTTCCGAGCAGCGCCGCGCGAGAAAAGAGCTCTACGAGGCTCCCGGCGGTTACCTGGTTGACGGTTTACCGCCGGATCGCAGTTCCGGGGCGCTGGAGAGCTAGTTGGCAAGAAAAATCTCGACGGACCTTTTGGTGACTTTTGGTCGGTTGAAAATTTGTTTCTCGAAATTCAACCATTCGTTAGAGCTCTAGTATTTTTTCCCGTGATATTCGATCTTATTCCCGCTCGCCGTCTTAATTTCAGCTCGATCGGGTAGATATTACTGCCAAAAAGCATCCCGGCGGGACCGGCTGTTTCGAGTCATCTTGACACGCGTTGACGGTTGTTTGTACTTAACTCGAGCTGTCGGATAGCTATAGAGCTGATACTTACAGAAACCGATTCAGAATCATCAGGCGCGTTCGTCTGTTGCATCTAGAGGTCTGAACTCGGTCTGCTGCCCGAGCTAGGTCCGCGAAGCTACTCGTATTGTTCGAGTCATCTTGAGAAGTGCTGTCGATCTTCTGTACTTAACTGGGGCTGTGTGGAGGCTACAGGGCTGTTAATCACAGAACTCGATTCCGAGGCATCAGGCGCGTCCGTCTGTTGCATGCAGAGGTCTGAAATCGGTCTGCTACTCGAGCTAGGTCGGCAAAAGTATTCGTATCTCGGGTCATCTCGACAGGGACTGTCGGTTTTCTGTACTTAACTCGAGCTCTAGGGAAGCTACAGAGCTGATACGCAGAAACCGATGCATAATAATCAGGCGCGTGCGTCTGTTGCATCCAGAGGTCTGAGCTCGGTCTGCTACTCGAGCTAGGTCCGCGAAACTATTCGTATCATTCGAGTCATCTTGAGAGGTGCTGTCCGTTTTCGCACGTAACTCGGGCTGTAGGAGAGCTACAGAGCTCATGCGCACAGAAACTGATTCGGAATCATCAGGCTTGTTTGACAGTTGCATCCAGAGGTCTGAACTGTGTCTGCTACTCGGGCTAGGTCCGCAAAACTATTCGTATTCTTCGAGTCATCTTGACAGATATCGTCCATTTTCTGTATTAAATTCGGGCTGTCGGAGAACTACAGAGCTGGTACGCACATAAACTGATGCAGAAGCATTGGGAGCGTTCGTCTGTTGCATCGAGAGGTCTGAACTCGGTCTGCTACCCGAGCTAGATTCACAAAACTAGTCGTACTCGACCGACAATTTGTTTTCAAATGATGGTGAATTTCTTCGCTGAACTCGAGCTGCAGAGCAGCTCGAGAGCTCTTCGGCCGAAAAATCAGAAGGACATCGCGAGGCGCGAAACATCTAGACGCTTGGTGTGGGTCCTGTTCTGAGCGCAGACGCCAAACACGGATTCATACTCTGCTATTTTCTCCCTAGTGTTTTTTTTTAACACGCTGCAGATGAGCTATAGAACTGTTCAGCACAGCAATGGGATATCACTGGACGCCTGAGATCAGTCTGCCATCAGCGCTCGGGCTGAAAAATTTTTCGTTCTACGAGTCCCCCGGCGGTAAGAAAGATTGACGGTTTTCCGCCGGCGCCCAGTTCCGGCGTGGGGTGGAGCTAGTTGGCCGACCCGACCAGAAAGGACAATGTGGTGACTTTGGGTCGGTTTTGCTAAGATTTGAATGATATTTGACCATGCATTTTGAGAAAGCAGACTTTTACTCCGAGCATTAGTATCTAAACTTTGTTCTGAGAGCAGCTCAGCTCTCTAGAGAGAGTTTTACTATCGAAGCGTCTGGAGCAACCGACATCACGTTGACACCGACACGTCAAGCTCTAGTATTTTTTACCACCATATTCGATCTTATTCCCGCTCGCCATCTTGATCTCAGCTCGATCGGGTGCCTTTTACTGCCAAAAAGCGTTGCGGCGGGATCGGCCGTTTCGAGTCATCTTGACACGCGTTGACGGTCTTTTGTACTTAATTCGAGCTGTAGAGGAGCTAGAGCTGATACTTGCAGAAGCCGATTCAGAATCACCAGGCGCGTTTCTCAGCTGCATCTAGAGGTCTGAAGTCGGTCTGCTACTCGAGCTAGCTTCGCGAAACTATTTGATTATTCGAGTCGTCTTGACAGGTGCTGTCGATTTTCTGTACTTAACTAGGGCTGTAGGAGAGCTACAGAGCTGGTGCGCGCAGAAACCAATTGATGACCATCAGGCGCGTCTGTCTCTAGCATCTAGGGGTCTGAACTCGGTCTACTACTCGAGCTAGGTCGCGAAACTATTTGTATTCTACAAATGTTGTTGGCGGGTATTGTCGATTTTCCGGGTTTAATTCGAGCTGTAGGAGAGCTACAGAGCTGGTACGCATGCGTAACCAATTGAGAATCATCATGCGCGTTCGTCTGTTGCATCCAGAGGTCTGAAATCGGTCTGCTTCTCGAGCTAGGTCCGCGAAGCTATTCGTATTCTTCGAGTCATCTTGACAGGTGCTGTCGGTTTTCAGTACTTAACTCGGGCTGTAGAAACGCTTTAGAGCTGGTACTCACTGAAACCGATTCAGAATCATCAGGCGCGCTTGTCTGCTGCATCGAGAGATCTGGGCTAGGTCTGTTACTCGAGCCAGGTCCGCGAAACCATTTGTATTCGAGTGTTCTAAACAGGCGCTGTTGGTGTTCTGTACTTACCTCGAGCTTTAGCATAGCTACAGAGCTTGTACGCACAGATAATCGATTCAGAATCACAGGCGCGTTCGGCTGAAGCATCTGGAGCTCTGAACTCAGTCTGCAACTTGAGCTAGGTCGCAAAACTATTCGTATTGGACCGATTTTTCTTCGAAATGACGGTAAATTTCTTCACCTAACTTGAGAGCTCTTTGGCACATAAATGAGATGGAAATCATGAGGCGCCGCTTGGCTGGATCTGTTCAGCACAACAATGGGAAGGGAATTATCAGCGGCAATAGTATCTAGACGCCTGAGATCAGTCTGTTATCAGCGCTCGGGCTGAACAAATATTCGTCTCTGCTACTTCTTTGGACAGAATATATTCAAAGGAAGCTCTACGAGTCTCCCGGCGGTAAGAAAGGTTGACGGTTTACCGCCGGCGCCCAGTTCCGGCGCGGGGTGGAGCTAGTTGGTCGACCCGACCAGAAGAAACAATGTGACAATTTTGGGTCGGTTTTGCTAATATTTGAAAGATATTTGACAATTCATTTTGAGAAAGCAGATATTTACGCCGAGCATTGGCATATAAATGCTGTTCCCAGAGCAGCTCAGCTCTCTAGACCCAGCTTTAGTATCAGTTCACTTCCGGGAACCGACTTCATGTTGAATCCGAAAAATGTCAATTTGATTTTTTCTAGAAATGCTCTATGAAGCTCCGTGCTTCGATCCTTTACACTGTTACGCGTGCAAGGAGCTCTACGAGGTTCCCGTACGGTGGGATGTCGATACACTTTCCTCTATTCGCTTGGGTCAATATAGTGTACACGCGGTGAGAGGCTCTTTTGATGGTGGCAGATGTGAGTTAGGCACATCATACGGTTGGGTGATTGACATTTTTATCTCTTGCTAATTTGCCTCCTGCTTCCCTCCCCCCTGGCCTTCCTCCCAAGCGTTGGCAGCTCGGAGTTGCCAAGCGTGCTTTTATGCTCCCCTCCCATTGTACTGTCACCCAGTCGGAGCTTGCTGCATCTGAGAGTTTATTGTCGGGAGTTGTTGATTTGTGCGCACACATATGTAGATAGCACACTTCTATTACAGCTTCGCTGCATAATCTTGCCGCTTTAATCTTCCAGCTTCGCTGCCTCTGTACAGCTTCGCTGTTAGTATTCTCTGTGTCCTGGCCTGCTCTCTTGGGAGCGGGAGCTCGAATCGGCCAACGCAGACAACGCATGCCAGGTTGACGGTTCACCGCTGGCGCCAGCTGGCCGACCCGACCAGAACGGACAATGTGACAACTTTGGGTCGGTTGTGCTAAGATTTGAAAGATATTTGACAATTCATTTTGAGAAAGCAGATTTTTACGCCGAGCATTAGTTTCGAAACTCCATTCTCAGAGCAGCTCAGCTCTCTAGAGAGAGTTTTACTATCTCTAGCGAGAGTTTTACTATGCATGCGGATTCGCCCTTTGTGCAGCGCATCTCACGTTGCACATTTGGCTCAAGGAAGAGGAAAACATCCTCTGCACCGATGGTGGCCCGGGGCCGCCGTGCATCCCGGGGGGGCCGCGCATTGGCTTCCATCTTGGGCTCTTGGGAGCACCGCCTCGCCGAGACGGCCGACTTCTTCTTGCGGGGCATCCTCGGGGTCCCGCCCAGGCCCCAGTGGGGCCCTCTCTGGCTCCTCCCGGCCTCGCGGGACGAGCTGGTAAACTACCTCACTGTTGTCGCCTCGAGTGCCCGCGACAGCGACGTCGAGAGCGAGATAACCGACGAATCGATAGACTAACATCCCATTCACAGGTTATCAGCCGAATTGCTCGCACCATGGCTGACGATAGTGGCCTGATCCCGCTTGCGGACCGGGCGGGCGACCTCGGCTTGGTCATCCCCCTGGCGTTGACTGCGGCCCGGGACTCGCAGGCCGAACTTCGACAGGCTCCTGGGGAACCACGCCGTGACGAACGTCCTGGGCGTCGTGGCGGGTTTGCTCCGCGGGCGGCGCCCCAGAACGCGGACCCACCTCGAGCCGACTCACATGGACACGTTCCACTGCTTGATGCTGACCGCTCGCGGTCCTTGGTCGACTTGCGCCCCCACGGGCGCCTTGGCCATGAGGACGTCAGCGACGCATCAGCCGTCCTCCCAGACCAGCTTTCCAGATACCTTAGCAGGATCTTGGATTTGGAGGATCAGAGGGGCGAGATGATGGAGGCCGAGGCTCGCTTGGAGCACCGCCTGGAGACGGCGCTGATGGAGCGGAGCCAAGCTCTCAGCTCTGCCGCAGCTGACGCTGTCAACTCCGAGCGCGCGATGATGCTGCAGGAGCTCGGGGCCCACCAGCGCGCAGCGCAGGAACACCATGCTGCGATCCAGCACCAGTATGCCGAAGAGTTGCTGGATGCCGAGGCGACGGTCGACGCCGCCGCCCGCCTCGGGATCTACGAGGTGGTTGAAGCGCAGGTGGTGGCTGTTCGCGCTGTCGGTGCCCGCCGCATGGAGGAGCTGAGCGCGGACTACGAGACCGCAGTCCAGCAGCTTCACCGCCAGCGCGCCGAGCTCAACGACATTGTCGGTGCATCGGCTGCGCAGGTTCATCGTGCACGCGATGCCGAGGCCAATGCAGAGGCTGGCCTGCGCCGTGCGCGCGGCTTGGAGGAGGAAGCTCTGATTGATGCCAACGTGGCGCGCGCAGCAGAGGCCGCGGCAGCGGCCGGCCTGCGTCGCAGTCGCGGCTTGGAGGAGGAAGCGCGGAGTGCTACCCGGACCGCGGAGTCGGCCCAGTCACGCCTCGCCCTCCGACTCCGGCAGTCGGAGCTTCAGACAGTGTCGGAGGAGAACTTTTGCGCTGAGGTACGGGTGCGAGGGGCAAACACCACCGCCCTTGAGGCGCAGATCGCGGTCTTGAGCGGGAAGCTCATGGAGTCCGACGCGCACGGCAACGAGTTGAACGAGCGCTTCGTCTCGATGACATCAGGTGCCCAGCGGGTCATCGACGAGGTGGCGCAGCGGCTCTCCGACAACGAGGCTGCCCACGCTGACACCGTCAACGCCCTCACCAGGCAGTTGGCCGTGATGGAGCAGGAGTGCGACAATTGGCGCGCTCTTGCAGAAGGTGTTCAACATATCGCTGAGGAGCGGGAGACATTCCTACCGCCTCCGAGGCCGCCAGGTCTTGAGCGCGGCGCGGCGCCAGGCCCTGCTGCCGCTGCTCTGGCGCCTCTCACGGCGGAGCGCCTGACGCAGCACCGCCGTCCGCCCGAGCGATTCGAGCTTGCCTTGCCGCCGCGGCCGCAGTCCAAGACCCCAGTCGCGCCTGCGGGCCCTGACCCTGGAGTGCTGCCCGGCAGAGGCGCCGGGGTCTCCATGCGCGCGCTCACCGCTGCCTCCGGAGCGCCTGGTGCGCCTTCGGACCGCGGAGGTGGCGGGGGCATCGCGTCGACTGCTGGCTCGCATGCGCGAGAAGTACAGCTCTTGCCGACTCGTCTGCGTCAGCGGCCTGGGAAGCCGCAGGAGCAGCATCGCCGAGTACCCGACGGAGGACCGCCAGGAGGTGATGGAGGAAGCGATGACGACGATAAGGATGATGAAGGCGATTCTGATTCAGCTCCAGCATCAACTGCCTGGCAGGGCCGGCGGGGGAAGAGGTCCTCGGCACGGACGCGTGCCCGCAGAGGATCGTCGTCCACGAGCAGTACCGAGGACGACATCAGGCGCCGTAAGGGTAGCGTCAAGGCTTTGGCTTTGGACGCGCTCCCCACCGCAGTGGGGCTTCGCCAGTGGATCCAGGGCATGTGCGTGAAGGTCTGCGCAGCGTCGAAACGCTCGAAGAGGCGGATGCTGGCCTGGATCCAGGCGGTGGAGACGGCTTCTGGCATCGACGAGCTGGAGCGCAAGGCCGCCAAGCAGAAGCGAAGGGGCGACTTGGACACGGCCCTCGCTGAAGCTGTTCTTGGTGTGGTGGGAGCCTCGTTGAAGCGAGAGCTCCTCATCTACCAGGAGGAGCGCGCTCGCCAGGGACAGCCCCTGTCAGGAAGGTGCGCGCTCTACATCACGTACGCGCGTTATCGGCTTGAGAGGGGGCAGATGATGACCGTAGACCTGACCACTTTGGCGCGCGTGGAGTTCCAGTGGGACTTGGAGGCTTTCCTGGATCTCTGGGACCACACCCTCGCCGCCCTGACGAAGACGCCCGACGAGGAGATGCTCCTGGCATTGCTCGAGCCGCAGCTGCGCCAGTGCAAGGCGCTAGCCCCAGCGTTCGTCACCTACGATGGGGCGCTCGAGGGTTCCGATGTCAGGACATCGACCTACCTGTGCAATGCAGGCCGCCGTGAAGTCTCCCGCCAGCAAAAGGCTGCCGTCGCGGAGAGCCTGCTGAAACGGACCTCGAAGGCCGCTCCTGCGCTCCCTGGCGCAGTTGACGACGGCAAGGGGGGTCAGGACAGCGCCAAAGAACCATGCCGCTACTTCATGGAGCATGGGCGCTGCAGATTTGGGAACAAATGCCAGTTCTCGCATGGCGCGGCGCCCAAGGCCACCGCCAAGGCGAAAGCCAAGGCGAAGGCGGATGCCACGGCCAAGGCCAAGGCTGAGCCCACCGCCAAGGCCAAGGCGAAGGCTGCACCTTCTGCCAAGGCCAAGGCCACCGTGGGACAGGAGAAGACGCAAGCCTCCGACACATCAGGCGCTGACAAGCCTCCCTGTGTCTTCTGGGCCAAGGGCACCTGCAACAAGGGAGATGAGTGCCAATTCAAGCACGTCGGCCCGAAGGGCAAGCCTTCGGCCCCCGGCGCCCCTTGTCGTGCTGTGCCAGCGTATGGCTTTGAGGTCGACGACGGCTGGTTCGTGGCTGACACGGGCACGGGCGACGACCTCGTCCACCTGGGCACGCGTGGTGAACGGCAGGAGCGGAACGACCTCATGGCGCTGGAGACCGCCAATGGCGTCATCAATCCTGACACGACGGTCACCGTCGGCCTCGCGGCCCTGGACGAGGATGCCACCGCGGTTGAGCTGTCGAACACGGTCAACGCTCTCTCGATCGGGCGCCGTTGCGCTCAGCACGGTTACCGGTTCTGTTGGGAGCCTTTCGCTGCCGAGCCCACTTGGATCGCGCCTGACGGCTCGCCGTTGGACGTAAGGTCGACCACTTCGTCCCGATGGTGAGGCCTGGGATCACGCCGCCCGCAGGCGATCGTCGACGCGTCGCTTGCATGCCAGCTGCGAGCGCCACCGACCCAGCCCATGGCGCCGAGCAGCCTGCGCCACTGGCGCCGCCTGGGATCGCAGAGGCGGTTCCCGAGTTATCCGATTCGGATGACTGCCTCGGTCGAGCTCCAGATGCAGACGCCGAGCCTTCGGTGATCGCGGTCGCCACTGAGCACTCCAACAGACCCGACGAGGAGCTGAAGGAGTTCGTCCGCGAGCTCGAGTCGGGCCTCACAGAGTACGACGACCTCATCGACCGGGAGGGCATCCCCCTGAAGTGCGGCAGCTGCATCGCCGAGGAGCCCGTGGATGCCACGCTCCAGAACGACCCGTTGTCCATCGTGCACCTCTCCACGCACTTACCCAAGTGCCGCCCCGGCACCTGCGCCGGCTGCGACTACGGGAAGACTGCCAAGAGCCGAAGTTCAAGGAGGCCGGATCCCGCTGTGGAGTTGCACGCCCTCGACGAGAAGACATTTGGGGCTTTGGTGCACATGGGCCACTTAGACATGGAGCACGGGTCCGAGGCCAGGCGCGCGGCGCCCTACGCGCTCAACATCACCGACGAGGCCACCGAGTTCTTCATGAGCTACCCAGCTGGGAGACGCGACCAGGACACCGTGTTGGTATCGACTGGTCGTTTCGACGACGTTCCCCAGAAGATTCGCCGATGGTGGACTGATAGCGCTCCCGAGTTCCGCGCGGCGGCCAGGAGGATCAGGGAGCAGCGTCCATTGGCGCACTATCGTAGCACGCCTCATCGCCCGCAGGCGAGCGGCAAGGCCGAGCGCATGAATCGGCTCGCTGTCGAGGGCGCGCGTGCGCTGCTGCACCAGAGTGGGTTGAGCGGGCGTTGGTGGCCCCTCGCCATCCGCGCGTGGGCGTCCGCCTACAACGCCACGTTCATCGGGAAGGACGGCTTCGCCCCATGGCAGCGGCGATTTTTGGAGAGAGCGCCCTACCAGGTGTACCCCTTCGGGGCCCTCGTGCTCTACCGGCCTCCTGCTGGCGCCAAGTTCACCAAGGCTGAGGCGAAGCACGTGGGCACTGCTAAATGGAGGAGCCGTCTGGTGCCTGCTCTCCTGGTCGGCGTTTCCGCTGGCCCAGGCGAGACGTGGGCGAAATCCTACATGGTCGTCCCGCTCGCCGCCATCATGGACGACGGGCGCGCCTCCCGCGTCAGCATCCGCACCGTCGCCGACGTGACGTTCCCCGAGAAGGTTTCCTTCCCCTTGAAGCAGCGTTTGATGATGCACGGCGCCTTCGAGGACCTAACGCTGCCGGTGCCCATCGTTGCCGACGCTGCCGAGGGCGTCGGTTGGGAGCTCATCAAGGAGCAGGTTCGCGACGAGGATGCCGACGAGTTCGACTTGCAGATCGACGGTGACTTGAAGGAGAATGCTCCTAACTTCCGCAGGAAGCAGGCCCTCCGGGTCATGATGGCGTTGGACCCCGACGATGCGCATTCCACCCGCGACCTCGATCAGACGCCTCTGCCCGAACCCCAGCCTGCACAGCACCCTGGGCACGCAGCCGTCGAGCCTGGCGTGGCCGAGGCGGTGCAGATTGGCCTTGACGCCGACCCGGTCGTGCAGCAGGAGATCCGGCCAGGGCCTGGCAGGGCTCCTCCGTCGGGATGGCGACGCGACGTCTTCGGCGCAGAGGGCATCGCACGTCGGACTGTTTGGGCCCCTCCATGGTCGACGCGCCCGCCTTCCCTCGAGCCCGAGGCCTGGTTGTCGCTGAATGCGGCGCACCGCCTGGCGGCCCGCAACAAGTGGAAGGCGGGGGATCCTGAAGGCTTCGCCGCCCAGGAGCTCAGGCGGAAGAACTACGCGGAGCTCAGGTCGAAAGGCAAGGCTGCTAAGGCTGCCCCGTCGGTGCCTCGCCTCGCTTGCAGAGGCTTCGCGGGCAGCGACAACGAGATCTACTACGCGCCATGTTCCGCAACTTCCTCGCCAGCCCTGGCAGGCGCCGCCCCCGGCCAGGGATCAGCGGCCAATTCGAGGTCGGGCATGATCGTCGAGGGGGGCTCTCACGCAGACCTACTTTCCCAGGCAATGGCGGCCATCGCGTCAGGGGGTATTGAACACCTCTTGATCGAGCTCTGTTGCCGCGGGGGCTCCAAGCTGTCGGCTGCCGTGCCCCCCGGCTGCGCGGCCGTCCGCGTCGCGGAGGCGCTGGACCTCGCCTTGACTAAAACGGTGAAGGTGACCAAGGACATCATCAAACGTGCGTCGAGGAAGCACATCAAGGTCATCACGTGGTCGGCCGTGCCCTATGGCGACGCGGATCGGACCGAGAAGCTCGTTCGCAACGCCGTGAAGTTGTGCAGGTTCTGCACCGGCGTCAACGCAGACTTCACCTGGGAGTGGCCTACCACCTCAGAGTTGTGGCAGGACGAGGAGCTGCAGCGCCTGTGCAACAACGCAGGCGGAGCATTCGCCAGCGTGGCGTCTTCAGCCATCGGCCCTTCGCACGCGCATAACGGCCAGACCGTCTACACGCGCGCGAAGTGGGGGATCTACTGCACAGACCCTCACGTGCGCGCCGCCTTCGCGCGCTACGCCGAGGACGAGCATGATGCTGGCAATCGTCTCGGCTGGCGGCCGCATTGCCCGCGAGACCGCTGCCTATACTGACGAGTTCGCCCGCGTCTTCTGGTGCGCGCGCAGGGCTGGTGTTCGTCTTGCTCGCCTCGCGGCGCCTTCGGTTCCTCGTTTTCGCGCGTGCTTCAAGGGTGGCTCCACCCAGGAGGGCGAGCACCGTCAGCACGACTCTTTGCCTTCAAAGCCTCTGTGGTGTGCGCTGGTCACCCGGGTGGTGAAACCGAGTCCGCCGAGGCGGATTGCGAGGGCGCGCGCGCTGCGCTTCGCAAGGAGTTGAACAATATGCATAACAAGACGGTGTGGAACACGTCCGACGTTCGTAGCCTCAGCGACTTGCTTAGCGACCCGACGCTCTCGGAGGCCATGCTCGGGCGCGTCTTCGCGATCTTGGGGATCAAGGGCGAAGAGTTGGGCGACGAGCACCAGTCCTGGAAGGCCCGCATCGTGTTCCAGGGCTCGAACGTTCGCACCTAGTCGGGCACATCGGCCAGCGATCTCTTCGAGGAGGTCGCGAACGCGCCCGCTTCCTTTGCGGCTGCCCGTGCCGCCATGGCAGTGGCCGCACTGCGAGGTTTTGACGTCTCGTTGCGCGACGCGGAGGCTGCCTACCTGCAGGCTCTGATCGACACTCCCAGCAGGATTCCCACGTTCGTGGAGTTGCCGCGCGAATGGTGGCCAGATGAGTGGTTCCATGACGGGGCGAAGCGCGCTCGGCCGATGTATGTGCGCCCGCACTGCCGCCGCAAGCGCGCGCTCAACGGCCACCCCGAGGCCGGCGCGCTCTGGGAGGCGAGACTTATCGAGATCCTGGCTGAGGCAGGGTGGAAGCCCGTCGGCGCCGAGCATCCGGGAGTATTCATTCACCCCGACAGCGGCGCCATCTTGGTGGTCTACGTGGGCGACCTTCTGATGGCAGCGCATCGCAGCAAGGCCGCTGAGTTGTGGCGCAAGCTGGACGAGAACGTTCAGTTTAAAGACCTAGAGGCCGACATCGATCGATATCTTGGGGCCCGCTACACGTTCGACCCGCACGACGCCAAGCGCCCCATGGCGGACCGCAGCTTGGACATCGACATGGACGAGTACGCGCGGAACGCTGTAGACAAGTTCGTTTCCGACCTGTCCTCCAAGTCCTCGGCCGCCTGCGGGGGCGTGGCCGTTCGCATGTCCCAGGTGACGTCGCCGTTCTTGCCGCCCGAGCACTGGTCCGAGGAGGGTGACTACCCCGGCATCCTCGCGCCGACTGCGGCCTCGCATGTGGCCACGCTGCTGTTCCTCAGTCGCGTGGCTCGCCCGGACATCGCAGTCGCTGTTCAACGATTGTGCAGCATGGTCACGCGATGGAGTACCACGCACGACGCTGCGTTGACGCGGGTCTTCGCGTATATGCACTCCGTTGGTCCCGTTTCTTTGCGCGCCCGGCTGGGGCCCAATGACATCCATGACTTGCACCTCGTAGTTTGGTCCGACGCGGACTGGGCCGGAGATGCCGAACACACGCGCTCGACCAGCGGTTTATTCATGGAGTTGCACAGCCCGAACAGCGGAAATTGTCGGCCATTGGCTTGGGCAGTTAAGAAACAGACGTCGACGGCTTCCAGCACGGCGGAGAGTGAGACCGTCGCTCTTTCGCAAAACTTCCGCCAGGAGGGCCTCCCCATGTGCGACCTTCTCAAGGCGATGCTGCTGGGGGAAGAGCCGACTCTGGTAGCCAGGGTGGACAACACCCAGGCGATCACTGCCGTGGAGAAGGGGTGCTCCAAGAAGCTCCGGCATCTGGAAAGATGCCATCGTTGTGCAATCGGCGTATTGCACGAGCTGACGCAGAACGGCATTGTCCACGTGGAACACTGGCCGACTGCAAGCCACAAGGGGGACGGCTTCACCAAGGCGTTGGTGCCCGCGAAGTTCATCGCAGCGAGGGTCCTGATAGGCATGGTGGTGCAGACACCAAGCCGGACTTGACGCAACACCGACCACACAATCCCATGTTTTATAATGCGTTGCTCGGCGAGGGGTGTGTGGAAAAACAGCGACGTCCGTCCCTGACATTTTCCTGGGCTAACCGCCATCACCACACATTTGAACAGGATGGGACTAGTGGAGCGCTGTGGCAGGGATTATCAGTCGTGTGAGTCGGAGTTAGCGTAGCATGAGCAGAGCAGCATGTATAGCAATATGTATCTGTATTGCATCGCTCATTTGCTTCCAGTGTGTTGCATTGCTTGCCGACTCTGTCAGGGGTGAGCGCAATATCTACCCCAAACACTCAGTAGGGAACAGGAGTGTCTAGCGTGTGTGGCGGCATGCGCGTTTTAGTGCAGTTGCTAAAACACGTTCAGACTCCCGCGGGTGTTGGATCACCTCGGGCATGTTTGTGGGGACCATGTGAATGCTCTTGAATAGCTCGACCTGTCGCGACTTGTAAAGTACAGTCGTCTAAAAACATAGGGTTTTTGCTAATCGCGCCCGGCCTTTGCGCGATTAGCAAAAACCCGATGGTTTTTTGCCTTTGCAGCCTGTCCATCCTTAGTGCACAGAAAACAATTTTCCGACCAATTACGTAGGTCACAAGTTGTCCTGCGAACGTGGCCGAAATTAACGCCACCAGCAACAGACAGCATGGCATGGTAACATAGTTTGGGAGCACCTCCCGGGTGAATGCGGTGCGACACCACGCCTGCATGAACCCGGGGGGAGGCAATCCAAATGCGGTGCGACCCCACGCCTGCATGCGGATTCGCCCCTTGTGCAGCGCATCTCACGTTGCTCATTTGGCTCAAGGAAGAGGAAAACATCCTCTGCACCGATGGTGACCCGGGGCCGCCGTACATCCCGGGGGGGCCGCGCATTGGCTTCCATCTTGGGCTCTTGGGAGCGCCGCCTCGCCGAGACGGCCGACTTCTTCTTGCGGGGCATCCTCGGGGTCCCGCCCAGGCCCCAGTGGGGCCCTCTCTGGCTCCTCCCGGCCTCGCGGGACGGGCTGGTAAACTACCTCACTGTTGTCGCCTCGAGTGCCCACGACAGCGACGTCGAGAGCGAGATAACCGACGAATCGATAGACTAACATCCCATTCACACATGCGAACTGCGCCACTGGGGCCTTCCGTGGAGCTCCCTATGGGGCCACGAAGCGTGTGAGGAGTGCGCCGGATTGGGCATGCGGTGGGCGGGGGGGACGCATGCGAATTGTGCCACTCGGGCCTTCGCTGGAGCTCCCTATGGGGCCAGGGACCGTGTGAGGGGTGTGCCAACATGGGCATGCGGTGGGCGGGGAGGATGCATGCGAGCTGTGCCAGTGGGGCCTTCGGTCGAGCTCCTTATGGGGCCACGAACCGTCTGAGGGGTGTGCCGAAATCGGCATGCGGTGGGCGGGGAGGACGCATGCGAACTGCGCCACTGGGGCCTTCGGCGGAGCTCCCTATGGGGCCACGAACCGTGTGATGGGTGCGCCGAAATGGGCCTGCGGTGGGCGGGGGGGACGCATGCGAACTGCGCCACTGAGGCCTTCGGTGGAGCTCCCTATGGGGCCACGCACCGTGTGAAGGGTGTGCCGAAATTGGCATGCGGTGGGTGGGGAGGACGCATGCGAACTGCGCCACTGGGGCCTTCGGTGGAGCTCCCTATGGGGCCACGCACCGTGTGAGGGTGGCGACATGGGCGGTGGGGACGATGATGATGCCGATGATGATGAGGAGGATGTGGATGAGGATGACGCTGCAGATGATGATGCTGCTGGATGATGGGTGATGGTGATGGTGATGACGATGGTGTGGGGAAGGGGATGGGATGATGATGATGCTGACGATGCTGACGATGATGATGACGATGATGGTGATGATGATGATGATGATGGTGGTGGTGGTGGTGGTGGTGATGATGATGATGATGGTGATGATGGTGATGATGGTGATGATGGTGATGCTGCTGCTGCTGATGATGATGATGCTGATGATGATGATGATGATGATGATGATGATGATGATGATGATGATGATGATGATGATGCTTCTGCGGATGATGATGGTGATGATGATGCTGATGATGATGATGCTGGTGATGGGAGGGAGGAGGGGGAGAAGGAGAGGATGGGAGGGAGAGGGGGAGGGGGAGTATTTCGCAACCCTCCTTGGTTGGGTATTCGTTTTAAATAGAGCACTGCGGTCGCGTCCTTCCTCCCGCCTCCCCCCTCCTCCTGCCTTCTCTTCGCCGTCGCTGGGGGGCTGCGATCTGCGAAACTGTCGCCACTTTCGAGGGCTGCTGGTGGGTCCAGCGGAGTGAGGCACCGCGCAGACCTGAGCGAGACCTCGCCGTCCCTGGGGGGCTGCGATCTGCGAAACTGTCGCCACTTTCGAGGGCTGCTGGTGGGTCCAGCGGAGTGAGGCACCGCGCATACCTGAGCGAGACCTCGCCGTCCCTGGGGGGCTGCGATCTGCGAAACTATTGCCACTTTCGAGGGCTGCTGGTGGGTCCAGCAGAGTGAGGCACCGCGCAGACCTGAGCGAGACCTCGCCGTCCCTGGGGGGCTGCGATCTGCGAAACTGTCGCCACTTTCGAGGGCTGCTGGTGAACTCGCCACTTTCGAGGGCTGCTGGTGGGTCCAGCGGAGTGGGTCACTGCGCGGACCCGAGCGGGACCTCGCCGTCCCTGGGCGGCCATGTCATGTTGTTGCTGCCCCGCCGACGTTTGAAGCCCTTTACCCACCGTTTCCTTTTGGACAATGCGTCTTCCTTGGTGACTCAGGGGTTCACTTTGTTACTGATCGTTTTTCCCTTGATAGGGGATCTGCGAACCTGCCGAATGCCGCTCCGCCGCATTCCCGTCAAATCTCCCAAGCTACTTCTGCCCCGCACTGCGCAGGGGTTGGGTACGTCGCCAGGGTATTTTTTGTCAACTTTTGGCGTTTCCGTCCAAAATCCCCCTGAAGGAGGACACGCCCGACCTAACACCAGTGAAAGTGCACCGCATCATTCATCTGGACGCCCGAAATGGGTACCGAAAGAATGGGTACGATGCCCAACAGCAGTTCCTGTTCATTCTGAACAGGCCTCGCTGTCCACGCCGCCGCGGCCTGTGTCCATTCGAGACAGGAGGCCGCCTGCCCAACAGCGGCCGCTGTTGGTTTGGGACAACATTTGTTGTTGGGCATCGTACCCATTTTTTCGGTACCCATGTCGGGCGTCCAAAATTCAGTGCTCCCCACAAGGCGTCGAGAACAGCGCGGCGCTGCCTTCGTGCTCTGGGTCACTATTCGCCGCCCCGGGCCCGATGGCCTGCCCCGATATGCCGGCCGAAGCGTCCCACCAGGATTGCGCGTCGTGAGTGCTCGGGGCATCGGGCACTGGCGGAGCTCTGACGCCTTCCCAAGGATCAACCTCGAGCGCCAGCAGCATCGCCCTCCTGGCCCTTTCTCTCACCAGTGCCGCCGTCGCATCCCACAGGTGAATCCGAAGGGGGGCGGGGGGGGGGGGCAACGCACCACTCCCAGGCCCACTGGACCACCACCCCCGCGTAGACGTCGGCGCTGGCGCTGCCCTGGAAGAGGGACGGAAAAGAAGAAAATGGAAGGCTGGGGCCAGGTTTTCCCCACGAGGAGCCGCCCAGGCGCGGCCACGACGCACGCTGGCTTCAGCGCCTGGTCTGGCGTGGCACCCGCCCCGTTGGCACGCAACAGCTTCCTGCTGCCGGGCTTTGTGCGCGCATTCGGGCTGTTTGCCGCGACGCGAGAAGTGACGGTCGAATGAATTTATAGCAACCTGTCGCGAGGAGATTTCCTTCCCGCATGCAGCACCCCGTCTGGTCCAGGTTGTCTGCTGTTGCCGCGCCCACATGTCTCGGCGCTGCCTCCGCCGGCTTTGAAAGCCACTCTGGGCTGTCGCCTGTAGCAAGTCACGGGAGCTTTTGTATACACGCACAATTCAGTTTTTAGAGCGTCGATGAGCGTCCAGCAGTGGATCAGATAGCGCCGACTTCTCGTCGATTTAGCGTCGATGTGCGTCGATTGATGTCTATTAGCGTCGATTCGCAAGAGCTGACAAGATGGTATAGGAGTCTCCCATTTGTTGCCACAGAAGCCGTCGCCAGTGGTACTCGCAAGTGCCGCTTTCCCCGAGTCTTCGGCCTCCGGCATGGCACTTGCTTTTGGCATCGCCCTTTCTCCTTCCATATCCCATCCTCCTAACCGCCTCCCTCATCCTCCTTCTTCTTCTGCTTCTTCTTCCTTGTTCTTCTTCTTCTTCTTCTTGTGTTTCTCCTCCTCACTTTTCATCATTGTACTTCTCCTCGCAGCTTCTCACCATCATCTTCAGCATCTTGATCGCATAGTGTCCTGGTTTTCCTTGATGTTGGTTCTTCTTCTTGTTCCCCATATGCTTCGTGGATATCTGGTTTTCTTACCACCCGCGTCGCGCCCGCGCTTAGCACCCTTCTTCTTCTCCCTCCTTCTTCTTCCCCATATGCGTAGTGGGGTTCCGGTTTTCTTCCCCACATGCTAAGTTTTTGTTTGTTTTTGGTTGTTGTGTTTTCTTCTTTCCCCCCCCCTCCCGCGTCGCACCCGCGTTCACCTTCACCTCCTCACCCCTTCTCCCTCTTCTTGCTTGCGCACACGTCAGACATGCGCACGCATGCGTAACTCACGCACGCTCGAGATGCAACGTTCGTCGAACTTTGGCGTCCCCCGCGCTTGCACACGGTCATAGATTCGGAGGGCACCAATTATACACCAACACCGATCCTGGCCCAGGGTGATCCTGGCCAGGATCGGTGTTGGTGTATAGTTGGTGCCTTCCTACATATGCACGCAGGCATAACAGATGCACGCGCAGGCATGCCCGAGCAGAGACGCTGTGCAGAGCCGTGGTGCGGCAACTTCGGCCCGCCCGGGCGCGGGGGCGGGCCGTCCGGGAGCCTCGCGGAGCCGCGCCGCGCCCCCTGGGGCCAGCCAGAGGTCTTGACCGAGGCGACGGGGGGGGGCCTGGCTTTAGGTCGGGCCTGTCCCCCCACAAGGGGGACTTTCGACGAAACATAAAACATGCCCCAAAAATGGTCAGAAATAGTCAAAAGACAGTCGGGGGACTTATTTTTAGTTTTTTTGACCTTTTTGGGGGTACTTGTGGGGCATTTTTCATTTTTCGTGGAAAATCCTCCTGTAGGGGGACAGGCCCGACTTAAGCCTGGCTGCTCGGGCCCGCTGTGCAAGTGCGCAGAGCTCGGCTCTGCCGTGCACGGAGCCTCCGCCTCCAGCGCCGCGCTGTCCGTGGTCGGGGAGGAGCGAACGTGATTGCTGCCGGTGGTCGCCCTCTCGGGGTGCGCTGTTGCCGTCGCTCTGCTCCTTGCAAGCCGAGCCCAGCGCTGAAAAGCTTGGTCTGGGTCTGGGAAGGGGCCGCGCCTGCCCTCGCGCGCGTGATCGGCCGGCGGACCGAGCAGCCGACAACGTTCCACAGGGAGAGAGGTATGGCCAACCTGTACGGGCTGGACGGACGTGGTCGGCAGATGTGTCCAACGAGCACGGGCAGCAGGGCAGCGAAGCAAGCCCTTCAGGCACGCAGCACACAGACAGTGGGCGGCAAGCTGTCAGAGTGCAGCCGAAGTCGCGCGGCAGGCCTGCGAGAGGCCAGCTCACGACGCGCCCTCGCCGACGACCAAAGCAACGGGCAGCGCGACCCAGAGTGCAACAGGATAGATAGAGGCCCGGCCAGCAGGCCAACTTTTTTTCAGTCGCGGGTCGAGAGCGAGCCTCTTCCGGTCGAAGCTGAGCGGGCCGCGCACAGCTTTGATTGCAGAGTATGTCAGCACGCCGACAGGAGAACAGAGCGACAGGGTCAGACGAACCACTCTGCGCGCACAGGGGAAAAAAACGCCACCCGCAGCGCGGCAGACCGCGCGCACGCGCGTGCGCGCTCGACGTCAACCACGTCGACGCAGTGCGAGGCCCGCGTCTCTCACGTGCCGTGCAAGCTCGCGCCCGCGCCCAGACGCGCGAGAATCGTTCGAACCATTTTTTCATTTTTTTTTTTTGATCCGCGGGTCGAGAGCGAGCCTCTTCCGATAGAAGCTAAGCGGGCCACGCACAGCTTTAATTAGCAGAGGGGGGGCAAAAGAAGGCGGGGCCTCACGTCAAGGCCAAGAGAGGGCAAAGCCCTGAAAATCATTCAAATCAGCAAGGTAAGCATCACTTCACTCTGGAATTACTTCGTTTCCAGGTTTTCCACTGCTGCCAACTTCGACGCTGCTTACCTCCGGAGTCTATCGAGTTTACGGCTGGTGCTCCCTCCCCCCCGCTCACAGAATCATTCAATTCCGGAGTTAGGTCATTCCTTCGGCCGCCCTCGCTGTGCACCCGGCGTGGAAAAGGAAGCAAACGAACAGGGAGGGAAAAGGAAGGAAACGATGCGGAAAAGGACAAGCAAGGCACGGGGAAGGAAACGGGAGGAAACGGAAGGGATTCGGAAGGAAAGCGAGAGGGAAAACGAGAGGGAAACGGAAGGGACACGAGAGGGAAAAGGGAGGAACACGAGAGGGAAAAGGGAGGGGAACGGAAGGAAGCGAGAGGGACGCAGAAGAAAACGGAAGGAAACGAGACGGAAAAGGAAGGGAAACAGTGGAAACAGCGAGGGAAAGGGAAGGAAACGAGAGGTAAACGGGAGGGAAAACGGGAGGCAGACGGAAGGACACAAGACGGACAAGGAAGGACATTGGAAGGAAACGTGACGTAAATGGAAGGGAAAACGAAAGTGAACGAGAAGGGGGGCGAAGGGAAGAAGGAAACGAAAAGGAAACGGACACGGGAGGAAAAGGGAAAGAAATTGAAGGCCAAGGGGAGGAGACGGAAGGAAACGAAGAGGAACCGGGCACGTAAAGAACAGGAAGGGTGGCGGAAGGAACAGAGGGAAAAGGACACGGAAGGAAAAGATATGGAAAAGGATATGGGAGGAAAAGGGGAGGACACGGACGGACACAAGAGGGACAAGGACACATAATGTAAAGGCGATGAAACACAAGTAAACGAGAGGGAAAAGGGCACTGAAGGAACATAGAGGGACATGGGAAGAAACGATAGGGAAAAGGACCCGGAAGGAAAAGGGAGGGAAACAGTAATACATGGGCGAAAAACGCGAGGAAGAGGGAGGGAAATGGAAGGAACAGGTAGTACAACGGAAGGGAAAAAGAGAGGGGCACGGAACGAACAAGGAAGGTAATGGGATGAAGAGGGAGGGAAACGGAACGAAAAGGGAGGGACATGGGAGGAGAAGGGAGGGAAACGAAACGAAAAGGGAAGGAAACGGGAGGAAGAGGGAGGGCAACGGAACGAAAAGGTAGGGCAACGGAAGGGAAACAGAGAGGGGCACGGAACGAACAAGGAAGGTAACGGGATGAAGAGGGAGGGAAACGGAACGAAAAGGGAGGGACATGGGAGAAGAAGGGAGGGACACGGAAGGAAAGGGAAATGGCGCGGAAGGAAATTGGAGGTGCACGGGAGGATCAGGGAGGGAGACGGAAGTCAACGGGAGGGGAAAGGGCAAGGAAACAGGGATGCAGTTTGCCCTTCGGCGGAAAGCCAGCAAGAGGCGTCGGAAGTGGAACGGGCGCGGCTCCGCCAGCAGAAGGCCTGCGGAAGCCAGCGGAGACAAGACATTCTCCCCCGAAACAGGCCGATGTTTGTGGATTCCTGGTTTTCGGATTGAGCTCTCAGGCCGAAGCTTTCTTGGGTTTCTGAGTTTGGCGGCTCCCCGCGAGGAGGCCCCAGAAGGACCGTGCTGTCCACTCGTGACCTCCTTTGTCGTGTCCCCTGCTGCACCCCTAGTGTCCCCTGATGTCCACACGTGACCCTCTCGTGTCCCCTGCTGTCCCCTCGTGCCCCCCTCGCGTCCCTTGCTGTCCCCTCGTGTCCAGGTCGTGTCCCCTGCTGTCCTCGTGTCCCCCTCGTGTCCCCTGCTGTTCCGCTCGTGTCCCCCTCGTGTTCCGCTCGTGTCCCCTACTGGTTTCCTCGTGTCCTCCTCGTGCCCCCTGCTGTGCCTTTTTTCCTCGTCGTCCTTTCCAGCTTATCTGTTCAATGACGCCCACCATCGCCGTTGTGGCTGCTCATCTGGTACCGTCCTGGCTACTTGTCCTGTGCCCTCGTCGCCCAGGCTGGTCCCTCTTCGAAATAAATTTCAGTGGCGCTGTCGCGGCTGCTTTGTAGCGCCTGTGTGCCTGCTCATCCAGCGCTTTTCAGGGCTGCTCATATAGCGCCGTCGTAGCTTCTCAGCCCACACCTTCCTGGCTGCTTGTCGCGGTTTCTTTGGTATGTCCTCGTCGCCCGTGCCCGGTCCTCTCCGCAGTGAATTTCAGCAGCGCCGTCGCGGCTGCTCATGTAGCGCCCTTGTGGCTGCTTGTCCAGCGCCTTCCTGGCTGCTTGTCGCGGTTTCTCTGGCCTGCCCTCATCGCCGAGGCCCGCGCATCTTCGAATCAAATTTCAGTAGCGCCTTCGCGACTGCTTCTCTAGCGCCTGCTCACGTAGCGCAGTTGTGGTTGCTCATCCAGCCGTGCTGTCCCTTGCGCCCCCCTCGTGTCCCCTCCTGCCCCCTTGTGTCCCCTCGTGTCCCCGTGTCCCCTGCTGCACCCGCGCGATCCCCTCGTGTCCCCTCCTGTTCCCTCCCTCGTGTCCCTCTCGTGACACCTGCTGTCCCCTCGCGATCCTCTCGTGTTCCCTGCTGTCCCCTCGTGTCCCCTGCTCCCCTTCGTGCCCCCTCGCGTCCCCCTCGTGTTCCAGCGTCCCCCTCGCGCCCCCTGCTGTCCCCGCGTGTCCCCGCTCCTGCTGTCCCCTCGTATCCTCTTCGTGTCCTCGTGCACTCTCGTGTCCTCTTCGTGTCTTCTCGTACCGTGCGGCGCCTTGCGATGCCTTCCGGTTCGTTGCGCCTGACACGCTTTCCGCTTTCCGAGCCTGCGTGGGCTGCGGCGCCGTTGCGCGGTTGTTCTGCCCTGCTTTCCTTGGGCTCTGCGCGGTGCCGCGCGGGCGTGCCGTGCGCATCCCTACGAGGCGCGTCGCAAGGTGGCCTGGTGACATCCCCCAGGAGGGCTGCCCTGCGGAGCGCGCGCGTGGTGCTTTGTCCAGGCGCCGCCACAGCCCTGCGGGAGGCGGTGTCCGTGCTGTGTTCGCAGTGGGTTTTGGGTCACGTGCTGCAGCGACCCCTTGGGAGGTGCTTCGCCTGTCTGTGTTGGTCACTCCTGGGAACTCGTGGCTCTTCGGGCCGTGTTTTGTTGCGCCACCGACTGCCGTCGCCTTGGTCCAGGTGCAGTTGCTATCGCGACGAAGTGGTCCCAGAACTTTGCCTGGCCGCCTGTCCGTGGGAAACCACGATCACGTCGTCGTGTTTCTCAGGGCGGGGGTGTTGGGAGGAAGTTTGCCTGCCCGCCTGTGCCTGCCCGCAGCCCTGGCGAGACAGCCACGGCGCTTCTCTTTCCACAGGGCCGGGATGTCCTTTGGATGAGCTTTGCCTGCTCGCCTTTCTTTCGGCGAAAGCACTACCACGACGCTCCGTTTTCCACAGGGCTGGGGTGGTCCCAGGAGGGCTTCAGCGGGGAACGAGTCCATGTAAGACCACTACACCGACGCCCTGTTGTCCCACAGGCGTTGGATGTTTCCAAAAAGGGCCGCTGAGCTTGGCCGCCAGTCCAGGCTCGTCCCCTTGCGGCCAGTGCGGGCCCCCCGTCGCGCCCGCGGTGAGTGCGGGGCGGGGGCGCGCCACAAAAAGAGCGGGGGGTTTTCGGCCGAAGCCAGGGCAACCCCGAACCTCCCGCCAGCTAGCCGCCTTGCCGCCGCGGGCGGGCCGTACCCGCCGCCTGGGGCCGCCCGCTCAGCTGTCGCTGGCCCCGCGGTGCCCCGGGAGCGCCCGGGCAGGTTTGGCCAGCCGCCGCCAGCCGCCGCCGCCGCCGCCAGCCTGCGCCTCGCGCCGCAGCGCCCGACCCGTCGCCGCCAGTCGCCGGCCGGCCGCCCGTCGCAGCGCCGCGCCGCCGGGCCTGTTGTCGCCAGCCCCCAGCCGGCGCCGCCGCCGCCGCCGTCAGCAGCGTTCGCGCCCGGCCTCGGGGCGGCGCTGGCGGCGCTGCTTTCGCCCTCCGCGCGGCCGCGCCGCCGCCGGCGGCTGCGCTTCGCCGCGGCGCCTGGCCCGTCGCCGCCTGCCGCCAGTCGGCTGCCGGCCGCCGCGCCTACTCGCCGTCGGGCCTGCCGCTGCTGGTCGCCGCGCCCGCCGCCGCAGGTCGCTGGGCAGAGGGTTGTGGCGTTGGAGGGCTGAATCCTCCCTCCCTTCCCTTGAACGAACCTGCGGCGCGTTGCGCCTCGCCGCCAGCCGCGTTCGGCCTGCGCCGCGCCGCCGGGTCTGCCGCCGCTGGCCGCCGCCGCCGCCGCCGCCATCCTCGGCAGCGCTTGCGCCTGTCCTCGGGGCGGCGCCGGGGGCGCTGCGTTCGCCCTCCGCGCCGCCGCGCTGCTTCGGGCCGGCGCCAGCGTCCCCTCCTCCGCCTCAGCCGCCGCCGCCGCCGCCGCCGCCGCTGCCGCCGCCGCCGCCGCCGCCGCCGCCGCCGCCGCCGCCGCCGCCGCCGCCGCCCTCCTCCTCCTCTCCTCCTCCTCCTCCTCCTCCTCCTCCTCCTCCTCCTCCTCCTCCTCCGTGCTGCTGGCTGCTCTCGTGGTGCTACTGGTCGCCGTGCTGCCCCTGGTCGTGGTAGCGCTGGTCGCCGTGGTGGCGCTGGTCGTAGTGGTGCTGGTCGCCGTGGTGGTGCTGGTCGCCGTGGTGGTGCTGGTCTTGGTGGTACTCCTGGCCGTGGTGGTGCTGGTCGTGGTGGTGCTGGTTGCTGTGGTGTTGCTGGTCGCCGTGGTGGTGCTGGCCGTGGTCGTGGTGGTCGTGGTGGTGGTGGTGTTCGTGGTGGTCCTCTGGCCGTGGTCGTGCTGGTCGTGGTGGTGGTGGTTGTGGTGCTGGTCGTGCTGGCCGTGGTGGTGCTGGCCGTGGTCGTGGTGGTGCTGGACGCGGTGGTCGTGGTGGTCCTCCTGGCCGTGGACGCACGCGTCGTGGTGGTCGCCGTCGTGGTGCTGGTCGTGGTGCTGGTCGTGGTGGTCCTCCTTGTCGTGGTGGTGCTGGTGGTGGTGCTGGTCGCCGTGGTGGTGCGTAGTCGTGGTGGAGCTGGTCGCAGTGGTGGTGCTGGTCGCCGTAGTGCTCGTCGCCGTGATGGTGCTGGTCGTGGTAGCCCCCCTGGTCGTGGTGGTGCTGGTGGTGGTAGTGGTGCTGGTCGCCGTGGTGGTGCTGGTCGCCGTAGTGTTGCTGGTCGCCGTG